>CAFUXE010000586.1:511965-523059 GCA_903364295.1 Serranus cabrilla | reverse complement strand
GTGCATGAGAGGCAGCCAGACAAGACACGGGGGAGGCTCAGCTACGATGTCCAGAAACATGTTGAGCATCACTCTCTTCTATAACAACAACAACAAAAGACAAACATCTTCAGGAAAACAGAAAAGTTACAATAAAAGCAAACATTAAACAATTTATGTGAACTATAAATCTATATGATTAAGTACATGTGGATGAGGTGTGTGAGCGCACCTGTTGGGGGAAGCATGAGCGTGCTAAGGTGTGAGTGTAGCCAAAGGACGGTCCTTCATGTGCAGCAGTGGGCAGCTTGAGAGCCTCCCTCAGAAAACCATCGAACTTGGACTGTACCAACACGCCGCCAGAGTCAGACACCTGAGAAAACACATCTATACACACACACACACACACACACACATATATATATGAAATCTTTGCATTACATTTTATTAATTTCCTGATACAGATTCTAACCATATGAACACTAAATGGCGACCCAAATCTACCCAAGACTTTAACAGAAAAGCTAAAGCTGCATTCCAAATCACATTCATTCTCATATGTACTGTTGAATACAATTGGGACATACAACTTCATCATAACATGTTGCTCTAAGATTTCCATGGTTGATAAGACTCCATAATGTGATCAATAAAGAAGCAGGTAAATTAACATGAGCAGCAAACAACAGCACTGACTATTAGGCAGCATATATTTTTTTACATTTATATATTTCTACACAGCCTGAAACTGAATCAAATCAATCAACATTAGTTTAAAGTTGATAAAAGTGCACAGTCTAGAACATAAAAAATCACCACAAATCCATGTGAAATCAAAATGGTCATGATTATTTTTATTATTATTATCATTATTATAGTATTTCTGTCTGACAGATGTCAGTGGTTATGGTACTCACAGCGGAGTTTATCTACAAGTTTCCCTCCACACAGCGTGGCCAGCATCGCCTTCACAGAGAACACCGTCAGACGGCTTTCAGGCTCACTGAAACAAACACATAAGGACACTATAATACAGTATGTCATCCTCACTTTTATATTATGAGACTATATGCGACATATTTTAAACTTTTAAACAACAGGACGTCAAGGTGCAGAAGGCATGCATCCTTCTTAAAGGAACAGTTCCCCACAAAATCTACTTTTCTTGGTGATTTGAGCACCCCAAGCCATGTGGGGACATTTAGATTTAGGGGTGCACTGTCCCTTTAAGGCTCCAAAGGATTCTCTGTAGTTACCTGTCGACAGCTGCCAGTATGAACTCGACCAACAGGACGGCGCTCTCTCGCGGGTTGATGGTGTGTGTGGTGGGCAGGCGCTTGCTGAGCTGGTTGAACAGGGAGGACACCAAGTTTTCCAGTCTGGTTACGGAGATGCCGGCGTTCAGCTCTACGGCGTTCAGACCAGCGTCCCGCACCGCTTCGATCACATTATAAATGTCGATCAGATGCACTGCAAAAAGACAAGTCAGCAAAAATATTTACACATAGTGATTTAAAAATATTTTTGAGATTTCTTAAACTAAAACTTATTTAAACTGTTAGAATGATAGTATTTTTTAATTCATTTCAATAACATTAACAGAAAGTAACTTGATTTTAAAAGCACCAGGGTGATATTTTATTATTATTTTCCTGCACAAGATGTTTGTCACATAGAGAATCTTATCACAAACTAATTTGACCAAAATTCTAATTGTGATTTAATTCTCATAATAATTGATGTTCCAATGCTGAAGGACACCAGGGCTGACTTACAGTTGCATTTTTTCTGAATGAATCTGAGCTTGCAGGCTGTTCGATATGTAGAGAGACAAATGCCATCAAAGTTCTGCTCCCCTGTGGCGGAAAAAAAGAGACATTCACATATCAGAATAAAACATTTAAAAAACAGAAATCAGATGAAGGAAAGGACTCTTTAAGGCTTATATTTGGGTTCAAACGTTACTCACGAAGCTCTGCGAGGATCTGTCTCCCGTCTGATTCCATGGTCACTTCAGTCCCCGTCCCTCTGTCTCTCTGCCCCCCCTCCTCCATCACCATCCTGCAAAATAAAGAGCAGCAAAACTCAGCACCGAACAAAATGGTCTTCGGCAATTTACAAAGTGTGTTATAAACAAAGGATTATTAGGATTAGATTAAGTAACCAACTGCACAGTCTGAACAATAAACAGAGGAAGAAAGATAAATCTGTCTCAAAGCCGATTCATTTCATTATAATGATCATTTGGAATGTTTGTTAAAATGCATAATAATGATCTGAGGACAAACTGAGAACTTTATTCAATATTATTGAATTATATTATACAAACAATATATTACATTGTCAGCAAATTCTGTTAATGAGTAGTGAACACCATTTCTAAATCACCTTAAGCAATGATGGTACATATAGGACAGCATATCCAGCGTATTAACGCATTTGAAAAGCAAATATTGGCCGATAATATCCATCAGCCAATATATCTGTCAGGTTCTAATATTTGTATCTTTAAAACTTTTTCTGTTTATTTCCAGCACAACAGATTGAACTGTGAATGAAGGGCAATATTATTGGATGATGGTGGACTGATGCAGATTTCTAATAATTGCCTTTAAATAAATAATCCTATGTGATAAATAAAAAGCTTCAAATAGAGCCTGTGATCTCCAGTTGGTATCGGCTGACATTAATTCCAGCGATCAGTAATCAGCCCTAAAATTTAGATCGGAGCTCCCTTAATGATGTGATTTGAAAATTCAGATAAACCTTAAGTTAATAATAAGTGACTAAATGGACAAAAAACACAAACCGGGCACTGTGTGACTGTAACGTTTATTTTTACACACAGGTCTACTGTATGCATACCGACACGCCCACCCGCACACACACACACACACACACACTAGAGGCGGGCAGCTCAGAGTCAAATTCAGGGCCACCAGAGGATGAGCTGAGTGCTTGGTAAATAAACACATTAATGAGAGCAGCTGAAGAAATCTGATCTGAAGGCTGGCATTTAGACTGCTAAACAAGGGTACAGAGATAAAGAGAGAGAGGACGGAGAGGAGGGACTGTAACAGAAAGTAAGACAAAAAGAAAGAAAGAAAGAAAGAAAGAAAGAAAGCAGAGAAAGAAAGAAAGAAAGAAAGAAAGAAAGAAAGCAGAGAAAGAGAAAAAATTTAAATACAGAAAGAAAATACAGAAATACAGAAAGAAGAGAAAGAGAGAAAACAGAAATACAGAAAGAAAGAAATACAGAAATACAGAAAGAAAGAAATACAGAAAGAAAGAAAGAAAGAAAGAAAGAAAGAAAGAAAGAAAGAAAGAAAGAAAGCTGTCAGGTGACACAGAAAACACCACAGGATATCAGTCACCATGGTTACAGTTATACTACACCACAAAACTGAAACACGCACACACACACACACACACACACACGCAAATATTTGCATTCCTTGTACAAATGTGGTGACAAGCCAAACCCCCAACACACACTCACTTCAAGAAACTGGAACTTGCACACACACACACACACATTCACAGACACATACACACAACAACACACAGCGACACACACATTCCAGAGAGGATTTGAAAGCTTCCCAGGAGACTTCATGCTTCATTCAGACAAAAGAAGGATTCCTCCTTTCAGTCACTCTCTCTCACACACTCGGAGACACACACACTCACATTCTCTCTTACATCCACATACATCTTCATACAGCAGCTTCAATCTCCAGGCAGCTGATAGCAGCTATTCAAGAGTAACTTTTTGCTTCTCACACAAACGTGCTCTCTCTTCACAGTTTACAGTGCCACTCCTTCAAAGAGCCCTTGAACAGGACACCACAAACATACTCAAAAAGCTTTGTCAGAGGACATCTCATGTTACCGCACTATAAATTCCATCTTGTTCGCTTAAATTGGGAAAATAAAACACATTTGATTTTTCCAACCAGGAGCTTTAGTACCAAGCAGAAGTTTTACGAATGCAGCTCTGATTAGGTCGTTTGTCTCTGACATAAGGAGAAGAGAGTGGTGCTTGACAAAAGAAAGAAGCTAATTTCCGACACATTATTTTCTTGATAAATCAATCTATTATTTGCTGTGTAAAATGTCAGGAAATATTTAAAAAATGTCCATCATAATCTTGTACAACCTAAGATGATGTCAGTTTAAATAACAAAGACATTCACTCTGATTACATGAAAGTAAAGTACACATTTAAGAAGCTGTAACCATTGAATCTGAGGCATTTATTGCTTGGAAAATTACTTTCATTCTCAAAATAGTGGCTGATTCATTTTCAGAAACATCTTCCACTATCTAAAGTTACAGAACAATAATGATACTAAAGATTAAAAAGACTGTAACTTGGCACTGCTGTGCTGGACAGTACAATGTGGGTGCATCATCCTCGCCAACTATTCCTTAAACAGCAGGTTTGAGATCCCTTCCTATTGGTTCTTGTTCCTGCTCATTCAAGGACATTTGTATAGAAAAAAAAAAACTTTTCTCTCTGAATCTCTTCTGCTGGCATCTTCATGTGTACTGACACTCTATTGGAACCAATGCACAACAATTTCCCTCTGGATATAAAATGTTTAATTTTATTTAAATGTATACCTGAATGCACCTGCAAACAGGGACATATTGTTCTCTTACAGAAGGGGAAACAACAAGAGCCTGACCCTGCCATCTCACCGATGTTAACCACCAAGCGTGAAGTCCTCCTGCCAACACTGTCCTCAACAATCATGATGTCCTTGAATAAAGCCGATAAATGCTTAAGATTTTAAGCAGTAGTTCACTTATGTTTGCTTTAAAGCTCAGCCAGAAAAAGGAAGGCAGCTGAACAGGTGGATGCTTGTGAGTCAGTAAAAAGTTTGCTGCTGCTGCATAGTTTAATAGACGCTCATTATAACTTCACAGAAGAGCTGTTTGGACTAGATGTGACATGAGCCAAAAAAAGGCTCCCTAGTTCACTGGTTACCACACTGGACTCCCATGGTGAGTAAATTGTTATTTCCAGCTCGGCCTTGGTGATAACTACTCCCTGCCTGTCTGTCTGTCAGTCTATGTCTGTCTGTGTGTCTGTCTGTCTATCTGTGTATAGATGACATGGAAGAACATTTGGTCGGTGAGGTTTGCTTCCTTTTTTAACTCTGCAAGCTCTAAACTATCTTAGATATAATTATCCTTCCCGCAATTAACCCCAACTATGTCAGAGGGCTAGGAACAGATTGGCTGCCGTTTTCCCAATCACTGGGTCACAGGAAGCTGCTACCTGGAAACTCATTCGAAACAACATAATAAAGGCTAGGGTTGTCCTAAACAAAAGAAATTCTTAGTTGATTGACATTATATAGGCTGGGTTGCAATATTGTCGGTAAACATAAAACATGCTGAAGCAGTTCAAGGCTTATGGTAACTTTTTTTTGCTAAGTTTTAAAAAGAAAACATCCTTGCAACTTGCTCCTTATGATAATCTGAATTAAAAGTGTAACAAACTGTTAGTTTCTCTTTTAAAAGGCAACATTTTTATGGTTCTTATGACTGTTTTCTTAGTCTAGGTTTTGTAAATCAAAAGTTAGATCTTCTCCTACCCATATACGTCACGATAAATTGAACGTAGGCGATCAGGAAACAAACAGTACTGATGTCTCATATTCTGTCCTTTTATTAAAGTATAAATTCAAACGTATAGGAAATAATAAAAGCTACAGTTTTGCAGATATGTAGTCATAAATCAAAGTATTGTATAAGTTAAATGTTTGATGTCTGATGGTGGCGCTAAATAATGAGGGAGAAATTAAGACCACATTTCATGGCAATCAATCCAATAATCATCAAGGTATATTAGTTCTGACAGCTGTGATTATACAACAATTGTTTTAGCTATTGAAAACACATTATTTGGGTAGGTGGAAGAGTAATTGCTTTACAACCACACTGCTGACAAAATGATTGCTGCCTTGAAAGAAAAGCTCAAAATGGATTATATGTTTGTGGTGATAATAACATAAAGGGCTTTGTTTACAAGACAAACAACTGTAATCCTGAATAAAGAGCAGTGAACATCTATTTATGTTTACAGCATAAATAAAAGCCTCCACACACAATAGAAACTGTGAAGTTAATGCGGCCGATGACTGACAGAGGAGTTATTTTGTGGTGTGTTGATTAAAGTCTCCAGCTATAGAAAGGAAAGTATAGAAGGGGAGAGAAAGAAAGCGAAGGAAACGGAAGTGCTGAGGTCTATACAGCTGGCTGCAAGTGTGTCCCTTTCTGTGTTTGTGTGGGTGGCGATGCACACTGCGCTGTTGCACCATGGTGTTTTATTATGGCTGACATTTGCTGAGCTTTACGGAAACAAACACACAACCAGCACACGTCGCCCTGAATACACACAGAGGACGCACTCTCAGTCTTTCACTGACTTCTGGCTTAAGTTTGGGCTTAGAAAACATAGGTGAATCATTACAATTTTGCTATATAGGCAGTGTGTGTGTGGATGTGTGTGGTCATACCTCTCTCTGTCAGGGGGTCACACAGGACAGAGGAGCCTCAATAAAGGGGAGTCTAGCAGAGAGACACAGAGGGAGAAGAGAAAGGCAATTTGAAAAGTCTTTTCAGCCTGCAGACAATAATGTCAAAGGGTCTTTGGGGACAGCAGAGGACACACACTAATACAGACACACAATAAACAAAACCCCTTGGGTACATACCATCCTACATCTCTATACACTCAGCAGATCCCTGACATTATACATTATGTTATAAATGAATTCTGGTCATGAATGTAATGATTAGTCACTGCTGATACGATGAAGAATTATCTTCGATTGCAGCTCACTGTAAAAACTGCTGAACGTCCTGTGATACTGCACTTTTATCTTCTATGTTTAATCAATTACTCATTTTATGACTGATGTATTGCATGGTTGCTCTGATTTAAAGACCTTAACTAATAGTATCTTATATCGGTCATCACGAATATCACTCGCTTATTTTCAAAACTAGGCCATCGGATTGCAACATAGCACAAAGTACTCACTCAACTAGTGCTATCTTGATCCACACTGCTGTTCAGCACAGAATTTCTTTCTTCTTGCTCTGAATATATCCTTGTAAAGCTGGAAACAAGTTGTGACAATTTGTAAATAATCAAGGGCTGCTCGAATATGGTAAAAATCATAACAAATATTTTGGATCATAATCCCTTACTGGTGTTGGAAACATAAGCATTTATTGAACTGTTAAAACATGTCTTTTTAACTGTGGATTTTCTTGAGCTTTAAATATAATTCAAATAAAAAAAGCAAATGTTCAAAATTGCATTTTAAAAAAAAGTAAAAGATTTCAATAAATAAAAGGGCACTGCTCTGAAGAAAAGGGGTGTGCTTGATTTATAAGACAAGACAAAATGAAAGCATTGTAAGAGCAATAGTCTTTAAAATAAATTGCGGTTAATGCAACAGAAACCAAATGCAGAAACGGTGAAGAGTGCCAGCAAAACCTTCCTCAAACAATATAAAATACATTTAATGAGTTCACAAACTGACATGTCGACAATTTTTTTAATAAGGTCTGACAGCAGCAGAGTCAACAATCCTTCCACAAAAAAAATCTAAATGTTGTCCCATAAATACGGTCTAACTCCATCCTCATGGTTATAATGATCAAGAAACATGCAATATTTCTGCACTGCATTATTTTTCTGTGCACGAAGAAGGCTGAAATAATGCAGACAACTTTAACAAATGGGTGTACATGCACAAAACATTTAAGGATCGTTGCATGCAAACTACAGCCAGCCTGAATACCTATCAGGACAACCTGCAAGAGGCAGATGGTTACATCCTGTCAGCAGGTGCCACAAGTAAGACAACTGTATATATATATTTCACTGTATCAGAGATGGAAATTAAAAACAAACAAAAAGCAGTGACACAATGCTTTACCATAGGCCAATAGTTGGATCAGAATGTGCTGATTGCTATCACATTATCACCAGAGATGTTGACATATCAGTGACAAGAATATGATGTTCCTGTCAGCATCTGGTTTCCAACCGCAAACGCCACACATGATTTTGATAGTCACACTGAAAACTGTCAACCTGTCACTATAGCTTCAGCTGTATTTTAATAACATGGACTCTTCGGGGAGTTGAGTTAGTGACAGTGTGGGCTCCTTTTCTAATTCTGTGCTGGGATTCATGGTGGCTCTGACAGCTAAATCATGCATGACTGTATGATGCAAATATTATGATGTAGAGTGCCATTGAAATGTACTTCTTCTCTCTTCTCACTACAGGATGTTTGTGTGACTGTGTGTGTAGGAGTGGTGTTGCATCAGTGCAGACCACCCAACCAGTGCACCTGTGCACAAACAACACACACACGATGTAGGCCCAACACCTGAAGAAGGCAAATGGTGCTGAAAACCAACAAAAACTCTCTCTCACACACATACAAACACAAATACACACCTGTTATAGTCAATCTCAGTCTAAAACATGCAAAAACCAGGCTCTAAAACCATTCTTTGTATCAACGCCCACACCAGACTCACCACTGTGATCTGTAAATTCGGTGAATCCACAAACTAAAGTACTCTCAGACAGAAGAAGCAATAAAGCACGGACACCAATACAGAAACGGGCGTCAGGCAGGCGATGTGGTACTAAAGAGGGGTAAGAGGGTGTTTACCACCCTCTGCACACCACACACACACCATGCATGCCACATGACCACATTACCATTTGCAGCTGCTCGCTATTCTCACTGTCTGCCCTGACAGGACCCGACCAGTGCGTGTGTTATACATGATATATGTACAGTATGCTGCAACTTAAGACACTAACATTGCTGAAATACCTATGAGCTCCATCTATCCTCTAAACGATTCTTTACTGCAACACACAAAGCAGATGGAGCTCTCTGGCCAGAGCTAGAGTCCCTCTGAAAAGCTCTAAAGCAACTTTCAAAATTAATTTTTAAAAAGTTACAGTTTCAGGAAATCCAGAATCTTAGGCATTTTTAAGAATTGAGTGCGTCACTAGTGGTTTGCCTCAGTCTGGAGTGTCCTGAAACATTGTAAAAATCTACTATGATAAAAATCACTAGGTCTTAACCAAAAATAGAAGGAAAACTGAAGCTGAGGTTTCTGCAGGACCAGGAATGCTGTTAGAGTGGATATTGTCCAGTCAGTGTAATCCAGCCCTGGTATGATGTTTGAATGTGTACACTGATTGATGCTGCATGAAATATGTCTTAGGAGAAGAGTAGTATTTGTAATCATAATGGCACTCTGGGTATTAATGGAGCCTTTAGTGGTGCATGATGGGTGGGGCAGCAACTACCTATTATAACCTCTTCAACAACTTCTCTCAGAGCCTCTTTACCACAGAGAAACACTTTCAACTGCATCGATTGCAAGCAGGTTGAACCGAAAGCAAAAGCCTCTCCCTGCTTCTCCAATCTCTCCCTCCTGACCTTTGACCTCTGTTCTGCCAAAGAGACAGCCCGACTGACCCAGCATGACCTCGGGGTTGTCACCAGGCAGGTAAAAACAGAAGCAACACTTCTCTGGTTACATGTTAAAGATGGACAGCTAGCGTGCCATGTCTGGAAGTCAGAAGTTATAGCATGTTCTGAGGTGGAGACAAGCTGGAGTCTGTTGTTGAGGGTTTTACAGGTCTAGAACCTGTTTCTATTCCACCCAACCACCTAAGATGTTTGAAATTAAACATCAAACCTGACCCTGCAACAAGGATCCATCATAAAAACTGCACTCAAGTTGTTGAATTTGAGTGATTCTGTTGTACTCAAGCTGGAAAAATGCTGAACACTTTCCCTTCTGCACCTTGTGTTTAGTCTTTCCAGACAGACAAAATAGGTGCACAAAGAAATGCAGCTAGTTATTCATTCCATGTGGAAATTAGTGAGTGTTGACACAGCGGGCATCTGTGCCAAGATACACACAGGTTCATGCAGGTTCATCCAAAAACATTAGCTCAAATTTTTGCCACAATTCAATGCTACATTGTCCAACAAGATGCTGCAAAATGCTTGCTCCCACACAATCTTGGCAAATTACTAGAATTTATCGCAAAAAAAACTAAAACAATTGTCACTGTGATAACTTATCAAAGTTGTAAAATCCTTTCTTTGAAAGTATTTGGCCTTTTAAAGACTTCAAAATAAGGTAACTATAACTCAAACACGCCACCACCCGCACAGCATTGTTTACAGTAACTAAGTGCTGTTTTACTAAAAGTACCAACTTTTGTGAACATAGCATGTGTGTCTTATTACCAAATTCCTCTAACGTGCATTTATATTTACACAAACCCTAGACCTGTGGCTGGAACCAAAGCTGACTTAAGTCTAGAACTGAACCCTGAACAGATCTGGCTTTGGGTTGCATGCCAAGAGAACTGCAAGGTGACCATGCCAACTGCAAAGAAAAAAACCATGGCCACCTTCTGACCACCATTAATAGAGAGAAAGAGTTCACACAGACAGAGATAAGAAGGAGATATAAAGAGGAAATACAAAGAGAACTCAAGATGTACTAAGATGCTGGAAAGAATGGAGGAAAGAGTGAGACAGAGATGGTGAAAGAGACAAACAATGAAAAGAGAAGAAAGAAGTGAAAGTTGCACACTGTGCTGGTGAAATAAGAGTACATAACAGAGTTGAAATGTTTCATACAACATCGACCTTGCAGCCTGACATACCTTAAATACTCTAGAATAAGAGCCACCAGCAACTTTTATCTAAATCAGGGTCTCAGTCAAAAACCTACATTTTGCAAGCCATAAGGGGCATCACACATAAACACAAACAGTAAACGGGTAGAGAGCTCTGAGGTCCATCCAACTGTTCCTACATGCAAAATGAGGAGTACTTAAATTTCACTATAATTCAACTCTGGAATTATATAAACCAGAAGCTGGATAGGAGTGACTGTTCTGCTAATCATAGGTTTCACCCCCACCACTATTATCTACCCACTCACAGTGGAGACAGTAACACAATTCACTGTAAATCAACTAAAATCTTTCCACATGGAGACACTGCAAAGAAATGTAAAAAAAAAAAAAAA
>CAFUXE010000586.1:501905-511937 GCA_903364295.1 Serranus cabrilla | reverse complement strand
AAAAAAAAAAAAAGCCACAAAGAATGCTCTGCAGGTACATTTAAATACAAATACTAAACTTGTTCAAACTTGTTTGGGTAAAATAGGATACAAATACATAACAAATACTTGGTTACCATGTGTCAGGTGGGTGGGTGGTAAAAAGTGGGACGTTTATTTCTTGTTTAACTCTCTCATTTTGTTAAATATGCAAACAAATCGCCCACTTCCCAATTAAAATACACAATAAGCATCTCCCAGGAGAAAAGTGGAGACCCTCAGGGGGCAGTTTGGGACACAGCCCATCAGTTCCTGCCATCCCTCTTTGTTTAGTTTCCTCCACAGGGTGCAAAGGTTTGGAAAAAGTCTGCAACCTGACTGGACATACATAGTTTTTAGGTCTAGGATTTGGATTTTTGCACTACCATTTGTTGCTGTCATGGTCTTTAATTGCACTGTTGGTGAATGAAAATGGTCATGATTTGACAGATATTTAGCTGCTGATATGAGAAATAAATAAATAAAAAGCTAGATTTTTAATTTTGATACAGAAAGCAGAATATACTATGAAATCTGTTTGTTTTGGTTCAGGATTCAGCTAATCAAAGGGGAAGAGGAAATGCAAATAAACCAGCCAAACAGGCACCGAAGCATCACAGATATACAGTATATATCAGTATATAGAATCTGCAGTACATAAGTGTGCAACATCATTCATTTCCTTGCCTTGTTTTCTGCCCTGTTGTTACAATGTTAAAATATCTGCTCCAAACACATTTTTGTGTATGGATGGGGGTTGGGGCTGTCACATTCTGTTAACAGAATATGTTAAGGCCATCTCAGATAACATCTTTTGACAGGTTGTGGCGTGATAAATCATTTCAGTTGAACCCACAGGTCATATGTAATGATGTATTCGCCTGCTCATGACTCATTAAAGCACAATATGATTTATTTTCACCCAGATTTAAAGATTTATTAGCCCGAACATAGGCATCCTTATTATAGCATTGGTACTAGTAAACCTGCATCTGTTTCTAGTCAGCTTGTTGCATTTTTATGATACAAACATGCATGGCACTAAGCGTTACTCAAAGCAACTTAACATATAGTATGCCGTATTTCACAGTGGGTACTAACGATTTCAACAAAGTATTAAGTTATGTTTTATCAAGCCTGTAAGTTTGGCAGTAAGGAAGATAACGTAAAATTGCCAACTTTCTGAATGGAATAACGTTCCTCCCATAGAGCCAGCACTACTACTACTTTCAGGTCAAACACCAATAGTAGTTTTGATTTGAAAAGTGGGCATGACTTGGTTTTACGACAACACTCAAGACAGGGAGGGACACCGCTTTATAGACACTTTTTCAATACAATATTTCACCGGTCTTTAGCGAACACTTTGAGCTACCATGAGTTTTATAAAAGACTTGAGTTGAATCACATTTAAGTTCAGCTAAACGTTACTTCTGGGAAGCCGTGTGACATCTGAGCGGCCATATTGCAGAAAAGTTTAACTCCCTGTTCACCTTGTTCCCCCGAATGAATGTATTCTTGAACTCAGCAAAACTCGGGTGGAAATGTACACAAAAAGTCACACATATGTCAACTAAAACTTAAAAAGTTTTGACTTTAAGACTATGCTTTATTCCTAAGTAGAGTATAAAACGGGGGTCTACTCACCGGGACTATTTTCGGCAGGTATTCGTGGCCAAATACCAACATCAACACTGAAACGTGTTAACGTTACTGACTTTAACCCGGTTTCTTCTGTTCTCGAAATGTCCGCTTCCTCTTTTCGCCGTGTCCTGTGGCCTCCTCTTTCTTTATATAGTGTCAAATAATATCGTCCCCGGTCCCGTTATTTATTTCCGTAGCGAGCCATGTTTCACACCCTCCATACCGCCCCGCTGCTGCTGCTGTACCGGTTGCTGCTGTGATGAAGTGTACTATTTTTGAAAGAAAGTCACTCCTCTCTTCGGTCCGTCCTGCCCCCTCCCCGGTGACAGTGAGCGGAGTGTGCCGCTGACACATTCAACCAACTAATTACTCACTAGGCATTTAATAATCCAGTTTTAATTTAGCGTAACAGTAACTAACTTATTCTTAATGCCAAAAACATGGCGTTTAAGTCCGTTGCATTGTCAGTTACTTTGACCGTTATAACTTCAGACGGTTAAAGTTCTGTCGTCATGAAAACCGTTACATACCAAAAAATGAACTTTAATGCTGTTTTTATGCTAGCTTAATTTACTACTAGCATGCTAACTAAATGTTGAATTTACAATTATCATTAAAGCTGGTTAAAGTGGAAAATATCAAAGCACATTTAGTCTACCCAAAGTATACGTTTGTACCCAAATTAAGTAAACTTTGATGATACTTTACACTGTCCAGTGGTTTAAATTACCCTTACAAAGATTTACTCAAATATTGTAGCCTATAGCATAAACATTAAAAGACAAGTGAACTTACTACATTTGCTCAAGTACTGTACAGTTCTAAGGGAAATCATAACCATAATCATGAGGATCTCTCTTTACCGTCAAAACAACCGTTAGCTAAGGTAGCCTACACTTTTATGCCATTTCTATGCTAGCTTTATACTGTTATGCTAGCATGCTAACTAGCAATAAATGGTGATTTTAACCAACGTTTAATGCTGAATAAACTGGAAAGTATCAAAGTACATTTAGGCTACTCAAGTACAATTTTGTAGCCAAATTATGTTTTACTACACTGAGTCTAGTGGTGAAAATAACTAAGCTAAGTAGGCTACATTAAATGTTATTCAAATATTGTAGCCTATTTTACATATTTGTACTGAAACCAAGAAAAGGGGTGGAAAATAAAAGTACTATGTTTACTTAAGTACTGTACAGTTTTGAGGTAAATGATACCAACTATTACCTTAAGTGTTTCACAGAAAACAATTACTTTTATGCTATATTTAAGATAGCTTCATCTGGTGTAATCTACAAGTACTGTACTTAAATGCAATTTAAGTATTATTTTAGACCTACTTGTAGCCTACTTTTGTTAAGTACTTTCATTTTCTGGTCACTGGTATTTCTACTCCACTAGAGGGAAGTATTGTTGCCTACTTTTTCCTCCACTGCTATTACTTAATACCTCTAGTTAATAGTTCCTTTGTAGATTGAGACTTATTTAAAAAAAAATTAAACCACATAGCAGCATAATAAGTAGCCCTATATATAACACAATCCTAGTTTGGCAGTTCTGCATAATGAGTACTATTACATTTTATACTTTAAATACATTTTGAGGCTGATACTTTTGAACTTTTACTTCAAGTAAACGTTTTTTAAGTTTTGAATGCAGGGCTTTTACTGTGCATTTCACAGTGTGTTATTAGTACTTTTACCTGAACACTTCTTCCACTACTGACTACTTCTTTACAGTCACTATTGCTGAATCTAATGTCTGTTTGTAGCTGTGATATTACTGAAATAAAAGTACGTACTCATTGCACTATATTCCTTAAAGGGAGAAGCTGCAACATTATTGCCACAATGTCAGTCACCCTCTGTCTCTCTTCCTCTCTGTATTGTATTTGACAATCCTTCATTCTCCAGAGGTTGTGAAATTCACCAGCCCTGTGTGATTAAACCACACTCACCACTGCACTCTGCGTGCGGCCTCATTTGGATATTAACTGCTGGGAATGTATATACCTATATCAAACTTATCTACAATAACTGACTATGAAGCACATCAGAAATTGAGAAACATTCAACAAATGGACATTCCTGGAACAACTTGATATCTTAAAGAGGAAGAGACCTTTTACGACAGCGCGGAAAAATATGAAACTCATTATAAAAAATATGCAACTGGTTGAAATTATGTAATCATTGTTTGCACAAGAGGAAATATGAAGCAAATCAGACCAAATGTTCCTCCAGCTTCCTCTGAAATCCATCTGTGTGGAAACAACCACCAGCATTAATATCCAATCTTTAAAAAATGCTGTAAATCTTTTATATAACAAACATTGTCAAAGAAATTTAACGTAACGACTGCTGCAAGACTTTTTCTTTTTTCTTTTTTACAGCTACTGTAAAAGCAACAGGTATTAATGGCAATGCTGTTGAAGTATTTTCTTGACAAATTGTTCAATTATTCAGTATTTGAAAGTGATACATATATAGGACATTAAAACTCTCCACTAAAATCCATACAATTGACATTCTGAAGCATCTATTCAAACACAGATATGATTTGAAAAAGCAAAAATCAAGAGATAACCTACACAAAAAAACACTTTTTACAGTTTTTTTTAAAAGAACAGTCAGTGTACCTTCTTAACCCCAACACACACCAGCAAAACACACAGGACAGAGAAACCGAGGACTTCCCTTCCTTATGTAAGTCTGGCAAAAAAAGGGGAAACCCTCCAGCGTAATGTTTACGCTGCAGGATCAATGCAGTGCACGTTGCACAATGATCAGAGATAAAAAGGATGCCCACATAAATCTTTGCAGAATAGAGCTCTGACTGTTACACTGCAGTGGAGAACATTATTTCATCTGAGATCATTAAAAGCTGGATTTCTTTTTTCAAGCGGTGTGAAGATGTGGATGCTGGGACTTCAGGTGGCTGCCGTCTGTGTTTTCTTACAGGTAAGTACATACAAGAAATAGAATTTAAAATAACACTTTGTGTAATAGAAAATCAGCATGAAATATAAAAGTATTTTCAGGGGAGGAGAGTATTTCTTAAAAGAACAAAAAAAGAAAAGTAAAAAACAGTTTTTTGAAGTTTGTATATTAGCTCTGAATCCAAAGGATCAATTAAACCAAAAGTGAAAAATTTTAAGTGTTTTACTGTTTTGGATAAAGACAAACTATCTGTAGGGAGATGCAATTGTTTTCCATTACAAAAGGAACATTCAGCAGGAAGTTATGTTTAAAAATGTATTGCTTTTGTTATTTTATAATTTGGGCTACTCACTACTTACTTGATTTAATCAAAAAGAGGAAGAATTCATCGTCTTAAAGTTTGCAGAATGTTTTTGTGAGCTCTCAAGAAAGTAAATATATAAATAATGAAAAAAAGAATGAAATATTTTCACATTATGTTTCTGTGTTGTTTCTTTATCGATAAAAATGTTGTTTTCTGAATCTATGTGTAAGCATAAGAGAAATAATAATGAAAATGTTGTTTAAAGGACACACTTAAGTAGAGTTAACTTAAATTTTAAAAATACTTATATATAGTTTTGATGTTAAACCTAATGTAGCTGAGTAAAAAGTACAATATTTGCCTCTAAAATGTAGTGAAGTAGAAGGATAAAGTTACAGAAAATGTAAATACTCAGAAAGAAAAGTACCTTGGGAGAGATTCCCTTACATGTGTCCTCTTCCAGGTGCCGGGCTGTTTCCCATCATGCCTCATCGCTGGCTCTGTCGTCTCCTGTGCCTCCAGGAACCTGCGCCGGGTTCCTGCTCTGCCCCCCAACATCACCCACCTGTACCTGGAGCACAACCGCATCAGCGAGGTGGACTCCGCCTCCCTGTCGGGCCTGGAGCAGCTGCAGGAGCTCGACCTCGGACGTCAGTTTGTGCGTCTCGTGATCAGGAACGACGCCTTCAGCGGGCTGCGGCGCCTCAGGCGGCTGGTGCTCGGCTACAACACCCACCTTCAGCTGGAGCCGCGGGCTTTTGCCGGACTGTCCAGTTTGCAGCATCTCTACCTGGACTTCTGCTCGCTGTCGGAGTCCATCCTGACAGAGAACTACCTGGAGCCGCTGACCTCCTTAGAGAGTCTTGACCTCTTTGGTAACAAGATGAAAATCCTCCAGCCTTCACTGTTCTTTGCCAACATGACGAATTTAAACCATCTGAACCTGAAGCTGAACCCAGTCGACAGAATATGTGAGTCTGATCTCGTTGGACTTCAAGGGAAGAACTTCAGTTTCCTGAACTTGGACTCTCTTCACCTTGCAGACATGACCAGCAGACGCTTTGACTGGAGGAAATGTGGGAATCCCTTCAGAGGAATGTCCTTTCAGACGCTCTTCCTGTCCAACAACGGGTTCGGTGCGGCTCAAGCGAAGCAGTTCTTCACAGCCATCAAAGGGACAAAGATCTCTCATCTCAAACTGTCAAACTACATGGGGAAAGGCTTTTCATTCAACAACCTCCCTGATCCAGACCGCAGCACGTTTGACGGCCTGAGTGACAGCTCGGTCCTCACTCTGGATCTGTCTCAGAACAAGATATTTGCATTGCAAGAAGGAGTTTTTAGTGCGCTGAAAGAAGTCGCAATCATTGACATTTCCCAAAACAGCGTGAATCAGATCCACAGAAACGCATTCGAAGGTCTGGAGGAGCATTTAAAAATGCTCAACCTGTCCCACAACCTGCTCGGGGAAGTCCGTTCCTACACTTTTGACTCCCTGACAAACCTGAGGGTGTTGGACTTGTCGTACAATCACATTGGAACTCTGGGTTTTCACTCATTTCTTGGACTCTCCAGTTTAGAAGTGTTATCTCTAACAGGGAACTCTCTGCGGGACATTGGCTCCCCTTACATCCTCGACAGCTTGGATTATCTCATGCTGAATGACAACAAACTGACATCTGCCAGGGGACTCACACGGTTTGCAGATAATATCACACATCTGGACATTCGGGACAACAGATTAGCAGATCTCGGGGAGGTGTACTCCTTTCTGTTCCTCCTGGATAACCTCCAGCATCTGCACTACGGAGGAAACACAATCAGGCTTTGCTCGCTCAGTGGACGACCTTCAGAAATCGAATCGAATGGTCTCCGAGTTCTGGATCTTCACAGCAGCTCGCTGCAGTCCGTCTGGTCTGAGGGGAGATGTCTGAATATATTCAACAATCTGGGACACGTGAAGAGTCTGAACCTGAGCTTCAACGCTCTGCAGTCTCTTCCTCAGAGGATCTTCAAAGGCCTCACCTCGGTGGTGGAGATGGACCTCTCGTCCAACAGTTTGACTTACCTGCAGCCTGACGTTTTACCCCAAACTCTCAAAGTTCTCCACCTCTCCAACAACTTCATCGGCTCCCCGGACCCCGCCGCCCTCCGCTCCCTCAGCGCCCTCGACCTGAAGATGAACCGGTTTCACTGCGACTCCAACCTGAGGAGCTTCCTGAGCTGGATGAAGCAGACCAACGTCACCTTTCTGAGTCCTGTGAAGGAGTTTAAGTGTGAATTTCCTGCTGGTTTCTATCAGGTTTCTCTGTTAGATTTCTCTGAGCAGGACACACAGCAGTGAACTGTAGGAGGGAAGAGGTGACACAGAGAAAATCAAAAGGATGTCGTGAAATGTTGATTTGAGTTTACCCGATTATGTCCAGTTCATGTTACTTCTAGATAATATAATTAAACCGCATTATAAAATGTGTAATTGATTGTCAAATTGAATAAAAAATGAAACAAATCTGTTCTCTTTGTCTGCTGCAGCTATCAAAAAAATCCAAAGGGATTTTTGACTCAGGAATCCTGGAGTTTTGTCAATTTGTTTCTCATGTTTCGTCATGTTAAGATGGGTTGGGATGAGAATATTTACACATTTTTCTCAGAAACAAAAAGCTGACAAAAAAATCAATCAAGACCAGAGTGTTCACATGTCTTACTTAAGTAATAAAAAGCAATACCACAGTGTAGAAATACTTACATATACCTAAATAAAAAGAAATAGATTAAAAAATACTTTACTGGATTGGTCGATTATAATTTGTAATTAATATTCTGTATCTGCATTAACTAAAGAAGTCAAATAAATAAAGTTGTGGAGTAAAAAGTAGAATATTTCAGTGGCTTAAAAAATAAAAAGTCAAGTCGAAATACGTCAAAAGTGTGCTTAAGTTCTGTATTTGAGTAAATGTGTTTAGTTACTTTCCACTAATACTGATTAGTTTGAACAGCGGAATTAAAAGTAAATTTGAGCTAATAAATATATTTTTAAAGTGCATGTCTGTCACTGTACCAGCAGGGGGAGCTGCAGAATAATCCCAAAAGCTTTTGGCACTAAAACAGGGACTTCTGTTCCAATGCATGCTGGGAGAAACTTCCAGTGCCCAGCAGCCTGAACACTGAGAGCAGGTGGAGGAACTGGATTCATAAAAGACCTCCTGTAGATTAATGCTGGAAAAACATCCGTCACACGTCATGTTTCACACTCATCAGTTCATTCAGTGGCAGAATGGAAATATCCACATTTATTATGTTTCTCTCCTTTCTTCTAATTTTTAGTTTATCAATAATGTAATGTTCATTCAAACTTAAAACACAGTCACAGCAGACATTCATTCATGCATCATTTAGAATATTGCTGCATTAAAATTTAGTGACAGAAGTAAATGTGACACTACAGCTGCATCGCTTTTATTCTGTGTGGCTTGAATCTATTTCTTCTACCCCGATTAATGTCAGCCTGAGCTAAGTAATTATTTTATTAGATTTAATTTATAATGCACCTTTCACATAGGTTAGTGCAGTTTAAAGGTAAGAAAAATAATAAAAACTATAATAAAAACCAGATAAAGATACAAATAATTGTATAATTTGAGATCAATGCACGCTAGACAAAAAATTCTGAAAAATTAAAACAAAATTGATTTAAAAACTATAATAAGAGTAAGAGTAATAAACAGTGGAATAAAAAATAGATAAAAAAAATAGAAAGCAAGAATAAAAATGGCAGTAAAATAAAAGATGCAAAAGCTTGAATCATAATAAAAGATAATAATTAAAGCTAGACTAAATAAAATAAAATAAATAAGAGGACAGAACAAGAATAAAATGACAATAAATTACATTTTTAAGATTTTAAAAAAGCTAGATTGATATATATAATAAATATAAAAAAATATTATTTTTTACTAAAATGCCATAAAATAGATTTAAAAGCTTTTTCTTTCTCAACACTTACAGTATTTTAAGGCTGAAAATGATCTTTGAGCTGAAACAGAAGCTGCACTGTGAGGATGTTTCCTGCTCAGCCAGCAGAGGGCAGCAGCCGCTCAGTAAACACTGTCCGTCCCTCTCAGAGCTGCTTTTATATTGAAGGCTTTTCTCTAAAACAATACCAACCGCACTTTTCCAGCTGGGACCAGTGTGCAGCAATGCAGCATTCAGTGGCTCAGCC
The DNA here is from genome assembly GCA_903364295.1 of Serranus cabrilla. Classification (NCBI taxonomy): domain Eukaryota; kingdom Metazoa; phylum Chordata; class Actinopteri; order Perciformes; family Serranidae; genus Serranus; species Serranus cabrilla. The sequence goes on along the minus strand of CAFUXE010000586.1, from coordinate 502,810 downwards.
TCTGAAAGAATAATCAGCATTTCAGTACTTCACAAAAACAAACATTTCCAGGAAAATATCACGTATGACACACTTCTGTTTACTTCAACTCATTCATCAAGTATTTCATTAGTTTTATTGAGGAATTAAAGGCAACATAAGGTGACAAACTGAGACATAACTGGTCATTCTAAGTTTTCCTTTAATGTGTTTTATCTGCTGATGTGAACTTTGTTGGACTGATTAAAATAGGAGACTTCCTGTCTCTGTGTGTGTGTGTGTGTGTGTGTGTGTGTGTGTNGTGTGTGTGTCCATGAGTCATCACAAGACCGGAGTGTGAGTGTGAACACTCATAAATCACAGACTTGAGTGTGTGAGTCCTAAACCTGCAAGGTTACTAATCTGTTACTGTGTGTGTGTGTGAAGAATACCTGACTGATTGGCTGGCAGGTATATTTATATCCTAAAATATTTTGCAGCCCTTCCAACACATCCAGTCTTGGGACAGTGATAAATATTCAGTAAATGTAAACCAACATTTAAACTAAAACATGTTGATGGTATAATACATGATGGCATGTGTTGGATCTAGTTTATTGTCTTGTTATTTTTGAGGTCTTTATTGAATGTTAGCTGATGTGTGTGTGATGTGGGTTTAATTGTGTCATAAATGTTGCGTGTGATGTGGAACAGCTTCTGCTCTAATGAATCTAATGGGGATCCTTATTAAAAGAAACAAAATTAAAATTAAATGTTATTGCTCTTGAGGGTGAATTCTCCCACACACACACACACACACACACACACGCAGATATTAAACTATTGATCAGAGGTGTTTGAACATGACTGATGGAGCAGCAGGCGCCTGTCAAAGCATCTTTATTAGATTTTTTTGTTTTTGTCAGCCAGACATCGTGAGCTCAGCT
>CAFUXE010000586.1:487919-500469 GCA_903364295.1 Serranus cabrilla | reverse complement strand
AAAAAAAATAAAAAATAAAACTGGGTCAATTATGTACCCAGAAACCGATGACTAAACACATAAAATCCACAGTGTCTTCATCTGTAAATGGTTGAGAGAGTGAAGAAAGTAGGTTAACACAGATTTAAAATTCATCTGAATAAAATCTGGAGCACACAGAAGGGTTCATTTGCAAAAACTGATATCTAATTTCCTAAATTATGTTTTTTGTGTGTGCAATACAGGGAATATCAGTCAAAGTGGTGTTTTGATAAGATATCTCTTTATTCACTTTATTTATTTAATATTTCTTCCCCCATAAAAAATATTTTTGGTGTTAATTTCAATAATTACTTTTATCTTTCCGATTGATCATGTTAGCTGCTTTTGTGAAACGATTTTTAAATCAAATTGTCAAACATTTTCTGGCTTTAGCTTCTCAAATATAAGGATTTGCTGCTTTTATGTATTAAAATCTTTGAATTTTAGACTCTTGGTTGGTCAAAACAGGCAATTTTAATACATCTTATTGGGCCCTGGGGGCTTGTAATTGACAATTTTAACATTTAAATTTTGACATTGTTTATTTATATCATAGGGAGCAGATTTAACCATAATACAAATAAAAATAATTTGAAGTCCTAGATTGAGCTGCTGCATGAATTTAAATGAATGCAGGACACATTTCTGACACAATATTAGATAATCAGACCAATCAGGTTAAAAGTTCCAAATAAACTCTAGCACTCTCTTGCAATGTGTCCAAATATACACAGAAAAGTCACAAAATATACAGAATACATACGTTAGACAGTGTGACTTAGTTTGTTATCTGATATTATTAATGATAAAGTTTCATGTTTGGGTCATGAAACACACAAAGACAGACGACGTCATGTATAAAAAATTGTAAAAAATGGTTAAAAAACAAAACATGTCTGCAGCACATTGGTTAATATATATTTCCACACATTAGTAAAGGTTCTGTGCCGTCTATCAGGGGTTCAGCTGCAACTGGATCTGTGGCATCAATAATACAGAGATAATTAGTCGTCCTGACCCCCGCAGGCTGCTGCTCTTAACCTCAGCTAAAGAACCCGCTGACACTAACCTGCAGACGGCTGTCTAAACAGCTATTCACAGGTAAACTCCAACAGTCCACCACTACACAGGTGTGTTCTACTCTGTATTTATATTTATATTTAACCCTGAATGTTTAAAACTGCTGCTCGTCTTCATCATCTTTATACAGGAATCAGATGAATAAATGTGAACTGAAGGGAATCTTTGAGTTTGTGCTTTTTAAAGGGGAAGGTCTGATTTATTGAAGTGAGGTTGTTTGATGTATTTATCCACATTCAGTGTGGGGCAAGGCCCAGTTTTTTACTTCAATTGCACACTATATTTAGAATATTTTCACTTCTTTACATCGCCATCTGACAGCCTTCTTTGACTTTACGTGGGGATACTGACGTCATACTGTAGCTTCCTTAAACCCACCAGACTCCTTTGACAAAAACAGTAATTTTACCTCACAGGACACACGAGTTGCTGCTCTGCTGCTGCCTCTGTCCATTCGTTTGTTAGTGTTATTGTGTGACTTTTGTGACCTTTAAAACACCAAAGTCCCACAATAAAACAAAGTATTGAGGCAGCAATTCTTCTCCCCTAGATCACAGTTTTTAGGGGATATTTTTCCCCTTCTGAATATCTGATGCAGTCTAGGGTCAATAATGAATGTTCACATTCAGTAAGTACAATAGTGTTTTTACTGCAATTCCATTGTTTGGATTTGGGGCTAATTTGCTTCCATAGAGGAAAGAAAAGTCTATTTATTTTAGATTTTATTTCAGTAAACTTTGTCTGTTCGGGACTGCAGCTTTCTCCTAAAACCACCAAAAGTAGTATTTATATAACGCCTCTTTTTTTATATTTAAACATACAATTTCAGAAAACTTGTAATATAAAAAACAATTGTCTTAATATAAGTAAGCAACTGGGGAAATTTTATTGTGATATCTATTTGTTCAAATGTTTTACCCTATTCACATATGTTGTCTAGAGTTAAAACAATATTTGTGTCCTGATGGCATACATAAAAATGCCATAACATTTTAGAAATGTGACATGCCTCGCTATTTTCATCTTAATCCGATTATTTTAAGGCTTTAAATGAGACACTGTGGAGGAATGATGGGAGACGACAGGTGTGATACAGGTCATCATTCAGGTTTCAGAGCACCTCGTCTGACCAACAACAACACACATCGTATGTTACATCGATATCTTCTAACCATCTTCTCTCATTTCTAGTCCGACTGTCCCCACTTTTACACAGAAAACACACCGAAAACCTGCCCCGAAAAACCCTCAAAGTACGTGAAATATAATAATATGTACAGTGATATCTTACAGGGGGTTCAAGCAGTTTGTGAGTGTTCAGATCTGACAAACAGGCAATCATACAGCCCTGTAAACACACACACACACACGCACACACACACACAGAGTCTGGGCAGTACCTCACTGCAGCCAGTAGTTTTAAAAGAATGATCCGAGGCTCATGCAAAGGAAGAAACGGTTCAGGTGTGCAGCAGGAAATGTTGCTCTACAGAGTTTCTCAGGTCTTTTACTTTCCTGTCCTGTAAATGTAGTTTATCACCTGCCAGAGACGGTGTCCCAGCTGCAGAAGTCTCTCAGAGGATCACTGGCCAAAAGAATGAAGAGGAAGCAGAGGAATAAAATAAATAACAGGCTTAAAAAAAAAATCCTCCCCACTGAAGCTTTACTGCGCTGCCATGGGTGTAGCAGTGAGACATGCTGCCAAGGAAACACTAGAAGAAGAGGAAGGGATGGATTTTGGAGTCTGGCACCTGCAAAACAAACACAAGAAATACTGGAAATTAAAATCCACATATGGATAATGTACAATCTCTGTATTTACATACATTTTAGACACAGGTTAATAAGATTATACAGCAACATTGAGATTACAGACGACGGAGATAAACCGTCAGATTAGAGGGTGTGGCTAATCCTCAATAATCCCATTTAGAGACACTGACTCTAAACCATTTACACCAGTCTGATACAGCCAGTAAAAGCAGGTTTACCACATATAATAAAGTGTTATTTGTATGAATGGATACTTAAAACCACAATGGATGAACCGAATATAAATAAATGAAAGAATATTGATATTTTACAGCAGTTTAATGAGGCATATAAAGAAAATGTCCCTAAAATATCCGTCCTTTACTACTGTCTAGCACCTGTGTTATGGATAACCAGCCCTTCATGATGAAGGAACATTAGAAGATAATATCAGGGTAATATTTGGTTCTGGGGAGTTCAGACTCACCAGGAGCGGGACTTGCGGACGCCGCTGTCCTTGGTGGGCGAGCTGTCCAGAGAGTGACTTTGGTTCTTCTCCGACCCGGCTGAGCGACCCAGAGAGGCCGTGTTGGGAGGAGTCATGTCGAGCTCCAGGAACATGATGTTCTCCGCCTGCACACACACACACACACACATGAAAACTATGTTATATATTTTACTATATTATTTGTCTTTTATATAAAAGTTTGCTTGACCACAGCTCACAACCACATCACGTCACTTTCATCATTACAAAACCACACACACACAGACACTCACACCTACCCTGTATCTGGAGTGAGGTCCCATCGCTATGGCAACCCTGGCGTACTGGCTGATTGGTCGTTTGTACCCGACTGCCGACGCCGGCCTTTTCTTCATCTGTGAGGATTTACTGAGGAGAGGAAGTAACAAGGGAGCGATCAACGAGACATCGATGTCCAAAAAGGACAAAATGCTTTTAGTTCTCTCCAGGTGTGTATCAGACACTTTAAAATGCATCTTTATTTGATTTTATAACTCTGGAGGACAACAGAGACAAAACAAGAGAAGAAGAGCGGGGGACAGCAGAGAGCAGGGAGGTCAAAAGGTCGTGAACCAGGACTGAAATTAAACACATTTTCGAGTCCATTATTTCCACCCAACGGCCCAAAAGGGAATAAACATCTAAAACAGACGCTGACCTTTCAGCGGGAACGAGGGGCTGGAACTTCCACTGATCCTCCTCGGGGTCAAAGGTCAGTCTGTTCATGATCTTGTTCTTCTCTTCTGGAGGGATGAAGTTCTCTATGATCAGATACCTGCACGTACAAGTAAAGGTCACATTTTAATCTGTTTGGACATGAAATAAAGAGCCTCCTCTTCCTCAGTATTTGATGGGATGGATCCTCCTCACAGAAAATATTCTTTAAGTTTTTCCAATAAAACAATATGCAATATCACATATTTCTGGGCCATTATTGTTACCATATCTGTAGTAGAAAATTTGAAAAGCTCAAGCAGATAATAAATAGCTGATTGTTATAATACCAACAACGACATGAACAATACTAATAATGTCTTTGTGTTTCAAGGTTGTAACATATTCTTTCTTTATTAGATTTTTCATTGTTGAGTTCTTGTAAATACAGATTAAACTCAATGTTGCACAAATTCATATTGAAGTTTTATACATTATTCAACAGCTCCTTCCTCTCAGTGTTCGGACTAACGACGCCTCTGTGAAGCATGAACGTATCTGATGTGTTTGCTGAACCCTCCGGACATATTTGCTGATTCTTCCTTCGACTCACTTGAACTTGAGCTCTCTGGTGAGCTCGTTCTGTGTTTGTTCCAGCTCCTGTCGGCTCCTCACGTGCTCGTCGTTCACGTCCTGGATCTCCGCTTTGATGCACTGAAGCTTGGCGTACAGCTACGAGGAGAGAGAGAGAGGGAGAGAGAAACAGAGAGGGTGAGGAGGAGAGATGTCGCCCGGTGCAGTGTACTCGCTGATGAACTGGAGCCTGGCTACCCGTGGCAACCGTACTGGAGGCACTGGTGTCTGGAGAAAAAAGGGCATCCAATAGGAGCGCGGCAGCGTGGCGGCCCTCCCTCTATCCGGCTCGTTCCTCCTCTCTTTTCCTCCTGAGCTTTTCACACTGTTCCTGCTTTAAACAAGGAGGCTAATCCTGACTTCAGCCCCGCTGCAGTTAGCCTGAAACATGACACTGCAGTTCCAGTTCATCACTTTCTAGCAGCTTGAGGGAGAATCTAATAACTCAGAAGGAGCCTGCTATTAAACTCTATGATTTGGCTTCTTTTTTTAGCATAAAAAATGCTCAAAATAATACAGACATGTGCCCCTTTCAAAACATAAACAATAAAATCCAATGCACAGGGGCATGATGCGAAATTACTCAAGGGGATTTTTCTTTGTTCAGCCTGTAAAGCATTTTTATTTAGTCTTTTCAGATTTACTATAAACTGAAAAAAGTGCTGCAGTAAGGTCATTCTTGTAGTCTTATAAATGAAGGTTTTATGGAACTAATGATGGATTTTCACCTGCAACAAATACTTAATTTAATATTTCTTTAGTTACTTTTTAAAAATCTAATAAATAAATAAATAAATAAATATATATATAAAAATAAACAACGTAACCTAAATAAATAAATAAGAAATAAATAAATGTGGATATTAATTAAATAAATTAATACAGCTATGAAATAAATATTTTTGGATATGAAATAAATTAAAACTGCTGTTAAATAAAAAATAAAAAAATAAAATAAATATGAAAAACAAATAAATAAATGCGGAAATAAATCTAAATAAATGTAAATATTAATATATAAATGGATCACCAAAGTTCAATAAATATTTGCTTGCTATTTATTACTGAGTGTTACCGACAACGAGAAGTTTATTCACCTTTATCTTCACACCGTTTACAGGTGCCATGTGAAGCTTTCTCTAAAACAAACAAACGTTTCTGTTTACATTCACTGTTTCTTACTGAACCACATTGTTTGTATCCTTTGAGTGTTTTCCTCCCTCATAAAACATTCACAAAGCAGACTTTTGTTTACATCTTTGTTTACTAGCTCAGACTCTTGTTCTTCACTGCCTGTGCTGGAGCTCTATAGCACTACACAGGGATAGGAGTTTAATGTTGTGTTCACTATCAACAAAGTCCTTCATTGGGAACTCGTGGGAGAAACAAACCAGCCACTTCTTTTTCCAAGTGCAGAATGTTCAGCAGTACAAACCACAGATTTCTAATCGTCCTTTTTTCCCTCGGGGAGACGGCACCATGCAGTGAGAAGGGCACATGGCACACGTTAGGGCATCAGGAGAGCAAAGATCAACACGGGATCATTAATCACATTGTCATCCACTCACACACACAACGGGGTCGTTTGAGGTTAGTCCTGCTGGCCGTGCAAACGGATTGGGAAGCGAGTAGAGCGGAGGAGGGGGGAGGGAGAGGGGGGTCACAAGGTTCGGAGTGTTGTTTTAGGGTTTGCTTTGAGGGATTTAGTGGGAGACCCTGAGAAGTTTGACATGGGAGGAAAGTTAGCGTGGGAAGCGTGAAGAGGCCCAAGATAGAGAGTGACGGAGGGGAGAAAAGAGAAGGGGACGGCAGGACAAACCTTGAGGTACTGAGATTTAAGTGTGTGTCCAAACGGAGCCGAGGCAGGGGGTCATTAGGATCCAGGTCAGGGGTCAGGGGTCAAAGAGGGGTGAAGAGGGATATACCGACATTAGGAACAACAAAAAGGAAGGCGTGTGTGCATTTGTTGCATGTATGAACGCTTACTGTATGTGCATTTGTGTACATGTTATTATATATATTTAGTATCTGAGCACCTTCTTGAGTTTCTTGGTCTTGGCCTCGACTTCCTGTTGCAGAGAAGTGAACGTCTCTCTCAGCTCCAGCGTCTCTTCGTCCTGGACCAACATCTGCTGCTGGATCTCCCTCTCACTGCGCGTCTGAAAGCATTATTCAAACAGTCACCTTTCTGTTGTTTGTAGCTGTGTGATTTAATAGGTTAACATGAACTCTAAACTTTTTGAAAACACTGAATTGATTTTCAGTGTTTTCAATATTTTATGCTATAGTTGAAGTTTCTGTCGTAGTTATTTGCAGGCTTTTCGTTGAATTTAAAAAAGAGCAGCTTACAGCATCAAAAAGCACCACCAGGCTGGGCCGCCTCCCAATTCAACCAATTGGACAATGACACAGAAACACATCAGGCACTTTTTTGCTTTGAGTTTATGTTTTTTCAACTCGAGGCATTTAGGGCCGCCCGAAAAAATGGTGCATGGAGCAGAAAAACATGAAGTGCTCAGCAAGAAAAAAAAAGGCAGTGAGCAATAAGTCCCACGCTCATTGAAAACAATCATAAAAGATGCTCCAGGCTGCTACAAAATGCTGTGTGACTCCTTTTCAAACAAAATGAATTCTGTGCCTTATATGGATAAACAGGCGGGTTTACCTGCTCAGCGATCTCGTGCCGCTTCACCTCCAGCATCTTCTGCTGCTCGTTGGTGTGATCCATGATGTTCTTCCCTCCAACCAGCAGCTTGCTCTCCATCGCCTGAGGAAGAACAAAAGGAAGATTTAGATTTATGATAAAGATAAAGAACCTTTATTATTTAAATAAGCCAAACATCACAACACAGTTAACCTTAACCTTTGGCAAATCTGTTAGTATACATTTTTTGATTAAGGATGTTTTGTCAACATTATTTATCAACAAAAAAAGTCATAATTTTACAGGAAAATTCACAGGATGTAGTATGCTTGTTTAAACTGATCCGAATCAAGTTTTATCAGATATTTATTTGTAATTTTGACTTAAATTATATTGACATACAAACCCAGTAACAAGATGTACTATAGCTGGTATTATTAACTGACCAAAAAGAAAACCAGAAAATGTCTAAAAAGAAACCTCACGGACAAAGATTGAGTCTTTAAACTAGGTGCAATTGGACGCAGAGCAGTTTAGTCTTTGATTGTGTGTGTGAGCATGTGTGTGTGTGTGTGCTGGTGCTGCAGTAAGGGCAGACTTTGTGCTGATGAGGCAGACGGAGCTGGAAGTGAGCAGATTAACATCCACGATGACACCATCACACAACCAGCTGAGCTCGACTGAAACTCTTCAGACATGAATCACAGGCAGAAGTGTCTGATAAACACTTTGGTCCAGACTGAAATATGTCAACAACTACTGGATGGATTGCTTCTTCTTTGGCATGTGATCAAAATTATTTATGTAAGATGAATCATTTCTAAATTTGCTTTCTCTGCATTCAAATTCTTATTTCTACCTTTTAAGAAAGAAAATCCAAGCTGCAGATTTCATTTCATATGTCTGAGAGTGTGTGAACTCTGAAGAAGAATCATCATTTCACGCCTCTGGGGTTTAAAAGCCTGAGGTCACTGTGATGCAATCAGAATCGCACAAAAACACACACATATGATCACACACATGATATACGTCCGGAGGGCAGAAATCTAGAATGAGCGCAGAAGAAGAAGAAAGAGAGAAGAAAGAGGATAGGGAGAGAAGAAGAAAAAAGTGGAGGGTAAAGGGAGAAAGAAGGGGCCCAAGAAGGGCAAACAGGGGCTGTGGACATTTTGTATTGGCCACATTCCAGACTCAGGACTTAATACAAAAAGACAGTGTGTGTGTGTGTGTGCAGCCTATACGTTCTTTATTACTCGCACAAAAACACACACTCAGACTCATACAGAGTACAGTGGAGTCCTTCAGAGAGGATGCGTCTGCAGCAGGTCTTTACAGAAAGAGTCTTTGTTTCGAGCTGTCTTTGTGTTTCATGTGTGTGTGTGTGTGTGTGTGTGCTGGTTTGCTCTTTGTGTTTTGTCATATTCTTTCAGCTTCATTAAAGGGCTTATTCATGTCATAGGTTTTCTCTCTCATGCATCCCATGTCGCTTCCCCTCTGACAGGCTCATTGAATCCTTTACATGCTGGATTTTATGACTTAAGTGGAAAATTTCACACTTTATTTTTAACTGAAGTGTCTCACAGGACAGAAACACCATGTTATTATAGTGAAGGAAACACATATTTATGTTTAAACTCTGGTGGAGACACTGTGAGTCCCACTGGGTTCAGGAAACTGTGTCAAAACACCAATTACATCAATTCACAAATGCAGCAACATCCAATTAAAATCAGACAATGTTCTGCTGCACTGTAAACATTTCCCCTTGTTATGCTAAAAACAGCTCGCTACCACTGAGTTCATACGCAAAAACAAAGTGCACTCTTCTTCTGCACTAGTTAAGTGCTAAAAAAAAGTTTTTTCTCCTAAATTAGGGTTTAGTAGCATCGTGCTCTGACGAACGTTTCACGTCAGCAGTTTTATAACATTTATTTTAAAAAAGGATCCAGACATGGGTTGTTTCTTTTGCATTTTTTTTTCTCTCAAAGGAATCTGCTTCCCCAAAACTAACCTTCTGATTGTTGAAGTCATGTGAGGATGCACCTTTTCCCAAAGAGGATTTGTGTTTTCATCATTGTAAAAAAATAATTATAAATAGTTTAACTCATCTCAACATTACAAAAACACAAACTATTATGTAGAATTTTATCTCATCACATTTCACCCGTTGGAAAATATCTCACTATTGAATTTATTGTTGGTTATTGTCCCATAACTATGAGGAAGTTGGGGCCTTCTCCACCTTCTAGCAGGTCCAGTCAGCTGTTATCAGTTCCTTATTTGTTTCATTTCACTTACATTTTTTTAAGCTTTAGGCAACAAAACTATTCTCTGAGGTTAGGGCAAAAAAGTACCTGTTCAGGTGGTATAAAAGAAAGTTTGAAAAATACAGTAAATGCACATAAATGCCAAAAGTGAAGTCATTACCAGGACGGAACCTAAAGGGCGCAATACAATACATGTTAATACAGTTGCCCAATGTTTTGATTTATAGACCTCCAGCAGCAGAAAATTACATACTACATGTTTAAGCTAACATGAAGAAGTGCTTAAAGTGCTAAAAAAAAAATATTCATAATATTTAATGTATATTTTCATGAAGAACTCTGTCTGCTGAGGAATCTCATGCAATAACATCAAAAGCTCTAAATAGCTAAATGTACCATGTGGTGATTTGAGTTCTCAGTCTGAAAAACTTGAAGTATTCACTGCAGTCATGGGGTCACAGGTTCCCACGACAGTCGTGTTTTTAATCCTCAGATCAAGCAGCTAAGATCACACCTGAGCTGGTGTAACGGAGGTGAAGATGAGAAGAAGACATGGGAGGAGGAGGAGGAGGAGGAGTGATGACTCAGTGAGGAGTCCAAATGACCTTCAATCACATGAGAGACGACTCACTTGTCATTATTCCGGGAATCCTGGCAGCAGATTGATGTTTCAGTGTCTCACACACACTCACACACACACACACACACACACACAGCTGCAGTCAGGATGTCTGATGATGTCTTAAGGTCACAGTCGAGCTTCAGTTTCTTCATAATGTCACTGCTGTATCTACAGCTCAGTCCTCTGCAGATTCTGTCCTCGCTCTGTCTCTGTTACTCATATGCTCGATCGATAAAGCTGATATAACGTCTTACATTGTGTGTGTGTGTGTGTGTTCCAGTTACAGCCCTGATTTTATAAATGCTCAGGACGTTGTCTAAAACGTCAGTTTACCAGAATATGATGGAAATAGTTGTTTTCTTTATAGTCAATTGCCTTTTTCCTGTCAACACTTAATTTGAAAAGCATCAATGCTTGTAACTCACGGACACTCACACATCCAAAGTCCAGCCAAGTCAAAGGTGACTTTGTGTGTCGGTATGAAAAGCCACAGACTGTGATAAAGAGTCGGTATCTGAGCCAGGAAACGGTCGGTTCTGAACATGCAGTACACTTGTTTCTGTTGGTTTGGTTCTGAACTACTTGGACATTGATTAAACCTGATCTTAAAACTTGAAACTGAAGCTGAACAGGTCGTCGCCCTGACTGATTTTGTGATCTTTTATTCCAAGTAGATAAAAAATATGGTTAAGATAAGAACACCGAAATGTTCTTGCATGGGGCCCAATGTTTGTGGTTTGAGGTTCGCTGTATGTTGGATCTTCATTGTTTCTTGTATGTGATTGTTAATGTGAGCTTCTGAGCTGCAGAGTGTGCAGACATTTCTAAATGCATCACACTTTTCCTGGAGCTTGTGAGTCCATGTGTGTGCCAGGCTGCATATTTTTGAGCTTTATGTATAATCTGCCCCGTTAAGAGCATGCTCAAATTCTTTTGGCTGTGACTGATCCATTTCCTGATGGGAAAAGTGAAGAGAATGGGAAGTGTTGCATATTGAGCTGGCTCATCCGCATCAGCCAGCCAATCACAGCGAGGCCAGGGGCCTGAAGGGAGCGAGCGGGTTATAAATACAATGTGACGACAACCGCTCTCGTGTGTGCGACTGAGAGACAGGAAGCATGCTGGGAAGAGACAGAGAGGCAGGAGGAGGAGAAGAACGGGGAGAGAAAGAAGATGCTGAACATTAAAGACAGACGTAGAGAAAAAGAGAAGAAAGGTCAGGTCGTCTCTGAGAATCTGTTTCACATCACTACCAATCGATGCAAAAACCACTTTAGGTGCCACGACTTAAAACCTGAAACCTTATTAGCTTCCACTCGCTGTCAGTCATCCTTTACATCCATCAAACACACGAGGGAGATCCAGTGACTGACATGCAATCAGCAGAGCACAACATGCTCCTTTTATCCTGCAAGAAAGCCTTTTTTTTTTTATCTTAGGTACGACTGATTCTCATCTTGCACGAGTATGAATGGCTGCCGCTCACGTTCAACATTAGAAATTTTGTTCTGTCCTTGAGTATGTTCACACAATCACACACAGTGCAGAAAGCACGTCAATAGCAAGATCCCAAGTCAGTACAATGCAGCTGAATCACAAAAAACGCTACCTCGGTACCAAATCAATACCCGAATTATGTGACAGAGCTTATTTTTCTACGGTCCTGAGGTACTGAAACACAAAGCACACAGAGCTCAACCCGCAATAGATTACAGAGCAGCTCAGAGTCGAAAGTTTCAAACCATGTTTGCTGTTGGGAGACATACAACAACATAGCAGCTAGTATTGATAGTGAGAACATGTTAGATGTCATGTTGACACTTTTCCTTTCTTTCTTTTCACCTTTCTCCACACCAGGTGTGTGTGCAAAGCCAAAGAAACTGACAACAAAACAAGAAAAAAAGGCAGTCAGGAAGAATAAAATGAGATTGTTATGTTTCTGTTTTTCACCTTGGTACCAAATATGGCTTTGGGCATCGTGGAATTTTTCTGGTATTGTATTAATTACAAAATTTGATAGAGTTAGAGTTGACTACTGTCATTTATATTCATGAAACACTGCCAAGAACCAGCCGCACTCCTTCCCACTTCATCACCCACAGCCGAGCAGTTCAGAGGACGAGATAGTCGCATCATTTCCTTATAAGATAAACAGATATTTAACATCTTGTTTTTATGTGCAGACATCTTTCTGTCCGTGTCCTTGCTTAAGAAAGGGTTCTGCTTTCCTCACGGATCACATGAACACACACACACGATACACACACTTGACATACAAACACACATGGACTCACACAGAGTTGATTCATCAATATTTCAGTGATGCAGCCTCCCGAGCTGAAAGATGGAGA
>CAFUXE010000586.1:438805-487829 GCA_903364295.1 Serranus cabrilla | reverse complement strand
AGTCATTCTATCCATGACGTGATGTATGTGTGTGTGTGTGTGTGGAGTACATTCTGCCCGTTTAAATGGAACTCTGCTGTATATTGTGGAGAGCTCACGTGTGTGTGTGTGTATGTGCATGTGTGTGTGTGGCACTGTGCATTGTTGTTGGCCCTGCGTTCTGATTGGCTGAACTTCAGCTGGCAGGAAGCAGGATAGACTTTAATGCAATTTCCTCCGCTAACAAAACACTGCAAAGACTGGCAGATGCATTCATGGTTAAAATAGCATATATAATAGTATATGATAATTGGTTTTCCTCTGAAAGATTCAATTCTCATCATGCTCCAGGCAGGAGTTTCCCTCCTTCTGTTCGCTGAAAACCGGACAATACAACTTCAGCGTTTGGCTTCTTACAAAAGAAAAGATCAAAAGGAATCAGAGAGAAATAAATAGCCGCGTGTTTCCCCACACACAGACTTTATCTGGGCAGCTTGCCATGGAGGTTTTCTATTTTTATAGGTTTATTAGATTTGCACTCTGGAGAGCAGCTAATATAATTTTCCTGTTACCATAAATTAGACTAAAAAATCTACAATTTGATCCAAATTTGCAAGTACTTGTAGAGATATTTTAAAGCAGAAAACTTCAGACATAATTTAAGATGCATAAAATTGACCTATTTCTGTGTTGGTGTTTCTGTGGGATGATGTAAGAAAGGCATTCTCGGGAATGCAGAAAATAACTAAACAAAGTCATTTTGAGGGAAAGAAGGATCTCAGACAATGTTCTTGATTATTTAACCTAACTAACTTTAATAAATGACACAGAAAAGAGGGTTGAGAAGCATACAATCGAAAATACAGTGTGATGGAGAAACTAAGCAGTATTTCTTTGAGTTTAATTAAGATTAAGATGGTTATAGTCAAGTAAATAAAGATCTATTAGATTATAACCGAGATGCAACTAACAAAATAAAAGCTTTTTCAGGGTCTAAAGTTCAGTTAAAGTCATCTTAAAGAGCCTACAGGTAATTAAAGAAAAAGATACGGACAGAAATACATCCAAAGTGGAGTAGTGAGAAACAGTGAGAAGAAGTAAGACGCTACAGTTTTGACCCAGAAAAGTGGATCTAAGAATAGTCCACCGGAGGGTCGGACACAGCAGCCTCCTTATGAGAAGCTGCTGCTCAGCATGAAGCTCTTGACAGTGACTGTACTGATACCTGACTGTTTCATAACACCACCAAGGAGACACTTAGCTCATGTTCCTGCGAGTTAACAGAGCAACAACTGGAGTGTAAAGGTGATAAATAATCATGGGAGATGTTGTGAAGAGAATTATTGTGGTAGCACAACTGATACTGCCAGGTTACTGGTACATCTAAAAATTTTGAAATTAGTTCACCCCTATGCCCTAGAAAGATTGGCACAACACACATGGCTATCTTAACTGTAATCAGGACACAACAACAATTAGTGGTGTGACAATAACCAAATGTTATACTGACTTTGATTAAAGTGTAAACAACCACCAAGATACATTGTGATCGGATCACTCAAACTGGCCATTATACCCATGAAAGCCATACATCTTCTGAATGCTCTGGGTCTTTAGTTTGTGGTTGTAAAGTATCATGAGGCTCATGAGGAACAGGTCATTTTATAAAACGAGGTTGAGTTGAGAAAAATTCTCTCACTGCAATGTAACGGCTACTATTGGGTCTGAATGAATAAAATTGGACTTATTCCATTCACCAGAGTCCCTACTTTAAAATGAGGCAATTCCAAGACTATTTAGGAACCCCCAGTATGCAGAAATATTCAAATACAGTCGGCTTTATACTGCATGAGAAAACTGTATGGTTTGTGTCTTTAATGACATGTTGGGGTGCGAGATCGGGGACCATTTGTGTTGGTGCTTAAATAAATGCTGTGAATACTTCCACCACTTCCTGTGAATTGAAGCTGGTGGCCCCCCAGCAGAGCAGACAACAGCTGAACAACAGTTGCAGCAACATTACAGCACACAACCCACAGATGGAGCGCTGCACCTTGGAGGCCAGTTAGCTAACAGCACCCTGCAGAAACACCAGCTGACCCAACGTAGCTTCACAAGGCTGTTTCCTGACCTACTTACACGTGTTGTGTGTGTCGGTGTGGATGTATGTGTGGGTGATAGAGCTGGAGGAAGAGGGAGAAGCCTTTCAATGTGATTTTATCTATAATTGGTTATTTCTGAGCTCATGTTTCCAGCCAGAGTCTCTCCCTCTCTCTCTCGATCTGTCTCTCTGCCTAGCAACCTTACTCTCATTGGATGTCAGAGCAGAGAAGAAAAATGGAACCTGCAGGCGCTGCGCTGTGATTGGTGGGCTAATATCAGTGTCAGCCAATCAGAGGAAAGCCGGGCCGGGGCTGATTGATCAGACTGGAAATGTTGCAGCGTCACAGTGGCGCCATGCGTACGAATAAAGCAGTTGAAAGATAAATTATGTAGAATGTTGTGTAACATTTTGTATAATTACATGATGTCATGTGAATATTTCACTAATGATCCACTGAAATTTAAAAGAAAAATACCCAGAATTCACCCCAGAGCAACAAAAAAACTCAGAATCCAATTTAAAAACAGTTTTTAAGAGTAATAAGCGTTTTTTTGTTTTGTTTTTTTTTTAGAAAGTACAGACAAACTGAGCTTAAGTCTTCAAATAAATATAAAGGGTTCCTTGTAGAAAGCTTCCTGACCTGACCTGTGACAAACTTCTCAGACTATTTGCATCTTGACAATAACTTTGTATGTTATTTGCTTTTATTTTGAATTCAGGATAATTATGGTTAATTATGATTATTAAGGATAATCATAGTTAAGGAACATGTCAGACAGTCTAACTTTGTGTCTGGCTGGGTTTTGGATAATAACAACATATCTGAGGCTTTACACGGACAAGATTCATGAGATAAAATGAGAAAAATATCACCAGACTTGCATCTTGGAACAAACAAATGAGCCTCTATCTTGCATGACAAACACTGTTTTGAAGCCATGACGGTTTTCCCTAAACAGCAGATAGAGACCAATGCATCAAAGGCAGGAAATACTTCTTGTCCTCAATCATCTTCCTCCTCGGGGGAAGACGAGAAGGACTTTTGCTGATGCTGAATGCTGACATCACTCAGCAGCCACACAGTCAGCATCAAACACACACATACAAAGACACACACACAGAGCAGCAAATACCCTCTGAACTGTGCTGTGTGATCACAGAAGATTTTATACGATTCGGCACAAAACAGCGTCCGCCCCATGGCACTTTGGAGGACAACGTGATGGGGAGAAATATGAGATGCCTCCCACAGAAACATACAGACAGCACTCAGCATCAGGATATACATTAGCTCTGTCTCATGGGACTTTCCCAGACCTCATACCTTCTCTCCATACAAAGTGCCACATATAGAAGAAGAGAAAAAACTGCAAACACATCTCTTTAGTTTACTCCATGTTGGCACAAGTGCTGCTTCCACATTGCAATATTCTGGCCAATTTGAGGGAGGGATTTTAGACCCTTTATGCTGCAGTGTGCACATATTACATTAAATACATTGCAAATACAAAATTATGGACAGTCACATTGGCTTATATTGCCATTTTAGAACAGCTGAAAATGATTTATTGGTATTTCTGGGAACAAATAGTTATTCTATTATGATTTTACACTTTTAAAGATAGAAAAAATGCCCCCAGCCAAAGACAAAGGGTATATGGAAACTACCTTAAATCTTTGTTTGTTCTTTTGTGTTTTAGTTTTTCTTTGTGTTCATTTTCATGTTAAGCACAAGTAAGTAAAACACATGTATGTCATCATGCTTTTGTTTTGTTCTGTATTAAACAACCTACACAGAAGACAATTCTCAAAGTATTCAAAAAAGAAGAAAATCAAAACAAAAGACAGATTAAATCCACAATTGGATCTGAACATGCAAAGGCAAAATGAAATACAATTAAACAAACTTATAACAGCATTAAATAATAATAATTTAATGTATTTATTTATGGCAACAGCTATCAAAGTGTTGTTTAAATGCTTTGCACAATTAAATACAACCCATTATCTTTGGAGCCTTTGTTTTATTTCTAAAATCACCATTTAAATCTCATGAATGCTCCCAAGTCGGAAGAATTACTTCCTAACTTGAAAATGGGTCAATTTGAGGAGCATGTGAATGCACCACTGGACTGAGTGCTGGTGTGCCCTTCTAGTTACTGTATGTTATTTTTGTGCGTCAAACATGTGATCGTGGTCTTGAGCCACAAACAAATTTGAATAAAAATTCAGTTTTCCAAGTTAATGATTTGACACTGTGATTAAAAATGTACATAATTTGGGAGTTGTTAGTTTTGTCAAAGAACAGATCACACAACGTGATACACTGTACACCAATATCAATATTAGAAATATTCTCATATTATTTGATATTGATCATAACCATTTGGTGCAGCCCTACATGGAAGAAATCCATTGTAGAGGAGGCAAACAGATCGATGCGGGCTGCTTACAACAGCTTTAATAGACCAGAATGTAAGGCAGCCAACATGCGAACTGTGTTTTAAAATATGGGTTTAACTGGAACCTTTTCTCTGTGAAATCTCTCTCACTTATTATACTCCCACCTACACAGACTGTACCTTACACATCACATCTCTGCTCTAGGAGTTGTTAAAAGCACTCTGGTAGGTGAAAACAGGAAGAATTTAAAGCAAAGCACTTCACTGCTCCTAAAATACACAAAGTTGACGACAGAAAAAGATTATTCAAGCAGGGATACAACCTCACACTTGCCTATTCTATTCTCCCCACACTCTCATTTCCTCACACTCGAGCCTCTGCAGCTCAGTAAGCTGATCCAGTCCTGTCCTGTGTTTGATGGCCCGGGCTGCTGCAGCTACAGTATTATATAGACTGTAGTCACTCAGTCATTCTGCATGGCTGCCTTATTGACTGGATATGCACATGAATCAGAGCAAGTAATTAATGCAGCTCTGGCTCAGTCTTTGATTGCTGCCTGTGTGCGTGTGAGGAGGGTAAAGAGGGAACTGACATTTTAAGCTACAATGGTCACCAGTTCCTGTCTGGACATATGAGACACCAGACTGTAGAGAACGGACAGAAGGCACAAAAACACCCATAGTACCAGTCGTTGGTTCAAACCTAAGCTAATTAAGTGGAGATATAGCATCAATAAATTAAAACACGCTGGACCCCACAAACTAGTTCTTATACAGGGATTAGTTCACCCAATAACTGCTACATTCAAGTTAATCTGGCTCCCTTTGTGTTGTCTGGTTTCACTGAGCTTCACACTGGTGAATGAAACTGACAAAATTTTATAAAAAAGTTTTTGCTTTGTCAAATAAGAATCAATATTGAATAGAGAAACACCTCTGCCAAGTAAGTTCTGACGTCACATTTACCTCACATGACTGATGACATGAAAACGTGAAAAATGGACAGTACTGCTTCTTGCTTAATTCTGTTTAACATTGTGAAACAGTCACACAATCGCTGCTTTAAACACGTGGTTAATGTTGAACAAAAATGAACACTGGTCTCTTGGGTCATGCCTCCAACCTTCCCTAAACAGACTTTCCCGGTCTTTATACAACGTTGCCTCACTTCCTCCATCACTTCCGTCACAATTACTACACCACTAGAGGTCGCTGCCTAACAAGAAACGTCAATATGGGTTTTAATCTAGCAGCAACCACCAGGGCTAAAAAGTGATGCCAGTAGATAAGTGCCAAAAACTGCAATACCTCGACTGGCCACTTGAGGCTGGCTCCAAAAGCGAGTCAATCCTCATAGACCCCCATGTTAAAATGCCCAACTTTAAAGCAGAAATAAATCTGTCTACAGCCTGTGACAAAAACAGTTTTAGCCTCTAAAGCTCATTTCCCTTCATTACCACTGTGAGGTTGTAATAAAATAATGCATAATTTAGGGCATGGCTGCTTTGATTGTCAGGCGGGTGTCCTCACAGGTGCCTCAGCTCACCACCACAACACCTTTTTACTCTTTTTTGAGGAGTCAGGCACTGCTAAAATGGCGACAGCCACACAAAGTTTTATATTTTATACAGTTCACGGTCATAATAAAATCCTGACTCAGGTTATCTTTCGAACTTCAGTGCATCACTTTCCGTAGGTATAGGTATGAACAATGAATGAGTACGGCCTGTTCCTAATATCTGATATCAATACCTGATATGCCGCGCACACACACACACACACGCACACACACAGACACTGAGATGTAATTAGATATGAAGCTCCCAGTGTTACTGTCCATAAAGTCTCTTAATAACAGCTCATCAGATTATCACACATGATAATCCCACAGACCACATGTCCTTAATCTGACTTCCTGGAGTGTGTTTAAGTGGGCACTAGTACTTCCAACATAGTGAGGACCAGAACACATTTTTAACCAACAGAGTGAGGACATTTTTGGGGAGTGGAGACATTTTGGCCGTTCCTCACTTCTTCAAAAGCCTGTTTAAGGGTTAAAACTTGGTTTTAAGGTTACAGTTAGGTTTAGGTGAGGGTTATTACTTCAGTTGTGATGGTTAATGGTTAATGGTTAATGCACTACATCAATGATGGGTCCTAACAAAGATAGAAGTGCAAATATGTGTGTGTGTGTGTGTGTGTGTGTGTGTGTGAAAGAGAGAAAGATGAAATCCTGGTTCATTGAAAGTTTGCCTTTTGGCTGTTAAAACGACCTTTAGTGTCATTCAGATTATTCTGATTTGATGATGGGGGTTAACCGGTCTACATTTAAAATCAGAGCAAAGCATTATGGGTAACGGTCTTCATCTTTATTTGTTTGTTTGTTTATTTCTAATCCGTGTTTTTATGACATTTGAATCAGTGCATGTTTATATGTTGTTCTGGATTGACTGACTGGACTCACAGGTCTGAGCTCTCACCTTGTATTTGGCGGTCAGCTGCTCGGTGGCTTCCTGCTCCTTCCTCAGATCTCCCATCATCCTCTCCTTCTCTCCCAGGAGCCTCTGCTTCTCCTCAGCCAACATGAATTGATCTTCTCTGATGTCCTGTTTCTCCCTCTCCAACCGCTGCTCCTCCAGCTTCACGTAGTCCTCCGCCTCCTTCTCCACCCCCTCCCCTTCCTCCTCGCCATCCGTCTCTTCATCCCCGTCTCTCTCCCAGCCCTCGCCGTCCACCTGCTCCTTCTTCTGTTTGCTCCTCCACTTTCTGTGGTTGAGCTGGGCCCTGAGGCGAGCGATCTCCATCTGGAACTCGCGTAGTAAAGCGTCCTTGGGATCCTCGTTGACCCTGGGTTGGTTCTGGATGTTCTTGGCGCGGTTGGCATATCGGAGTGTGGTGAGGGTCTCGTCGTAGTGCTGCGGGGACGGGCCTAAGGTGGCGACCATGACAGTCTTTGCATTCCCGCCCAAAGAGTCCTGCAACAGCCGTGTCAGCTTGGAGTCCCGGTATGGTACATGGCCGCTGCGCCCATCGGCCAGTGCTGAGATCACGTTCCCCAGTGCTGACAAGGATAGGTTGATCTTGGCGGCCTCCTTCAGGCGCTCGCCCTGGACGCCCGTCTTGGCTTGGCGTTCACTGCCAGCCAGATCCACCAGGTTGAGGCGGCCGACCCGAATGTGTTTCCTTCCATCTGGTCCGGGCTGGCTACACTCCACTGTGATCAGGAACAGAGCGTGCGACCGAGACGAGTGTTCGTTCATGTCCGTCGCCCCGACCGCCCTTGCCTGGTTGCCCACGTTCATCACCTCCTCTATCTCCTTGATGCTCTTGCAGACACACGATGTAAGGTCGCGCACATACACCCCAGACTCTGGACTCTCCCGGAGCTCCAGGGCCCTGGCGCTGCCGTGGTTGGGATCGAGAAGATCCCGAACCTCCTCCAGGTAGATTTCGAGGTAGGATGCCCGCACCAGGTACTGCTTATCAGACTGTGAGCGGGAGATGTGCGTAAAGATGTGGTCGAAAGCGTTGGGAATCACACCCCGTTTCTCTGGGTCCATCCACGCCCCCTGCATGGTGTATGTCTTCCCAGTTCCAGTTTGTCCGTACGCGAATATGGTGCCATTGAATCCGTCGAGAACTGAATCTATTAGTGGCCGCACGCTCTCGTCGTACAGGTCTCTCTGTTTAGAATTTGCATCATAAACAGCATCAAATGTGAATGTTTTCTGGGGCTCGCTGGCTGATGCTCGAGGGTTTCTGAGGATCACCTGTCCGAGCCGCAGGTCCATCTGCACGATGCCCCCTGCAGGCCCGTTGGACTCCTCTTTATGGTTCAAGGGACGGCATCGAACTACCACCTTCACTGACTCGCTGCTCTTAGTTTTTGACATGACTGCCTTTTGATGTTGAAAGCAACAAAAGGACAATGTATTTAATCTTAATCAAAACAGGCTGAAATCTTACTGATACCTTTAATCAGCCTCCTGTCTGCCTCTGAATTGTGTAACCATTGATTATTTTCAATCATTAATAACAAATTCAGTATGGCTTCTTGATTATATCATAAAGGAAAATAGCTATAGTGCCTATTAACACCTCTAATTTCCAACACAAATGTTGCACTGCCACTGTATCTATAAAGGCTAATCTCCTTTCCTTATTGTCTGTAATATTAGCTCACAGACGGTCAGCAGCTCTCGTTAGATCGACGCTCCATTGCAGATCCACATCCAGATTCACTCGGTGAAGAAAAAAAAAATCCAACAATGCCGACAATCAAAACGTTCAACTCGGATAAAACACTCATGTCGTCCCGGTCGATCCGCTACACACCGCCGGCTCGCATCCTCCGGTCCTCCCCGCTCACTGATGCTCCGAGGTGGGTTTGCGGCTCTCGGTCTGTGCGGAGAGACGGAGAGCTCCCCTCCGGTACCACACACACTCACACACACATACACACACATATGAAGCACACACACACGCACACACACGTACCCACACAGTCATTCAAACACCACACCCCACATCACTGCGGAGTGGAACAAAGGATCACGGGAAATGGAGTTTGGTCTCACTGTTGAGTTGATCCTTGTCCAAGACTGCCACCAACTCCTCACATGAACACACTGTTCAACTTTAAACTGTTATTGCAACATTTGTGTCTTTCATGGCTTTAAACAACTAAAACTATTCATACTTTGGAGACATTTATTGTATTTACAGTTAGTTTAAAACTGTACAGCATTTTATGGTTACACTATATTCTAGATATCTTGAGCAGAATTTATATATTTTTTCTATTACTTTCTTTTTTTTCTATTTTTCTATTATTTTCTACTACTAGTTAAAGCTTGGAAAGTTTGGGATCTCCTCCAAAGTAATTTTTTTTTTTATGATAAGGAAAAATGTACCATGTTGTTGCCCCAACAATTGGAGAACTTTATTCATAATTAACATAGCAGCCTTGTTTTCCTCTTATATAGCCTAGCTTTAAGGTTGGGGAAAAATAGTCTTTTCACATTAAGTCTGGCTACATAATAAAACGTTTTATTTATTTTTTTAAAATTGCTTTAAATATTGAAACATATTGTCTACATTTTCCCAAAATTACATATATATCATCAATGCATTCCCGGGATGTTGTGACATTTGAATTCCAAAATCAAATCAGTTCATCCTTCAATTCAAGTGGATGTTTATAACAAATTTAAATACTGTAATGTGTCTGAAGAACAGCTTAATGTTTTGCCTTTGAATAGAAGTCTACTTGAGAAGAACTGCAGAGAAAAAAAAATACTGTGTGTGATGTAACCTACAGACAGATCTGGGAGCTGCTTCATACATAATGAATATCAAACAGAAACACTTTGGTTTTGATGGGATTTGGGGAGATTTTATGACTTGGCAGCTCTACAGTCAGATAAATGCAATTTAGATGTAATATCTAAATGGAGATAGTTTGTACTTGATTAAGCTGCCGAAGAACCGCAGTGAAATAACTCATTATCAATTCTATTATCAGGTGGATTCTCTGTTTAGTTATTCCCTGCTGTCTGTTTAGTGGTTGTATTGTGAGAAAATTGTTTTCTTCAATCTTTGCTCTTCTTTTTGTTCTTTTAACTGAGTATTTTCTGTTATTTTTGTACATGCATAGTTGTGGCCTGAGGCAGAGAAGGCAAGCTATGAACAATAACCTCTAATGCAATGAACAAATAGATAATTTTCAAATTAAAATAAATGTTTCCACTGTAAAGGACTGACCTCATACAATTTACACCAAAACATATGTCATGCGAATACATGTCAAAGATTTGACATTTAACTTGAAACCTGACACCAAAAAGGGGACTTTTGTTCATTTAATGTGGCTTCACTGTCCATTATATCCCTGTGAGCCCATTAATTGGTATTTTAATATCTCAAAACTGATGTAACTTTACTCACAATTTGTAATTTGGACCCAGTAAATAGTATTTAAAAGGTTTCATCCTTTGAATTACTATGTAGATTTAGTACAAAATCTAAGTTGTAAGTTGCTCTTGAATCACCAGTCAGATTTTGAAGCCACTAATTCTTATACAACTAGCTTCCCAAAGTGGCATAAATTGAGGACAAGGGGGCCAAATGCAAAATTAATCATTACAGGACTTAATTAAACATTAAACTGTGATGCAACAGCACCGCCTGGTGACGTATGTGTGAACTACACCGTGACCTGCAGACGCTCAATGTCACAAAAAGGAGGTCAGATGATTCATGTGAGCAAATATGACTGTTTCAGGTGTAATGTAGGAGGGGACACACAGGTTTACTGGGTAATTCCCATTAAAACCAACATTTGCATGTAACATTTCCCTTTTTATAAAATGATTCTCTCAGTGATGTAGCTTGACCAGAAAGGGGAAGGTATGGCCCCATGGGGAATTCAGCACGTCACATTATTCTTCTGAAGCCACAAAATATGTCACAGTCTTTAATATGTTCCCTCAATGACATGTTTTAATGGCTAAACAAGCACGACTCACTGGATGTCTCTGAGCAGAACTGAAAAATTACCCGTACTGAATTGGGTACTGATAATCCCCTTGGCTCTGCCACTCCTGGTGTCACCTTTTATGAGTCATCGTTGATTTGCAAATAGGATGCCAGGAATATTTGTCAAACTAAAATTAACTGGAAAAAAGTCTGAGGTTCTGTCTTTTCTACAGAAAGGAAAATAGTGTGTAGTGCTTCCATGGTGGTCTAAATGGAAATCTGGACAGAATCAGTGGAAAATTAACACTAAGCATTACCATACGTTTTTTTTTAAATAAAAACATCTGATGCTGTAATTCCAGGCTCAGAAAATTGGTAATATAAAGTTAAAGGGCTTAAACTAACAATTACTTTCATTATGGATAAATGGTTTAGAAAGTTTTGAATGGGGGGACCTGACTGGAAGACAGTGTTAAGGAAGGGAGACACATCTGTAAAATGTGTAAAACAATTGTTGGCTGTTGTAAACTACATATTATCAATATACTAAATGGACCTGGACACTTAAAGGCCTCCTACCCCTCCTACATAAGTAAGACACCCAGACTGACTCTTTGTGGTCATTTTGTGTCTCAATCTGGTTATTTTGCATCTTTCTTTTGTCATCTTGTATCTATTTGTGGTTATTTTGCACCATTCTGTAGTTGTTTTGCATCTTTTTGTAGTCCTCTTTGTAATTGTTTAACATCTGTATATAGTTTTTTGTGGTCACATTGCATCTCTATTTAGTCATCTTGTGTCCTATTATAGTAATTTGATTGACCTTCACTTGCACCTACTGTCTCTGCCCCTGACCATTAGGCCTAAATAAGGTCAGAGAAGTATAAAATATGCCATCATAATTTAATAAAGATCAGTGTGTTAAATTGCTCATTTTGTACAATCAACGGATCAAAATCTAAATTTGTTCTGCAAGTTCTGCTCTGACCCTAGAAACAATAGTTGACAAAACAATCTCACTGCAAGGTTAATTTAGTAGCTTTTCTGAAGCTTTTGATCACATGAGTCAATGATAACCAACGCAACAGATGCATTAAAGGTTGTCTGACAGAAGCCCCCAGTCATGCCTCTAAACATAGGTTAAAACAGACCCCCACTAAAGACAACTGAACAAATAAAAACATGCAAAATGTTTAGACAAAAAAGAAAAAATTCTCACACTTGAACTAGGGAATGCCTGGCATTTTTATTTGAAAAACGACAAACAATTAATTGATTGATTAATTAAAAAACAAGAAAAAGTACAAATAAAGGAGCTATATACACTGTAGACCTCTCACTTAAATAGATAGCTCTAGCTGTAGCATAAAAAACTATTGAGGAATGTAGCAAATCTTTCCAGCTAAACATACAGTAGAGTTGGGGCATCCTGGTGGCCTTCTGCTCAACATGCATACCATTCTCTGAACTGTTGCTCAGTTACTCCCCCCTCTGCTTCCTGTCACCTTTCAACCGTCCACTATTAATTAAAGGCAAAAATGCCCAAATAAAAACTTTAAAAAACCACAGGGTCATCTGGTTTAGTTGTCAAACAGGTTCATGTGAAGACAGACTTCCTCCTTAAATGTGTATAAGTATCACTGCCAGAACCGACTGGAGCGTTTCTGGCTGTTTGTGGGAGTGTGAGATGAACCCTGGGGCCCCATGCAGCAAAATACAGGAATGCATCCTGATCTGGGAGGATTTTTGTGTTAAGACTTGATTTATTGGCATAACAAAGATCGCTTCGGAGACAGAGTAGGGATACAATTAAAATATGGGCTGAAATACAAATAAAGCTGGTCTTCATTAAGCCATTAAAAAAGAAAACCTGTGAGCTCATGAAAACTCCTGCTCTCTATCACCTTTTTAACCTCTGTAACATCTGTTTTAGACTTTGCATGGGTTTGCCTCCATCTTCTTTCTCTTTTTGGTCTCCTGTCGTCATGGTTGTGAACATTTTTTTGCTTGGTGCCAATCACTGAAGTTGAAGCGTATTTCATTCATGGTCTAAATTCTTGAGTAAAGTAATGTAATTGTCTCAGGAGCAGAAGTATAAAGTAACAGTTAATAGAACTACTAAAGTAAAGAACAAATACCTCAAAATTAAACTTAAGTGTGAGTAAATGTACTTTGTTTTTAAAGTTACTTTCCATCACTGGCAACTTTTGGATGGATTAACGTGTAGTTAAAGAATTATTTATCTCTAATTATTCTTGATATTAAAACAATAGATTGTTTTTCATTTAAATGTCTCAAAGAATTCTGTGATAAAATGCCAAAGCATATTTCAGTTGCTTCATATTTTAATTTGTTAAATGTCCAAAGAATTAAAACATTGCACTGTGAAAAAACTTGAGATTTACACTCCTAAATAATACATTAAAAATGTATTAGTTGATTTATATTTTGAATCTGTAAAGTTGGTCTATTTAGTAACTAATGTAAAAAAGAATAATAGTAGAGAGTAGAGTAGAAGTACAGAGGAGCATACTCAACTAAAGTACAAGTACTTCAAAATTGCATGTACTTTCCATCACTGCTGTAGATATTTTTGTCTTTATCATTTTTTACGTTCTTTTCTCCCTCTTCTTTCTGTCTCCCTTTCTTTGTTCAGCTGTCTTTTGATCTTTCTTTCTATACTTTTAAATGTCTTCCGTATGTGTCTCTTTAAATATTTCTTTGTGTTTCTGTCTTAGTTTGTGGCAAGTCTGTACTCGGCAGTAGAAAGCAGGGCATACTCAACATTCCTAAGGAGTGTCTGAGAGTCAAACTACTCTGACAGGCGGAAGAAGGAAAAAAGTCTCACACACACACACACACACACACACACACACACACACACAGTCTAAATAACGCACATTAATGCTGTGTACATGCAGACTATCTCTTGGTGTGTCCCCAGTTATTAAAGGACTTCGGAGGATATATGTGCTCACAGTTCACAGAGAAGAGGATGTGGGAAACGCCCGTAACAAGCACAGAAGTACTTATATATGACATCACTTTGCCTGACTCACAGCTGGGATAGTCACCGCATCTAATGCCAGCTTGCCATGCAAACTGAAACACACCCCGACAGGGATAGAGATCCGCAAGAAACCGGCCGCCATATTGGATCATCAGATACGTTTCATTCAGTGAAGTAGTGGGAGCGTTGAGCCTAAATGTCCGAGTAACTTACGCAGTAACATTTGCCCTTTCTGTCAATCTAAGTTACGCCCTTTTACCTCTCGATGTTTGCGAGGATAGCCAATCAGATTACCGTGTCTAATAGAATGACAGCCGTATCGACCAACCAGAGGCGTTAATTTTGACAGAAGGGGCGGGACAAAGGCGTGTCTGTGGGCCTAGGGTGTCGCCGTGGTGGCTCCCATTCGAAGGCGACGGCGGTCGTCTATATTTCGGTTGTAATCTCTTCAGAAAAAAAGGCGAAATAACTCCGAGCAGACAGTGACTTTGGCAGACTTTAACGTTGAGATTTTTTTCAGATTCTTCTCGGTTGAGTCGGTGGAAGAGCTCTGGAATGACGGGGTGTGCCGAGAATTTGAATTAGCTCGCCGTTAGTTTGAAGAAAGAGTGAGTCGGGGTAGAGAGAGAGAGGAGAGAGAGAGAGAGAGAGAGAGGAGCCATTTTGTCCCGACTGTGTGGGAGAAAAGAAAGAGTGGAAAAGAGGAATCACACGGGAGGAGATCCTATTTTTGCTTTCTGTTCTCATGCTGTAAGGGGGGAAACAGTCGGGTAGGGGAAATATAACTTCTCGGACACGTCAACGGACACGCTATTTTGGTGGTATTTAGCCAACTAGCTCGCCAAGCTAATCAACAAATCCCAGATTGTTAACTGTTAACGGTCAAGAGAAGCGGGGCAGTTGGTCAGGTTGGCTCAGGAGCTGGCTTTAGACTTCACATAGGGCGTGTTAGGTTATCCTGTTTTTTGTACCTTATTTGGGGTTAACACAAGCTGTTTTTCAATGGCGAAGAAGACGTACGACTTGCTGTTCAAGCTGCTTCTGATCGGAGACTCGGGCGTGGGGAAGACCTGTGTGCTGTTCCGCTTCTCTGACGACGCCTTCAACACAACCTTCATCTCCACCATAGGTAAGAGGACTCGGGAGGGCACAGATACTGGCCGCTGTGTTGTTACAGGTGTTTGATTTTTCTTGAATCTCCAATCGGAGGTAGTTTGACAGCTGGGAGACTTTCCCCTGCAGCTGGAAATGGTAGGCAGGGACAGATTTGACTAGCCACTATGCTATCAGCATGCAGGCCTGCACAGGTTAGCTGGGAAAGCTACTTGTAGCCGCTTTATGAGCTCTTAGCTATACCCCCAGCCACCAGTGTTTCAAACATCTGTGGCTTTAATAACAAAACATGATTGTTGTTTTGGTTAAGCCTGCAAGCAATGTCAAGTATAACCGGTTTAGGTGCCAGAGGAGTTGCTGTCATGGCACTTGACCCAGTGGCTAGTGAGCTAACTAGGCTAGCACTGGGGGAAGCTGTGCAGGGCCGTGCTGCTGTTACAAAAGCATTAAAAGATATGACTACACATAACCGACAAGCACTTACATTGCAATATCAATTTATATTTCTATGTGGATGTGTCCCTATCATGAATTATACATTTCAAGGTAACAAATCTCTGGATCCGTGTTCAAAATGACAGGTGCCACACAAGTAAAACCTCCCAGAAGCAGTTATTTGAGTATTCAGACCATTTACTGAAGTATAAGTAGCAACATCATAATATAAAAATACTCTTATGAGTAAAAGCCCTGTCGTCTTGGAAAAATAAATAAGCGTTATTAGTGAAATTTACTTCGTGTCAAAAGGGGAAATACCACTTATTATAAAAATGGCTTGGTTTCAAGTTAGTCTCACACTACTGCTACATTAAGATGTTAGCAAGATCATATGATGCCTATGTAAATCTATAATTAATCTTCCATGTAACTACTTAATAACTGTCAGATAGCTGCAGTGGAGTCAAAAGAACAATAATTTCCTCTGAAATGTGGAGGAGTATAGGTAAAATAGCAGAAACTGGGACTGACAAATGCTCAGGTACAAGTAGATCTGATTTGACTCCTCCAAACACAACCATAAACAATTAATCATGGTGGCATCATCAGCTTTTTTTCTTCCTCTGTCCTCTACGCATGCGCCCAACATCACGCTCACATGAGTCAAGTGTCAAACTATGTCAAATCCCTGCATGGCCCAAGTGTAGGCTCCATTTACTGCTGTTGCTTAAGATCAGTGCTGAGTATATTACTCAGCACTGTAACATTAGACGTGTTTGGCTGAACGGCATGCAGCTGACTGTTTGCAATGCACTGGCATTATATCTTTTGATCATTTGATTTAGCTTTAATTTCAAGCCCAGCTTTCAGTAAAGTGTTTACAACTTGTCTGAACTGTATGCTGAAGAACACTCAACCATAATGGGTGACAGTGTTCCCAGTGACATCCAGACCAGATTAGATTTGTTGAGGTGCAGGATTGAACAATCATTCTGTTGCAAAGCTTGCTGTCACATGTATGTGTTTATATGTTTGCGTATGGTTTTGCTAGTGCTTTGTCTTGCAGTCAGCTTGTGTTGTATAACACTGTAGTTATGCAGTCATAGTCTGAGTTAAAGCCATCATATGAGAGGTCTGCCAGTTTAAGACAAGGCTGTGTGTGATGGTCGGAGGCAGACTTGCAGGTTCTGCACCAGTCAAAGTCCAATAGTGACCTTTACTCCTTGCAGCGGTGCTTCCCCTGCCAAGTTTGGAAGCAAGTCAAGTATCAATGCCTAGAAGTGTTTTCAGGAACTCCGGGTGTTCTTAACTTTCAGAAAAACTCAGCATATTCAACGTTACTCTGTAACTACCCTCAAGCAAAACTTTATAATAACTTGTTTCAAATCAAGGATACTGTGCTTGATACTGCAAATTGTGTGGGTGTTCGTATTATTAACATCTCGTTTGGCTTATTTATCCAAAAACCTTGGTAAAAGCAGGGCAAACTTTTATGTTGGTCTATATGATTACCAGAAACGGGGATAATAATAGAACTTGAACTGTCCACAACACTCTTTGCTGTCAGTGCTTACTTAAGGTGTTCCCACCTCAGTATGTTTTATAACATGACGAGACCTGAGAGATACTGGCACCGACATTAGGAATCACAAACCAACATAGTTTTACTCATGTCAGAATGAATGCCTAAAAGTTTTCACTGGTTCCCTTCAAGAGCTGTCCTACACAAAACTACAACACAGTCATATGCTTCTGTCTCAGCTTGTCTTTGTTCTACATCTGTATTGACAACAAAGCAGCATACAATGTGATCAAAAGTTAAGAATAAGGACCACATAAACCTCTAGACACACCCTGTAATCCAGACTTGTATTTGCCAGGGAGCTCTGATTTTTAACAATATACAGTAAATATGTGAGAATATTGATTTTTAGATGTTGCCTGGAAGAAAGCCAGAGTCTTTTCAAAAGTACTTGATGTTCTGTCTTGCAGGCAGAGCATATTTTATCAGCTTAATGTGTGCTAATGATATAGGTAATACAATAAGTTTCTTGATCCATTATTCTGCTGATGATTTTTTCAATACTGGCTATATAAATATTTAAGCTCAGGGTGACATCTTCAGATTGTCTGATTGTCCAACCAATAGCTGGTAACCAAAAGACAGTCAGTTTACTGACTGTCACATTAGTTAAAGAAAAGAACCAAAAACTCATAAATAGGGGTGTCATGAATTTCCAAATTAGACTTCTAATTCTGTGCAATTGTTAGACTTTTAAGTCTTGATTCGTAAAGATACAGACACTGTTGGTTTAATACCCTGACAAGTGTCTTCTACATTTTCAGATTGTTTTTAAAAAAAATAGGAGACATGCAATCAAACATGATACAAAAGCGATATTTTGTAACTCACCTTGGCAATGCTGCTTTTGATTTTGATTATTCAAATTGGAAGCTAATTTTTATTGATTTTTATTGCGATGGTTGCTAATGTTTTGGCAGATACTAAGTTCAGTGAATGCAACAGACTACTTAAGTAAATGCATCATCGCACTGTAGTGCAGAAAGTACAAAATGTACTATCCAAAGTTTGGAAGAATTCTACCTCTTTACTTTCAGAGAAGGCCCTACACATAAATCAGGGAAGTCTAAACAGGAACAGAACTTTGTGGAGAACCAGCAGAACCAGGACATGTGAAACAGGAGTGTGTTCTTCTTCTGACACAGTACTCATACCTTTGGAGACACAGATGCACAGCTGCTTCTCAAAATACCCCCACTGGAAACCCCCCCACACTCATCCTCATTTCCAATCTCTCTTCTCTGCCCTTCCTCGTATATTTGAGGTTATGCACATTAAGAGTGCTGAATATGCATGATGTTGCGATCTAAAATCTCTTTCCACAACACATCATGAATTTTGCATGGAAACTGGCAATGGCTGCAGTGGAATTCATACTTGGGGAAGGAATGGGTCCTTTGGGATTAAAAACAAGAGACGACCATAAACTATGTACTTTCTGCTTAGGACGTTCAATTCAAGTGTCACTCTTCTGTTGGAGTGTGCCCGTGTTTCCAGTGATTGGGGAAACGTGTGATTGCACAATGCACATATTTTCTTGACAACTTGCCAGTGCACCTCATCAGGGAAATAAACTTTTCTCCTCACTAGGAGGACATAAATATAACGTCAGTCGCTGCTGAGCCTGATTTTCGAGACCCATCTTTTACTAATAGTTGTAAAGAAAACTCAATTTTTAATCACTCCTGTTGAATATTTTTCAGGTTAAATATTAATGTAAGTACAGTACAATGTGTTTTATCTGCAGAAGTCTTCCTCTCCCCTTTGTCTCTTTTTCTTTCTGTCCCCCCCTCCCTCTCTCTGGGGAGTGTATAATATTTAGTGAGTCACACATTGGCAGCCAGTTCCTTCATTATTCTGTGGCCCTGCTCCACCTAGAGCACAGCTGTTTCTTGGGACTTTTTAAACCAACCACAGTTTCTGACCAGAGTTGATCTGACAGCTCACCATTTAACTGGAAAACACCACTTCTTGGCCAGAAAGTGTAAACAGTCATGACTCACCTCTTTGAAATAACCCTCCCTTAGCGCTTCACGGTTATGACAAAGATGATAATCTGACTAAACCTTACTTAATGTTGTGAACACAATAATACATAAGAATTGCTTGGCTACATTTCATTTTCTCACCTTGTTTTTACTTTTTAGCTGCAGCTCTAAGCTGGTAGTGACTGTCTGTATTTGCTGTAGTTGCAAATAATGATTGTCATTATTGATACATCTGTCAGCACCAAATTTGAAAATAGATCGATTGGGACTCTTTTCAAACAAAAAATGTCCAAACATTTCTTGTGTCCAGCCTATTGAATGAGAAGATTTAATGCCTTTCTGTGTTATAAATTATAGTAAACTCAATCGCTTAGGTTTTTAGGCTGTACAATATACCACTTAGATCAGGGCTCTCCTTGAGTGAAGACATTCTTAGCTGACTAAGACTCCTGCGAGTTTCATAACTAATCGATTAGTTAATTTAATTGACAGATCTGTTAAAAAGAGTTTCTCCACAAAGAATCGTGCAAAAGCAACATTTAGATTGTGTTTACCAGAGATGAGCTCAGAAGTTCATTTAACATGAAAATAAAAAGCATAAAGAAGTGGCAAATCCACTAAAGAAATCACAGTCCATCAAGACCAAAACGACCAATTAAAATGGGGAAGCCCTATAGGTTACTCTGGGGAATTGCAATGTGCGTTTCTTATTATTTGGACATGTTTTTACATAAACTGGCCCACTGTTCTGTCAAGAAAATAATGGGCACAATCAATAATGTAAGTAGTATGTAAAATCAGTGATGAATGCACACCACAATTTGTCAGAACTCAAGGTGACGTCCTCACATATCCTGCTTTCTCTCACTGACTCTGTTTATTTTATATTGATATAAAACAGAGAAAAGCAGCTTCCAGGGTATGAGGTTACTTGTCTCTTTATTATTTAATCAAACAGAATAGGTCTCGGAGCAAAGCTTTCCACACTGCAATCAAAAAATGTTTTATTGAAGAAAAATATATTTGTGATGGGGAAAAAAGGTTCTTCTTGCTGTCAAGATGAACATGCAAAACTTTTGCTTAAAAAAGAGTTTTGCTCTCAAACATATTCTATTTGATTGCATAATAAAGAGACAACTCCATACCAGGGTAGTTGGCAGTACTGCTAATAACTTGCCTGTTTAAGATACATATTTTTTGGAAGTTGCAGCACTTTGGATTAAATACAGATTTAAAAACATAACACGTAGGATAAAATACATGAAAGTTGTCCAAGAAAGACTTGAGAGAAAACATAGCAGAGTGTAATAGTATCGAAGTAAATCCAAAGTCCAACCAAAATGGAAAGTGAACATTACACAAAGGAAAAACTATGTGCTGTCCCACCACAGCCTGTCACTGCAACATCCGTGCAAATGCTCCAACCAAAAATAAAAGTCACTAATAAGCTTTAAGTATGCAAGATACCATGTTTCTAACTGGCCATGTTTTAGCACAGGTTTTACTGTAACAAGGTCATGGCTGAGTATGTAAACACTTTAAGTTTCCCTGTGCTAACCTGATTTCTCTCAGTAACCTGGTTCGTGTTTGTGTGTGTGTGTGTGCCCATTGTTGTCCAGCTGCTGAGCCCACAGCTGTGTGCTGATAGGCTCAAGGTCTGGGCATGACACTGCAGAATCAGGAAGAGCTAATGTTATTGTCTCTCTGATGGAAACACTTGTCAGTCACTTTCCATTTTCCCGTCCTCATAAATGTCTTTCTTTGGCACTGATGCTAACAGAGAATCAGAAACAGCCAAAGATTTTGTTCGTAATTTCAGTTATTTATGTCTGCCTCCCATAATTAATGCTTGATGTGCTCTTTGTTCATATATTTTGATAGATGTGTGTGCTAATTTGTTCTTTTTTTCCTACAGGAATAGACTTCAAGATCAAAACTGTTGAATTACAAGGAAAGAAGATCAAACTACAGATCTGGTGAGTCAATAGACAAGTTTTAAGTTTGTAAAGCCAAATTAAGGTTGTGTGTGTAGAGGGGTACAGGGCTGAAAAAATACACACAAACACTGTGAGAATCATCTTTCACTTCAGTCTCTTGTTTGTGTCTTGTGTATCACAGTGAAACATCTGGTTGACATACCTCCCTCAAGCCCAGAAATATGTTAGAGCAGGAAATGGTCATCAGTCCATCAGGAGGTTGTCTGCAGGGTTATCACTGTAGTCCACAACAGCTGATTTTCCTCATTTTCTCTCTGCAAATATGAAGAAACATAAATGTTAACTTAAATTGATGGGGAATTTGAGAAGTCTGTATAAAGGGCTGAAACTAACAATTATTTCAATTATCTAATAATATCCCAAATTCTTAACTCATTATGTGGTGTAGCTGGATATTTTGTCTCTTTTTCCTAGATAGCCGTTCAAAACACAAAGATTCAGTTTACCATATGAGACAAACTAAAGCAGGAAATCCTGATATTTGCATGGCTGGCAACGTTTCTGGCTGTTAACTTGAAAATAAGTAAATTAAAAATTATTTTTATTGAATCAACTTTTATTGAATTATACACTTAAAAGGTTATGGTAGCCTTGAGTTATAGGCAACATCTTCCCACAAAATTGGGACTTGTGTGGACTAGGCATAAAGGGGCATGATTTTGATATAATCTGAGACTTGACGTTTTGGCGTTATACTGTCCATTAAACTGTTCTGTGGCTGTATGTATTTCAGTCTGTCCAGATCACGTTTTCTCCTCTTCCTGTCCAAGCACATGATGTCTGGATTTAATCTGAACACTTAAAGATGCGGGCATGCTCACTAAATAGCAGGTCAATAAAATCCAGCTTTTGCTAAGGCCAACTATTATTTTGATGGTTTGATTTTCTGATATGAGCCTGCTGCTCCGGGGTTTCCTCTCTTTGTCTGTATCAGCAGTGATGGATGGATGTTGGCAGGGTTTCCCCTGATAAGAAAATGTCATAGTTGAGGTGTATGCTGTGCGTGTAGTTAGCCTGCGGTGGGTTTTAATGTGTGTGGTTCAACTTGACTTATAAGGCTTACCAGGCTTCTCATGTATTGTATAGGTTTTTTAAATAGATACTTTTTCTGCTCAGTCAGTGTTAAACTAAGCCTCTTTTGATGACTGAAGGAAGTTCACTTCGATGACTTTGAGAGATCTTTAACACACTTAATACTAAATAATAGCAAATAATAAAGTCAAATGTTGTCAATTCAGGAGTAGGCAGGCAAAGTACAGATAAGAAACTATTGGTTGCTTTTCTGTCTCAAACTAAATGTCTCAACATTTGTTGGTGATGTGTGATAAGATTTGCATTCATGGGAAGGGTGAAATCTGCAGATATGTGTTTCCAACTCAAGCATTTGTTGTTTGGGAGAAGAGTTGGAATTAATACAAGAAAACTGTGAATACAAACAAATAAAATCTGTGTTTCTCTGTGTGTGTGTAGGGACACAGCAGGCCAGGAACGGTTCCACACCATCACCACCTCCTACTACAGAGGAGCTATGGGCATCATGCTGGTCTACGACATCACCAATGCCAAGAGCTTCGAAAACATCAGCAAATGGCTGCGCAACATCGACGAGGTAAAACACAAACACACTCTCTCTCCATACAGAGTCCATATCATCATGTAAATTTATGTAGCCGGGTATCTTATCAGAGATGTTAACAGGATGCTTATTGTTCACACTCTGTTTTCATCTATTGTTTTAACTTTGGCATGGTGACAAAGTGACTTAAATACTTTGAGGGAATGCAGCCAACATCGCTAACTAGCTGGCTGATCTGTGTGCAGCGAGCCGTGTTGCAGGAGTGTGACTAAATTACATCAGCTGAGCCAGATGTCTGTTTCCATCTGGCTCATTGTGGGAGAACCAGGGGTTGTACTGTTTTACCTCATGAATGTCAGTGAAACCAGAAGCTCAACTCCAGACAATGAAAAAACTTTCAGTTTTACTTTAATGATGTTAGAAGTTCCAATGTTTGGAATAGCAGCTATGACCAGAATAATTGAACTACTTGCTTGTGCTTCAGTTCATAAACTTTTTTCCTGCGTAACTACTGCCATTATCAGTTCCAGAAAAAAATGTATATTATATTATTCAATTTTAAACTATTGTATTCACCTCACGTTGTTTATACCGCATATATTGTAATGGCACTTATATTTTATATAATATTTATGCTAGGGCTGCGACTAACAACTTTCATTTTCAATTAATCTGCCAATTATTTACTTGATTAATCATTTGGTGTATAAAATGTCAGAAAAAAAGTGAAAAATGTCCATCCCAGTTTTTCAGGGTCCATAGTGATGTCTTTAAATGTCTTGTTTTGTCAGAGAACCCAAAGATATTCAGAGTAATACAGAATAAAATATAAAGATATCCTGCTTTTATGGCTGAAATTTCCTGCAATTTTTAGATAAACAGTTACTTTTAAGATTAATCAATTATCAAAATATGTCGAGATTAGCGATCTGTTGATTAAGTTATACTATATATTCCATATAATCCAATGCTGTTGTAAATCTTTTTCATTAGGTGTGTCCACCTTTAGCCTAGCTCCTCAAAAAGTTTCATAGTGTTAAATTAAAAAAAAAAAGAACCAAGTCGCTCACTCTCACAGTAACTGTTCTGTTAAGATATAAGGTCATGACCGTGCAAAGTGTTGCCTATTGTATGCAGCATTTTGTGACAACAGTCCTGATTTCAAAATGATTATAGGATATATAAAACAAGCTGTTTATAACATATTTTTGTAACAGCTTGTCCTGCTGCTAAGCTCCGCCGTTAGAGACCGATGCATCTCTGTGGATAATTGTGCCTCTGTTTTAGCTTCCATCTCTCTATTGTTTTTTCTGTGTTGGTGCTTCTTTGCCTTTGTTATGTGTTGTGTTTTACAGTCTTAAGGTCATTATTTATCTCAACACAGCTGCGATGATTCTTTTATGGGAGTATTCCTGTTGGATCCAGGCCAGATCAAACAGATCAGATTAATTAGTGTGACCGTTTTTAGTCAACAGCTCTTACTTATTATTACTGGGTGCAACCGTATACTATAACATTACAACACATGATCAGCATGAAGGTGTTACGTCTTTGGGTGAGACCGCCCGGCACTGGACTTGTCTGGAATGCTTTCTTGTCATTTTTCTCACCCTCGCTGTTAAAGAGCTTTGAGTCCGGTGAAGGAAAAGAAACACAATGCATTTCCTGCTAACTAAGAACTCGACCTTGCTCATGTTGCACTTCTGTGTGTGAAAGCCTGTTTCTTACTCCAGAGGATGCAGGAATTTTTGCTACGTGGAAAATAATATGAACACAGTCTTGATCAGTCTATTTTTTGCTTCTTAGCTCTAAGAACAAAGGGCTTTAAACTTGTGACTGAGCTGCAAAAAAAGTGTATTCTATATAACTATTAGTCAAATTCTCCCATATATAAATTATTATTATTTTATATTTTTATATATATATATATTTTAATTAGTCATTTTTCACTGTCTGACATTCATAGACAAAAAGTTTCATCAGGATAATTATTGATAGGTTTATTAATAAAATTTTGAGTTGAGGATATTTGACCCTTCATTTGAAAAAACAATGCGTCGTACCAGAGTAATTAACCTG
This sequence comes from Serranus cabrilla, assembly GCA_903364295.1. Taxonomy (NCBI): domain Eukaryota; kingdom Metazoa; phylum Chordata; class Actinopteri; order Perciformes; family Serranidae; genus Serranus; species Serranus cabrilla. The sequence goes on along the minus strand of CAFUXE010000586.1, from coordinate 463,084 downwards.
TTCTGGCATTTTTCAAATAAATAAATGCATTAATTCTGCCCCTATGGTTAATAGATAACCTGTTTTGCGTGTGTTTTTTTTTTGAGGTTGATTGATCAATTGGCTTGTCAGATCTTGTGCCAGTGTTGAGGGTGAAATCAGAGCTGAAGCTATGTTTAATGTTGCTGATATGAAAAAGTAATCTTAACAATCTACTCTTTCTTCTTTTCAGCATGCAAACGAGGACGTTGAGAGGATGCTGCTAGGCAACAAGTGTGACATGGAAGACAAGAGGGTCGTACCAAAAGCCAAGGGGGAGCAGGTGAGATGGCACAGTCCACTGCGGCTATAAGCTGCCATTCGTCGTCACCGTCCTCCATTTAAATCTTCTGATTTGTTGCTGGCTCCTCAGCTTCAGGTTCAGAACCACTGAAAGTAGAAAACACAGGGTGATATTCAACACAAGTTCTTTTTTTTAAGTATATATTTCACATTTCAACAACTCAAGTGGCTTTACATAAAACAATAAAAGTATCAAGATAAAGTGTAAAAGATGGGTATGCAGAAAATTCTTCAATTTTGATTTAAAAGAACAGAGTTGCAGCACCCCTGCAGTTTTCTGGGGACAGGAAGCAGATCTGTCCAGACTGGATGGTTCACACTGTAGTGCTTTAATTTTTTCCTTAAGGTGATAGTAGGCTTAATGTGGCTGTTGAAACTCAGCTTTGAGTCCATGACTATACCATGTTTCTGTCTTGGTTTGTGGGTTTTAACATTGCAGATTGAAGCTGACTTTTAAGTGTCTCTCCTTGAAAAGATACCTACTTGAGAAAATTCTGGCACATTAAATCGTGAATTTGTTCAATACATTACTCTGTGCTTCTTTTGGACCATAAAAGAGAAAACCATAATGAGACTTAAATACAGTATTTGAGGAATGGGTTTAAAATAAGGCATTGAAATAGGTGTAAACAGTTTGAAGCTTCTTAAAATGGCTTGCGAAATGTCTTACATTACAGAGATTACACCATCCACTGTAACAGTGCCTCTCCTATAGAATGAGCAATAAGCTGCTGTTTGTCTTTACATGCCATACGAGCTTATTACACCCACTGTAATACCTCAGCTAGTGACAACAACTACTTAAACAACCGTTTCTTGGGATATAGCCATCATAAAAAAAAGAAAAAAAGACTGATCATATTTAGCATATAAAACTATCCATATTGCATGTACACAAGGAAGCTGTGTGTTAATAAGGGATCTTTTCTCTGTAAAAGGCAGCTGCTGCAGTGTAAAGGTCAGAGAATAACTGGACTCTGTAGAAGAGTTTAGAGGATCAGGACCGAGAAATGTGAGCCTCTTTACTGTCTTAACAAGTACAGTTGAGGTGCCCTTGAGCATTTCAACAACACCAGAGCATGGGGCATTTAACACAAACGTTAAAATCAATATCTCTTCAGGAATATTTTATGTTATAACATAAAGAAATGCAACATTTTAGAATTTATCTTCCTGTAAATATCTGTGTATTTAATTGATATGAGAGTGGCATCATATTTGAGCCTCCAGACATATTCCAGATCTGCATTGCAAGACATCCATCCATATTCTCTTGGGGGGTCGAACTGGCTGCCTTCATGCTAAAACAAAGTAATGCATTGTTTATGAGTATGCAAAATCAATAAAAGTTTGTGTAACTGATGACACTGAAACATTACTGCAGCTAGTGCTCAGTGTTGAATGAAATGAAGAGGAAGAGGCCTTTTCTCTTAGGACAATCTTTAGAGCTCAAGGCACAATTGAAAATGTATGTCGGCTTTGTGTCTATTAGAAAATAAATAACAGTAGAATTAGTGTTGAATGGGTTGCCTTGTTATTTTGTGGCTTCGCAAAACCATAACATGTCCATAAAATTGATTCGCTTTATGAGACACGTTGCACTTGTACTTAAAAAGATTATAAAACAACAACACTGAGGCTCCATAGTTCAAATCAAGATGACAAACTTAACTTTCTGTCTTGACAAAGGCATCGCAAACGAGATCCACTACGTTAATTCTATCCTCCTCTGTTTGCCAGAGGGAACGCAAATCCTCTCAAAGCATTTTGCTAAAAGGGAACTGAGTAAAATGGGTTAAAGTTCCTTCTGCTGGATTATTTTGCATTTTTATATCAAGTTTTATCAAAAACGGCAACAAATCTGACACAAATTTAACTACATATCCAGGTTACAAAACCAGGATTCAAAGTATCCCAAACTGCAGACCTATGTTGCTTCTTTACTGGTAGTTTGTTCAAACTTGTGCATAAATCCTGGTGTTTTATGCATTTGTGAAATCAAATGCAAAACACGGTATTAAAGCCGGATTGTAATTTTCTGCCTCATGTGAATGCATTAATAGCAGATGGGAAATAGTTACGTATTTTCCCCCTCAGGTCTGTGTGTGTCTAACTGTGCTGACTTCTACATGCGGAGACGTCACTTACTGTCCTCTGTAAGCCAATAAAAGTTTGGACACTTAAGGAACTCTCCAGTAACAGTGCCGCCTAGTTTCAGCCTGAGAGGAGATCTAATCAGCCAGAACAAGTGAAAACATATGTGTGGGTGCGTGAGGCGTTTAAGAGCGCTGGCTCATTGTACCAAAGCAAACTAGCAGTGACTAGTCAGTCTGCAGATTTAGCAACATCAGATACAGATCTGCTTACTCATACACACACCTACCTAACCAGAGCGTGTGTATACGTGCAAGTGATACCTCATCTCTGTTCTGCGCTCTCTACTTTTGGACTGAACTTTTTCAAACAGACACTCATCGTCCTGTCTTCTTGTCCACAGATTGCGAGGGAGCATGGCATTAGGTTTTTTGAGACGAGTGCTAAGGCCAACATCAACATCGAGAAGGCTTTCCTCACGTTAGCAGAAGACATCCTCAGAAAGGTGTGTATATGTTGAATAAGGCCTTAAGCATTGTTACATTTATTTTACAGCAAATAATAATAATGATGCACATGGTCCTGTAAACCTAATTAATTAGTGTTTGTTTTGTGTTACTTTCCAATTTCGTAGCTTTGTTGTTCTTAAACATATTGTGATTCTAATTGTAAGTGGAAGTGTATCTAATCTGACTTGACAGCAATGGACCACGTTAATTTTGCACTTTTTTAGTGTAGAGAACACTCATAGCCAACATTCACCCTTTCACACATACAGTAATACACTAAGGTGCGTGCTCATCAGGAGTGGTAAGGGGTTCAAAGTATTTTACTTCTTCTGACTGGAGAGTTATGTTAGACTGATTTTTCTGGTTATTACCGGATAATGGAAACCCCAGTCAGGCTCGTAGTTTATTGTCAGTCACACTGGATGTTAGAAGTTTTAGTAAGTCCTACTAGTAAGTAAGTCCTAATTAACATGACAAACGGTATTTAAATTATTATTAAGGTGCATTTTTTTCTGTTTTGTTCAACAGACACCTGTAAAAGAGCCCAACAGTGAAAACGTTGACATCAGCAGCGGAGGTGGAGTCACAGGCTGGAAGAGCAAGTGTTGCAGTTGAACAACTCCTCAGTCTCACTCACACTAACGCACACAAACACACATCAACACAACACATATTCTCTCCCTCTCTCTAACTGCTAACTCTCTCGCTCTCTAACCTGTCTCATGAGTTTTTCTTGCACACTGACACTCTCTGTCTGTCTCTTTATCAGAATAAAACAATAAACCACTTCACTCGTCTAATCCCCCTCCTCCCCCACCCTCCACCATATTCTTCCACTCTTCATCTGATGATCATTTTTATTTCTGATAAAAAGAGAAATCCAGTCACGTTTCTTGTCATTTGTTTTAAAAGTTGTAAAAAAAAAAGAAAAAAAAGAAAAAAGTGTGAAAAGACAAGCTCATATTTTTAATATTTCCTTTGCCTGAGCTCACCTGGTTGGACACCCTCACCCACCTTTTATCCCAACCCCACCCACAGCACTCACCTTCAGTCAGAGGAAATCAAGATAAAACAAAAAAAAAGACAAATGTAGGATTAACATTTTGTACACTTAGTGGGGTTTCTGTTGTCTAACCGTATTTGGTCATTCACAATTTGTTACCAAGTGACAGAGGCGTGGCTAGCTCCTTTTGTATGTGGGGGTTTATTTTGTCCTGTGCCTTATATGGAAGACAGGGGCGGGGCTGTGTGGTGGGCGGAGCCACATCCACCCAATGAAATTACAGTTTAATATTCTGTCGGTTCCGGGTCCTGTCACAAGGACGCCGAACTGAAGCAGAAGCGTTTGAATTTCTCCTCCAGCCAAGAGAACGGCATTATACAGTATGTCCTGTTTATTGATGTTTTATTTTTATCTGTATGATTTATTTTACTTTTATTTCTTTTTCCCTATTTGGGTTGAATTTTTTTTTTTTTCCTGCATGCAGATTTCTTTGAGTTGGAAACGTTTCTGTAACGTTGTGTAACGTTTGCCACTGGGTAACTGTGGGCGGGAGGTACAGAAGTTCTCTTTGGAAATTCAAACAGTTTTGCAGATCCATTAAAAATAAGCTTGTTTAAGTTAACTTGTTTGTCCTCAATGATTTACAGTGTGTGGTTTCATGTGTCGATTATGTCAGATTTAACAAAAACTGACTGTTTCCAATTTTCTAATAAGCAAGATTTGGAGAGTTTGTGACCTGAAGAGGAAACCAAGTGGTCATGAAAAGCTAAAACATGATGTTTTTACCCACCAGATTTATACTTTATATTTGTGCCTAAATAGTGTAAACATGGAATATTAAAATAATAAAAACACTGAGGTGGAAGGTGTAAATGTTTGTGTATTGATAAAAGCAATATGCATTGGAAACAAATTAAGCTGATGATGCAGCATGTGACTTCAACCTCCACTAACGCTTGTTATGTGCCAAAGAAAGGGAAAAATATAAATTTTCACCAATTTTCTGACTTTGCAGAATTCTTTTTGTGGCACCAGTGATTCAAGCATGCCAGGATGACTAAAGGTTGTAGGAAAAAACAATTGAAAAAAATAAAAAGTCAAATATATTTTGTAAAACTTAGTTGTGTTTTTTTAAATTCAGATCTAGAGGAAATGTATTTGATATGGACAGTCAGGTCTGAAAAAAAGTACATAAAAGATACATAATAGTCCACATTAGAAAAGGCAAACCATCAATTTAAGGAAATGTAAAGTCTTTGCCTGTATAAATTAAAGTACTTACATATATGGTAAAAAACCTTTTCTATAGGTTTACAACATTTCCAAGTACAAAAGTGCCATAAAATAAAATAAATAATGCTGTTAGCTCAAACTTCTTTTTTTTCCTCCACTTTTTTATTTACATATGCAAAGAGGGCTACACTGACATGAGTTCAATTGGGTGTACACTTGCCAAAAAAAACCCTAAACAACCGTTTGTAACGGCCATGTTTTTTTATTGTTTTTTTCGTTTTTTACCTCTGGTGTCCTACAATTGGATCACTTTGACATCGGAAGTTGAATATTTCAACTGGTAAATTCCGACCTTTGACTTAAACTATGAGGGGAATGGTACAGGGCATTTTGACTTATAGGTTAAAAAACAAAACGGATATAATTAATAACGCCAAGATTGTTACTGCAGTTGAATGGTGTTAACCCTCGAGAATATTATTTCTGGGCTCCACATGCCTACTACCATAACTTCTTAGCCATGATAAGAATTAAAATTAAAAGTGGAGAGACAGTGATAATAACGTTGCATTGGTTGTTTACTCCCCACAAATACAATACATGGCCTTTCAATAACTCATATCTGCTGTTGCACCGAAAGCAGTTACAGTAACGTCCGTTACACACACAAAGCGCTGTAGCCATAGTTACTATTAGCTTTAAACAGGCTGTCAACGGTGAAAAACGGTGGCGAAAAAGTTGTATTAACTTTATATTATTTCTTTATTCCCAACTAATACAACATACTGCCCTGTAATTTCTATTAATATGCAACCACATTAATTCTTATTAATTCTAGACATTTTAAGGCTAAATATCACTAAATATTGAATACATTCACGTATTGATAGCTAGAGCAACATGGCGGCTACAGTACCGTTACTTTCCGTTACACACGCAAGCGAGTTCACATCCCATAATGTGACACAGTATATCATGTTTCCGGATCAGTTAGTTAGCTTAATTTACAAAGAAGCCATGAACTCACCGCCTGTTGCCATTTTTCCGGCGCTGTGAAGGAACCAGGGACCCGGTTGGGCGAGTGTCCATGACCTTTCGTCGGCGCTGTCGGTGTGCGGGGCTGCAGCTAATGTTAGCTCCATTAGCCGTTAGCTTTCTGTTCTTTGGCTAACGGATAACATGTTGCTGCGGGCCGGCGCGAAAACAACAAAAACAACAACTTAGCTGTCTTCGTTCCTGCTCGCTGCTTTCACAGTTGCTTTAAACTCCCGCTCCCCAAACTAGCAGGGAAATTACCCATCTCTAAACTGCTAATAGAGGTTTTTGACATGTCAGTCGGAGAAACACCGGCTAATTTCTTACATGCATGATGGTTGCATTCCATTTAGGCGAAATCCTGTTAGGGTGCATGATGGCTAACTGGGAAAACTTACAAGGAAACTAAATTGAACAGAGCCATTGTTAATGTTATCATTTTCACCTGTGCTTTTCCTGCTGTAACCAATCAAAATGTCTGCTGAGAAAAAGGTCAATGACAAGTATGCTGTCTAACACAGGTGGCTGGAGGGACTGCCTTCTGGTAACAAGAATGAAAAGGAAAAAAGAAAAGAAAATTTGGAGATAAAAATGTAAACACCCCCAAATGTGAAATCCGCTATAAATAATAATAATAATAATAAAAAATAATTACAGACAGTAAAAAGTACATTCACACCAAAAAGTAAATTCTGGGATTAATGTAAAGAAATATACAAGTCCCACTTTGACAGTTATCTCATTTCTGGCAAAATTGGTTTTGTTTTATATACGTGAACATTATTTTTTGCCCATGTGTTTCTTAAATTAAACTAATAAAATGTTATAGTGATAGTTATAGTTATGTCTTACATTTCTTTAGCATGTATGTGACCCACGGTGTGGCTTTATCGCCCCCTGTGGGTCACATAAAACCCTATGTGTCTGATCTATAAATAAATACTTATCAGCTGATTTTTAGAATCTGATGAAGACCTATAATTAATGTGTCGGTCTAAGAAAATACCAAATGCTCCAGAATAAATCTGTAATATAATTTCACCTCAAGGTGGAGTGCTTTGCCTTTTTTTCCCAGGGTTGTCTGCACTACACTGCGTTTAGAAAGACAACAGTGCCCCCAACCTCTGGCTTATGTACTGTCTCTACAAATATGAACTAGAAAACCAAAAACAATCTGCCACAGGAAACTATCGTACTGGCATTTAAATGTCACTGTACTGTGGTACTTTGAACCTTAAGAAAGCTCTTTAACATGAACTACTTTATTAATTAAAGTATTTTTATTTAAGTGAAAAATGCTAAACATATCCCACTTATTTTGTTGCTTTTGTGTGTGGGATCAGTCAAAATCATTCAGTAAATTGAATATTTCCACATTAACTTAAAAGAAAATAATTGTTAGTTGCCACCCAGATCCAAATTACCAGCCTGTGACACTAATAATACAACACAGTTTGAGTGCATGTAAAACATGTTTTGTTCTTTACATTCTTTATTTATCACCCTCTTCCCTGTACCCAACCTCCCAGAGCAACAATGTACACAAAAATAAAATTCTCTCACTTAACAACGAAAACACAAAACCAGTGCAGAATGCCAGTGGTCACCATTAAGTCCATAACTACATTCAGAGAGCTTTTCCTAAACAAAAAGAAAAAGTTACAGCGGGTTACAGAATCATCATGATATGTGATGGAGAGCAGTTCTCTCCACCGTCAGTCCAACAATCCAGCTTTTCTTTAAAACACGATAAACAACACGAGTCTGCTGTAGTGATACTCAAAGACACAAAATAAGAATGATTTCTCACAGATCCTCAGACACAATGTGGAGCACTATTAGATGAAGTAGTCAAGTGCCTAAAAGCAAGGCATTTCTGGTTTATAGTGTAAAAACGCAGCAAAAACTAATTTTGCCATCTTGTGTAGTTATTTGTTTAAGTGGGTTATTGCAAAAATAATTATAAAAACCCAACTATTTAGTGCTTTGGTTGAGAAACAAGCATGAAGTCTGGAAGTTTAGTTAAAGAAAAATAATTAAATAGATTTAATTATACTGTGATTTAGTGTTTTGGGTGAATGAGAGGCTGAAAAGCACACAACATATTAACAGAAGGCAGCAGCAGTGGACACTGACAAGGGCCTGCCCTAAGAAAAAAAAATCAGCTGACAGGGAAGAGAAAAATATTTACATCAACTGTATACAACTTAATTTATAAATACATTAAGTATAAATTAGAAAAATAAAACAAAAAACTACTGTAGTTCAATCAGCTACTGCTACTCTCATTTTTAAAATGCCAGTCTGATTATTAATCCTCTGTATATTTGGTAAAAGATAACAAAACAAAAAAATCAAAAAGGCACAGCAATGAATAATTAGAGCAATTTATCCCTGCAAATTTCTATGAGTCACAACACTAAATCCCCATTGCAACAGACATTAAAATATAAATTAAGACGATTTCTTTTTTTTCTTTTTTATCAATAAATGCAATTCCAACAACAGAAATCCCACACTCAAACAGCATCTACACTAGCATCACCAGGTACAGTTTTCTTAAATAAATTAAGGCTTTAGGGGGAGTTCGCGATAAGTCGTCATAAAAAGAGCACCCTGATTTTTTTTTCTGCTTTCTGTTCCTCAGGCAGCAAAGATCGTACCTTTCACACATTAGAGGCAGCATTTTGGAAACAGTTATTTGTGTTCTTGCCAAAATGAGTAAATACCACTCTTATGACTGTATAGAAAAAAAGAGCTGGTTAGCTTTTTTCTTTTTTTGCAACACAACTTAAAATATCTGTTGCATGCAAGTTTAATTAAATGTTAAAGTTAATGTTAAAATATAAAATAATCATTCAAATGACCAAACAGACTTTTCTGTCTTTATCATGTTGTCAAACAAAATGTTTTGGGAGCCCCATACTAACCTGGTTCTATCCAGAGGCAACAAAAATCTACCTTAGGCTCGCTGCAGCTTTATAATTACTGAACAAACATAAGAGTGGCATCGATCTAACGTGCGGCAAGAAAACAAACAAAAATGTGTTCCCTAAATGCAGAACTAGTCCTTTAACTTGTGCTGTTAACTTATATTTTCCATATTTAAAGTTTGTTGATGTGCTGCTAAGTGTTCGGACTGCTCCTACAAACATACTTTCCCATGTTTAGGATTTACACGCTGTACCGTTGCGTTCCCCTCCTCTCTCACACACACACACACAAACACACACACTCTCCACAAACTTGTTATATACACGCCGCTCAGCCGCCTCAGCCGCTACACATAGACCAGGTCTCGGCCCTGCGCCGCTGAGCTACCAGCTGCCTCCTGCGCTGGGCCCTCTGAGTCCGCCTCGTCCCCGTTATAACCCTCATACTCGATGGGTTTGGGGCAGCTGTACGGATGGCCGTTGTCATCGAAGAAGCGGCGGAAGGTGAACTCGTAGAAGGCGTGCTCGGGGTGTTTGCCGTTGCGGAACCAGCAGTTGAGGGTGTCGTTGAGGTTGTCCTCGCCGTCGCTGTCACTGCTCCACAGTTTGTCCGGGTCCACGGGGTCGAAGTTGGACGTGTCTGTGGAGTGGGCGATAGTGGGGACATACGGCGCCGCCTGCTGCCGCAGGTCACTGGAAAAGTCGATGGTCTTGAAGAACGGATGGGCTTTGATTTCGTCCGTGCCGTTCCTGCCGAGGCGATCCTCGGGGCTGCGGCACAATTTAACGATGAGATCTGACGCCTCTGGGCTGAGTTTGGCTGGCGGGGGAATGTGCAGCATGCTCTTCCAGTTTATCACCTGCAGTTCAACAGCACAGACAACAGTAAGAAACTATGAAGTCTGTAAATGCATCACATTTCACTGCAGGTGCTTCACATACCTTCATCTGTGTTTCCAGGGGCGTGGTCGCTAAGAAGGGAGGCTGTCCAACAACCATTTCATACAAGATGACACCGACACTCCACCAATCACAGAGCTGGGTGTATCCTGGAGGAGATTAAGGACGTTTTTACATCAATCACCTCTCAGCAGGGTTTTAAAATCTAGAGTCTATTTTTGTGACTCTTTTGTATCCCTTTAAAGAGATGCTCCGATAAATGTCCACGTCCAAAACTGGCATAAAATATTATATTTATATGATTTAGAGTTTCTTTCTTTTCTTTTAACCAACATAATTTCTTATCATAGCTACATAATATTTATAAATTTGCATTGTACCTGTTCGGAGCAGAACTTCTGGCGCTATATAGTTTGGCGTCCCAACCAGTGAATGTGCCAAACAGCGCTGGTGCTGCCGGGCCTTTCTCCTCTCCAGCGGCTTCAGGCGGTCCGTACAGCGGCAGTTGGTGGGATCTTCCCATTCCTTACTGAAGTCCATGCTGTCCTGCCTCACATGGTCCCCTGGAAAGAGAGCACCATAGCTTTTTTCCAGAGCTAAATATTTTCCAAACTTTCAGGAACAAATCCTGCATTACACAACAGGTAGACCATCACTTTACTACAGGCTTCACTGTAGATTAAAGGGTGTATTAATACTTCAGATGAGCTGTTAGATATTACTAAATTTATACTCACCACTCTGGTAATACTTGGAGTCGTGCGTCCAGCGGAAGCCGGTACAAAGGCCGAAGTCGGTCAGTTTTATGTGTCCGTCTCGGTCTATGAGGATGTTATCAGGCTTGATGTCTCTGTGGATGAAGCCCATCTTGTGGACGCTCTCCACTGCACAGGTGAGCTCTGCGATGTAGAACTGTGCCAGCTCTTCCTTGAAGATGCCGAGCCGGATGAGAAGGCTCATCATGTCCCCTCCAGGGATGTACTCCATGACAAAGTAAAGGTTGTCCCTGTCTTGGAAAGAGTAGTAGAGACGCACCACCCACTCGTTGTCTGCTTCAGCCAGGATGTCTCTCTCGGCCTTGACGTGGGCCACCTGGTTCCTCAGCAGCACGTCCTTCTTACGGAGCGTCTTCATGGCGTACAGCGCTCCAGTGTCCTCTTTTCTAGCCAAGCACACCTCACCGAAAGCTCCGATGCCGAGGGTCTTGATTCGTTTGAACATGGATTTATCCATCTTGGCTCGCTTTAGTCGGATGTAGTTGGACTCTTTCTGGCAGAGCATCATGCGCATCTGCTCCTGAGCTTCTGAAGACAAACCCACCTGAGCACAGGACAGAGGCAATGGTGATTTACTGGCTCACAATATCTCGAAATGGCTAAAAAAAGGTTGCATAAAAACACATCAATTGCAAACACAGACGGAAACTGGTGCAAAATACATTTAAGATAATGTAACGGTGCAAATATTGTATCTTCCTCATGTGTTAATCTTCACTTTAGTCCAAAACAAAGATGCACGAGCAGTGACATGATGAGTGAGATGGAGTGGCATGCATTTCCTTCAGCCACTGAGGGCCAACATGCTGCATGTAGCACACTTAAAAGACCAGCTTCTGAACAACAGCTTACTTGAATAACTGATGTGTGGGACTATACTGCGTCACAGATCAGCAAAGATACCTTTACCTTTTTAGATCAGCTGTTAGTGACAGCAAGGAGAGACAAGAAGAGAAAGAACAGCTAAGAAAAATAGAACAGCATGAACAAATATGAACATAATACAGTGATGACAGGATAGTTGGGGAAAAAGTTTGGAAAGAAAGAACAGTATTCCTCAAAATAGCTAAACAGCTTTTTAAGAGGAAAGTTTAACCAGAAAAAAAAGTTAATTTTAGTATAAATCTATAAGGAAAAGTATGCGACTGTGGTGGTTGATTTTCTCACCCTTTGCATTTCACTTTCCAGCTGCTTCCTCCTTCGAATCCTCTGCTGGTGGTTCTTCAGGATGTTCTCCACATGTTGCTCCATGAAGAACTTGAAGGCCTGTGGGGAGTACAGTGCAACTCTTCCGGACTCCCCTCTTGGCTCTTCGTCTTTCTTGTTGCGGCGGACAGGAACAGGCGATGTCGTGATTTGCTTCTTCTCCTTCTCTGTCACTGTTGCTGCAGTGCTTTCGGGGGTTTCTGTCGTCTTGTCTCGGGAGCCGTCTGTGCTGCTGCTTTCCTCTTCCTCCTCTCTACCTGTGCCAAGCTTATTGACTCCTGGGTCGTAGGCAGGGGGGCAGGATGCAGCTGGCTGCTGGAGGAGATGTTTGGGATAGGGCGGAGGGGGACCCTGGTAGCTGGGAACTTCTGCTGGGATCTGAGGTACAGGGGCTGGGGGCTCTTGGTAAGCAGGTGCAGCTGGAGGCGGTGGAGGCTGCTGCATCCATGGAGGATGTGTGGGAGCAACTGCAGTGTGTAACTCCGGTTTCTGGACTCGCATGCTTTTGACGGGCTGCAGGATGGGAGCCTGGGTGATGGCCGTGACTGTGGTGGCAGAGGGCTGGGAGCTGGATGGGTGCGCCTGTCTGCTGTTCAGCTGGTGGTTGTTGAAGGAATTAGACCGGACCGGCTGCCACGATGGCGACAGATCCTGGTTGCTGCTGTTGCCAGAAGAAGACTGAGACTGGTTAGGGTTCAGAGGCGTCTGGGACCAGGACTGTGGAGGACCTAAGTTGTACATGTCAAGGTTGTGACTGTTTCTGTTAGGAACCATCATGGACTGAGGGATGTTTCCACCGTTGACGTAAGAGGGAGAGGATGCAGGTCCTCCTGACTGCATCTGCTGGTCAGTGGGACTGTGTCTGCTGCTCTGGTTAACCGGGTACGGGGGAGGAGGCTGCCTGCTGCCCCCAGCCATGTAGTCTTGCTGAGGAGAGCCATTCTGAGACCAGCTTGAAGGGAAGGTGAACTTATTCCCCCCAGAGGTCTGCATTATGATAGGCTGGTGGCCAACAGGGACTGGGCTGATCCCACGCGGATTCTGAGGTGCTGACGACTGGTACCCATCAGGCCAGGCCCCCTGGGGCACCGGAGAGATGCGGGGAACAAGGTAATCCATGTTGCCAGAGTAGCGTTTGGTTGATGGATTGCTGTCCCAGGATGACCCAGGAGGCATGGCACCGCGGTTTGGTGGAGGCGTGACGCTGCGCACCTGAGGCGGCAGGGGAGGATTGGCTCTCTGGTTGTTGGCAGGGTGACCCTGCGGGAAGGAAGGAGGCGGTCCAGGGCTGTCTGAGCGGTACATCATTCCATCCACCATGAGAGCGTGTCGAGGCGCCAAAGACTCCTTGGAGCCTTTCCAGCTCGGCCTCCTCAGTACAGCCTGCTGGATATGAGAAGGTCCTATAGATACAACAAACAGCAAAAATGCAAAATTAAGATTTATTAGTTGCGTCACTGCATCCTTATAGTAGGGATGCCATGATGAGGAAATTATTCACACCGAATAATCAACAACTAACTGACAACATCTTTGAAATGATTTCTCTTAATAATGCAAATCAGTGGTGTGTGCTGTAGACAATCAGTGTATCCCCCAATATTGTGTTACACAGACTAAAGCAGCAAGCCTATCTGGTAGCTGAAGACCATCTCAAACTAAAATAAAAAGTTCTATGTCTGTCATTCTATCTGTGTGAATGCATATGCATGAATTTTAGATATTTCACAGAGGAAGAGCGTCCACTCTCACTCCATAGCCACATTTCCATTTTTGTACCATTACTATCAATATGAATGAAAAAAACACAACAACTAATTTTCAGCTTTTTCCGTTACATGATGCAGTGACTCATTCCCTTTTTGTCAGCACGTATTATCATTTCTTTAAGCAACTGCCCCAAATCCTGCAAACAGTATCGAGGCTGAATGAAAAGCATTTAGTCCCAGTGGACAGTGACATACCTGGAGCTTTCAGACCTGTGGCGTTGGGGTTGGCAACAATCATCTGTTCCCTGATTGGGTCCTGGTAGCTCACCTTTCCCGTGTAGTCTATAACTGCCCCCATACTGCGACTGTTGCTCTGTTTAAGGGGGGAAAAAACAAAAACAAAAAAAACAATTCACAACTAGAGATAGGGCAATCAAAGTGTGACAAGATGCAAATAACCTGCAAATAAATTTAGTATGGAAATAATTCTTTTGCACATAGTTTTTTGCACTTAGTTTAGAATCTTAAAAAGTCATATCAGTGGAATAAAGGTGCAAATAATAACCATCTTAGTTATCAATTAATCTGCACATTATTCTATACATTTTTCAATTAATCGTTTTGTCTATATAATGCCAGAAGACAGAGAATGATTATTTTTGCAATATTCTCATTTTTATTGAACAATATTTTTAAATGATCATAGTGGAGGGGTTTTCTAGGATGTTTACCAAACAAAGATGTTTTTTAAACTTGCAAAAAACAATTTGGGTCATCTCTGCAGCACCACATAATTCAGAATGGTATTTTTAACTTCGCTTCCTGCAGTTTGGATATTGGAGTAGTCCATATTGCAATTTTTCTGCAATGGTTTTGAGGTTTTTCTTATGATATAACTAAATAATTAAACTGTCAAAATAGTTGCATAATAATCTAACTAACTAACTAACAAATTGCTCTGAAGAGGACAGTTTTTCCCAACAGTTAAAATTTAAAACTAACTAAAAACAACTGAACCACTGCACTGCATACTGTGCGCCACTTCATACCTTGACGGCACGCACTGTCTCAAAACAAGTGGTAGCTGCCAACTGAAAAAAATACTTTTGTATTGTTACTGGTACAAACTCGTCATTCCACTTTGCATGCTTTCCATTTTTAAAATAATTCTCAGGTAAACAAAGTGCACCGAGTGATTATTCTCTATTACAGAGTTATGTTTAGAATGAAATTCTTCCACAATCCTTCACAAAAACCTGTCTGAGTGACAAATAAAACAAGAGAACACCTCCTCTCACCTCATCAAACCCAGCAGAGGGGGTTTCCAGAGACATGTGTTTGTTCACCTCAGGGCCTGAAGTGCTGGGCTCGTTGGCAAAAGGCATCAGGGATTTGCGGATCTCCTGTAAGGCTTTGTGGTAAGGGTGTTTGGGGTTGCTGCTGCGCCCCTGTTGCCTTGGGTCCTCGGGAAGCATTTTACTGGCCCCCACAATGTCCACTTTAGGTGGGTCCGAGGGTTTGGACAGGTTGCGCAGGCTGTTCCTTATTTCCTGCAGCATTTGTTGGCTGTTGCCGCTATAGTTGCTGGTGGGGAACGTTTTGGGTCTCATCTGTCTGTATCCTTCGGGTTTCTCCCCTCTCTTCATGTAAGAGCATGTATGATGACAATGATGGGGATGAAGAGGATGTCAGTCCAGGGTTGCAGTACAGAGATCTCGGTTGTCTCACCCTCACATCTGCATGCTGCTGACAGAAATGTACAATGTGAGATAAACAAGCATCCAGAGCACGTGTCATGTTACCAAACAGGTTGAGCAAATAAGATGTGTGGAAAGTACTAATTATCAGATAACTATCACTATAACTATCAGATAAACAGAAGCTGTGTAAAGATTGTTATGAATCTGTTTTAGCAGTTTATGTGAACCTAAGCATTCTTTTGTTTTATTCCATTACGAGTTCACGTTAAACTCAACTTGTTATAGTATGTAAAAGATAGAAAAAAAACTGCATTAGAAGAAAACATATTCCTTCATAAAACAAGATCTCGTCCACTTGTTAGCGTCGTTAGCAGCTCAGGCTAAAAGATCGCTACTTTAATGCTATTTATCTTGCGTCAAGTGTTGCAAAAACTAATGCTTTAAGTTAGCTGAAACATTTCGTTAAATATCTCCACTACATAGAGACCGATATGAGCTGCAAACTGGTGTTATAACACCTTCACTTTGCTTTAATTAAAACGGCGCAGCAGCTCCTCCGCGGCCTCCATTTGCTGCTAACAGCTATGCTAACTCAACAACTAGTTAGCTGTTAGCTCGAACACAACTGGCGACAGTTAGTTAGCCGTTAGCCGTGTCTAACTACTTACCAGTGTCCGTAGCTGCCGCTTTTCTCGACACGTCTCTTTTATTGTCAGCTAACTGCACTTCCGTGACCTTTTTACGGCGACAAGGACGTTGTTTTAACTTAAAATGTCCTTGTTGTGCCGAGCTGGCTGGTTCCGAGTCTAGTTGAATTCCTGGGATGTCTGAATGACAAGTACCACAGCAACAAGTCACACGAAGATGAAACACGATACACTTCCGGTTACTGTCGATTTCACAATAAAAGAGGGAAAGCCACTTCTAAAGATAGTTTTAAGAACTGTTTTAATCCTGCAAACAAAAAATCATATACATTTTGGAAACGGTAACATTTTACCCCGTCATATATATAACATAAACTACATGCTTTAAAAAAATTTCTTTAAATTGCAGTTTTATTTTATCAAGGAAATTTAGAACAATAAAGATAACTTAATGATTAATGTAAAACAACACAGTAACTGCAAGTACAATATTGAAATGAGGACTAAAAGGGTGGCAGTGTCCCTTGTAACAAGATTTGAAAAAAAAAAGTTTAACCCTTGACTTTTTTCTTTCTACTACAAAATTGTCAATAGACTCATAAGGCATTTGTGTGAGGGAGTTTTATTTATTTATTTACTTGAAAACACTTTTAAATGGCATCCATACAAAAGTACTGTGGAGTTGAAATACTCTTAGATGCTTGGAATGATTTACAAAAACCTTGTTTCCTCGATTAATCCATCCATAAATACGCTGAATGTGACACTCAAATGAAGCCAAAATGTCACAATCATACTTTTGAACATGTATTTTAGGCACATTGTATGATCAAACGAGAAAATAAAACCTCTGTTGTGAATGAAAATGACAACAAATAAACACATCTTCATCCTTGTCCCAGCTCTTTTAAACCGGGACCTGTCTGTTGACAAAAATGGCCTCTCCATCTGTCCCACAGACAAGACATTGTCCCAGTACGTCCAAACTGTTGACTGACAGCGTCTGACTGGGCAGCATGTGAGTCGTCTCCAGACGTCCTTTACTGGAGTCTCCGCTGAGCCAGGCGCTGATCAGGGACTGGTTCCCTCCAGCTGGGGCCATCGCACTGCGAGATATCATGCTGTTGTTTCTGCCGCCTGGAAAACAAGTTTAAAACCTTTCATATTAATATTCTAAATATTTTTCTTATCATTATAATGTTGGCACATAGTTTCCATAGACTGCATTGCAGCTTTTTAGCTCTTGGCTTTCTGCGTCACTCTTGCTGACTCAAGTGTTTTCGCAGTTACTATGACAACCAAAACATAAATGCCAGGTTTGTATGACTAATAAATTATGAGTTTTCAATAACTTGCACAACACTGGTTATCTTCCTGCTAACTGAAGTGAACAGCAGACAGAATGATTGGACTTGCCTTGTAAGAAGGACGGCATGTCTGATTGTGTGGAGGTCTCCCAGTGCAGCAGTGAACCGTCCTCCGAGCAGGTGAACAGATGATCTGGGTTTGTCGGATGAAAGTGGACTTCCCACACTGTCCAAAACGACAAAGAAAAATGAATATAACACAAAGCACAAGTCATGGAAAAAAAAATCTAATACGGACCACATCAGAATTAATTTGGTAAATTAATAATCTGCCCACAATCGCATCTTACTTTCAGCGGAGTGTGCCTCCATGAGTGAGAAGGGTGCGCTGCCTTGTCTCACATCCCAGACACAGAGCATGCCGTCCTGCCCTCCTGTGGCAACAATGTGCTGCTGGTTTGGGTGTCTTTCAACGCAGTGCAGAGGGACTCTGTCCCCTGACCTGTATGGAAAAAACGTATTATTATTACATGCTAATAAAAATCTAAATTACCCAAAAACAAAATGAACAAAGGAACGAGTGGGGAAAAATACAACTTTAGAGATGAAAATTTAAGGACTGCTTCTGCATTTAGAAAAGCATGAAAATCAGCTGACCCAAACAACTATTTAGCTGACTAACGGACTCAGAGCGGGCAGCTCTTGTAATTTTTTAAGGATCTTACAGGGAGAGAATCTGTGATGGTGAGTTGCTTTGTTGTCTGAGGTCCCACAGCTTCAGCTGGCCGATAGAGTTCACTGTCAAAATCTCTGTTGTCCTCAGGTAAGTCACAGCATGAATCGTGCTGCTGTCCGCATTTTCTGACAACAGTTAAAAAGACAAAAATAATGTTAATCACATTAACTTCTTCAACTCACATGACCCAAACATGCTACGACATGCTAAGAACTGTACATTTGTGTGCAGTTGAATGATAATAATACAATATAACACAAGAATTACAGACACAAACAAAATAAACCAAACTAAAGGTAAGGCACTAAAGGCACCTTCAGTTTATAACAGGAGGTAGGCGGGGATGCAGTGATATGACATGATGCAGAAGCAGCTTAATCTTGATCTGACCTATGACTCGAATCACTCCCTCCTGGTCGGCTCTGAAGACGATGATCTTTCCATCTTCACCGACTGTAACGATTTCAGGACTGCTGCACACGACACCTGTACAGGGAGCGTTGTCACAAGGGTAACGATGCGCTCTTGGCCAGCTCTGAGAAACTGATATCGTCTGCAGTCAAGAGAGACAGACAACATAAGAGAATTTGAATATTTACTAAACCACAAGTATCTTATACATCCAGCTGAGCAGTTTGTCACACATTCACTTACTTGAACTGCAACATATTTGTGTAGCCATTACGTAGTCTGTTGTTGTGACTTTAGTCATGTCAAATAAGGGTTTATAGAAAATCTAATAACACACCTTGAGGACATGATGATCGGTACATCTTATAAGCCTTTCACAATAAGAAAACAGCCTCACAAATACAAGTCAATGGTCAATATTTGCAAGCATACTCCCTTATTAAGATCAGTGTTCAGAGTTACATATTTCTCGAATGAGAGTTAAAGTTCCTCATGTTTGTTGCCATCTTGTCTTTCCACATGTTTTCAATTAATTTGCTTTGTTTCAGCAACATGTTTAGTTTGCTTATTTTGTCAGGAATGCCATGAAGTGTGCCATGTGAAGCTAAGAGTGAAAACAGAAGATGGTTTTGGTCTGCTGTGAATATCTGTAATCCGTGCACATGTTAAAGGATCTTCTGCTCAAATAGATCTGGACACGCTCATAGTATGTGAAACTAATGCATCTGAAAGGCATGCCTTTGCCTGCATGTACCTGACTTACCTGACTGTTTTGGTGGTGGCGGAAGATCGTGACTGCTCCAGTTGATGATGTTGTGACAATTCTGTCTAGGTCCAAAAACTGGAAGAAAAAAGTATTCAAAATGTTGATATATCCAATCTTAAATTAACAAAGAGCTTCCACTGTGTTTGCTGCAAGGAAGAACCTGTACGCAGAGTACTTTACATGGTTGTACCAGGACACCATTCCTAATTTAAATATTAGAGTGCACATTACAGTATATATTCCTTAGTAATAATAATATGGTTGGTACTGTACATAAGCTTGGATTCCCATGAGTGTCTTACTTGAAGGTCCAGAACATCTCCATCATGCTTGTGTTCACATAAAAGCTGTGGATCTCCCTCAAATCCATCATCCATGCCAGAACTTCCATGATTCCCAATGGACCAAAAAGAAATCTTGTTATCCTGTAACAGAAACATTGGTGAATCAACAAAGTCCAATTTTAACTCTTTTCAACAAGACATCTAACTGACAGTTTTCACAATAGTAAAATGTCACTAACGACTCTCTTAATTTGTTAGAGGTTCAGCAGACAGTTAGCCTTTATAGTAAATAACGTGACTGGTTCAACATGACAGTCCTACAGCTAATATAACATTTGTTCAAGCCATGGATGTATGCCGAAATGCCACATTATGATTCACAACATGTCTTAAGTCGTGTTTTTACAGGTACAATACACACGAGCCCACTAATTAGCGAAGTAAGATTAAACTCATAGTATTTTCTACGAAGTTTGGCAAACTGACAACTTGCCCACCTCGTTATCCCACGAGCCAGTCGCAAAGATGTCTGGTTGCTGCAATGAAGAATAAGAAACTGGTCTCCATCTGGTTTTACTGATTTTCTGGGACACGTATTTAGCATTTACACTCTCCATTGAAGCAGCAACGGTTTCACACACTTTAAATTAAAAGAACGACCGCTGTTGTTAGCTTAGCATTCATAGGCAAAACCGGAGCGTACGCGCCTACTACTTTGTACGTAACTACGGTGGCTCCGCAAGGTCAAACTATCAAATCATGCGACTTTTCCAGCTTTGTTACTTATTATAACATAATATCCAACATTTTTAAGGGCTTCTATCAGCAAAGTGAAGGGCGTTTGATTTCTTTCTGTTAAGACATTTTGCAAGAACATGGATCAGAAAGCTTGAAAAAGAAAAGAATAAGAATGGGGAAATATGAACACTGAGTAATAACATATATAGCCCATAAAAACAGTACAAGTTGGTACAGATTGTTGGATGTTTGTTGTATTGGTTAAATGTACATGTGAATTGACATTTATTGATATGTAATAAGCCACACAAGGGGTTTTCTGGGTTTTGTTTTCCAGGTGACCAAACAACAACTTCATTCAAAGCACGAAAAAACGGCCCCTAGTGTTCTCAAGTCATAAAAGCACATGGATTTTGTCAAAATCTTCTTAATTAGGTTAGGCCAAATATAAAGAGCTGGAAGAAGATGATAAAACTGTCAAATTATAATTTAGGCACTTTCTGTGAATGACTGTTGTTTAAAGGGCAAAAAAAATTGGCTTTGTGATATCAGCAAATTGCATCATTTTATATATATTTATATGTATTTATTTTATCTTAGATGTTAAATGAGCAATGAAGAAAAGGGCACAAAAATAGGAGTGATGGACAACATTTTAAAATAAAAAATAGAGCTCTAAAAAATTTTGTCTAATGATTTCTAAAGCTAGGATGCTGTGTAGCATGTAAATAAAAACACAATGAATCAAATTTAGAATTTAAATTGTATAATTGTAATGTATTTACATAAAGCAAACAATGATGATCAATCTGTACACACACCCACACGTATGTATTTTTTTCTTTACAGTTTCCAATTGAATATATTTGTCAAGATGGTCCTGTTAATTGTTGCATCATCAAATCTGTTAGACTTTTAAGCAGAAGGATGATTTGGCAGATTTAGATTTGTGTACATGTCATTTACCAAGAAGAATCACGAGGTTTATTATAAAAATAAAGAAATTAACACTGTATTAAGAGCACTACTTTTGAGCCGGTAAATTATAATGATTATATTAATATATTTTTTTGTTTACCCTGTAGTGTCTCTTAACGAGTGTCGCACTCCACCTACCGGCCACCGTCTATGTTACTGCGGCAAATTTGATTGTGCACCTGAGTGAGCGATGTGTCTTTTATTCCTGGCTGTGCAATTAAACCTTATCTAATGCTTGCATTTCAACAGAACATGATTTATTATTTGATATAAAATGACAGTGTTGTGTATCGGGGTGTGTGTTCGCAGTAAAACCATCTCGGATGTCTCGTGACGTATCCGCCGCTCCGCCGTCCGCTCTGGAGGTTGTCAGCTTTCTCGGCAAAACCGTTGGCGCAGGCGCGGCACTGACAGCTGCTGTCTACTTACTCCGCAAAGTGTGTTTAATAATGGCCTGGAAATCTGGAGGAACCAGCCAAGCAGAGCTTGTCAACAACCTCCGCAGTAAGTCCTCTTATTTTCTACGACGGTAGCACCGGCCACCCTTTGCAGACAGCTCGCACCGAAATCGGTGAAGTTTTTCGGGGGCGACCTAGAGAGGAGGAGCGGTAGCTAGCTGGTTGCTAAGCTATGTTGTTGTTGACCTAGCGTTACCTCTATCCACCCCTTTTCCCAAAGCACGTTTACGCTGTGGAGCAGATGCATGCCTCCCGCCGCTGCAAATCATTATTTAACAATAAAATCACCTTTAGTTATTTATTATTCATACAGCTTGAGTTTGTGTTAAGTTAGCTTAGCGTGCTAGCGTTGCTGTATGTGCGTCATTTTGGACGTTGTAGCTAGCGATAGCAGCGCAGCTAACTGCCCTGCCCACATTCATTGATGGATAACTATCTCTGTGCCGTTCACTTTACATTTACATGAATGTCACTGACAGCTGGGAATGTGAGGCCAGTTTTTACAGTGCATATGTTGTCAGGGGGTGATTGAAAATGGCAGCATGCTGTGTCACAGCCGTTGCTCTGCAGAAATCAGTGACTCAATGTGCCCCCCTGCCAGACTGCTGCTATGTGGTGCTAAGTCCACTGTGATCAATACCATCGGTGCCACATGGTTTATTCTGCAATCAGATGACTGTGCATTGTGTGGCTAGGAGGGAAACTCAGTGGTTGACCGCCGATATAGCAATAAACAAGCTCTAATCTTTCATGATATCTTGCATATGCAAAGTGACATTTAACGTGATGATATCTGCAGACTTGAATGTGCAAGTCCACTTTCAATATAAAGTATCTACCAGGGCTATTTATATTCTGTGCGGTCAAGCAGAGCAATGCAACAGATAGTCCAGCACTATGGTTTCAGTGCAGTGGTCAGTCATGCTCCATTTGCTTTTTAACTAAAATAAAAGCATAATTTTAGTATTTTTTTTAGCTTTCTTTTAACAGTGTATTGTGATTAAGCTTTAGATTTACATCCCCAACTAAGAGTCATATAATTATAAAAGGTTACAAACATTATGCTTAGATCTTATTGTATTCTCTTAAAATTATAAACATACAATGTGAATTTCGAGTACTATTCAAAGGGAATTACTAGCAGTTACTAGTAGTACAGACATCTTAAATTTCATGTCATCGAGAAAGACAAATGACAGACTAAACATGAACAATAATGAGATGAAGAGAAGGAAACAAAGAGAGAGAATGGACAGTATTTTGGAATTAAAAACTAAATCGATTACTAAATAATAACTACATGTTCCAGAGACTTCATTAATGTACAACCCTGATTCTAGAAAAGTTGGGACGCTGTGTAAAATGAAAATAAAAACTAATTCTTAATCCAAAGTGTCTATTGTATTGTATTTGAAAAAACAAAGGTTTATCAGTTTTGAAATAATAAAAAAAAAAATGTCAATTGAATAGCCAAGAAGGAAGGATTAGCAAATACATGCATAATACAATTTTGTCAATTTTTTGATTTGTATATATGAAATTTGCCCAACAGGATCATGAGATCTATCATTTCAGTATTTTGTTATCTTTCTTTGCAGATGTGATTCTGTATCTCAGTTTATTTTGTGCATGGTGAAATAGAAAAAAAAGGACATGAGGAAGTTGAAACCAGCTTATCAGTATGCAGAGCTGTGTCATGCAGGATAATAAAATGCTGGAAATCCCCTCGAACAAGTAAATTAGTCTTTCAGCAAAATGCTTCTTGATTCAATTCAGTAGCATCCTCTCATGATGTCTGCCAATTATGCAAATTTATTTTTTTTGCTAGCATTAGTATAAGGCATTAATTAAACTTTATTTAGGTAATATATATTATATATTTTTCCCAGATATTCTATTTGCTCTTTAAGTGGCATTACCTTGGTTTTCTGAAAACGTCTCTTCTGGACGCTGACCTATTTAGGCACACGGATGGCTTAAATTTAACCCTCATTTTGCATAAGCTGGTTTTAAGCAGGTCAAACTCAGGATGCATGCTAATTCATGACTTTTTTGAAATTGTTGTGTCCTCCTGACCAGTGCCCAGGACCGGTCAGTACAGGCTGTAACAGTTCACCCAGTTGCATTTGTTTTTTTTTAATCAACTCAAAAGTTCAGCAGCCAGTTGAGTTCAGGAGAAAGTGTGTTTTATTGCCTAAAAACAACATAAAGTTTGTTTGCTTATCCTGAGGGGCTCGCCCAGACAATTTAGTATATTCTGAGAAAGATCACGCATAGGAAGAAAACAGCTTGAAATCAGCCAGTATGGGTTATTTTAATTTCCGAAATCACTAGTACCGGTAGGTGTCCATCTGGCAGCTTGTACAGTTTATTTGTAATGTATCCTAAAGCAGCACATAGCTCTGACGGTGAGCGGGGACGGTAATGAGAGCAGCGCCGGCTGTCGTTGGCTCTTCCCGCCGTTGGCACCAGCTGCTGCAGAAACCTGTTATGAGGGATTATTCTGAAGACACTAACACTTCTTTGGGGAGCTTC
>CAFUXE010000586.1:368010-431763 GCA_903364295.1 Serranus cabrilla | reverse complement strand
ATTCTGGTGGAAAAATATAAAATTTTCAGTTTTTATCTACCAATAGTAACATAAGATGAAAATATGGGCTTTGATAGAAAACTTAGTCGAGTTTGTGTGCGTAATTGTGCACTGCCAAGCCCTCAGTCTTTAAAATTAACAACTAACTTCACCGTCCTTAGTGTAATTTGTCAACAAATTGCACAAGTGTTTTGTGATATATAATAAACTTTAATATCTCACATGAAAGACAGCACATTGAGGGAATACATGTGCTCAAATATATTATTTACTCCACATAAGTTTGTTTAATGAACAAAAATATGCACCAAAATTGAGACAAGAATATATTTGGATGGATATAATTTGCTATGGCTTTTATGATTCAGAGAAATAATTTTTCGCACTATAACAGGCACTCAAATTAGTTACATGTCTGCCCTTCAGGCAAATAAAGTAAAAGGTACAACACAAACATGCCACATTAGCGCCACCTAGTGGCAGAAATACAGCAATATTTTTGTGCAGCACTAGTTTGGACAAGGAAATAAAAATGTCTGGCATCAAAGTAACTTATTTTTTTGCAATAAAATACATTTTAATAAAAGGGAAAAAGAGTCTCTTGTACTGCATGTATTTCAGAACTCATCAGGGGAATGTAGGCAGCTATTTATCAGTATCAAACAAGGAATATCAACTCTTCATTGGACACAATGAGATAACACATTAAAATAACACATATATGAATTCACAAGCATCTGAGTATGCATCAGTGGCTTTGAAGGCAGCGTCTATCAGCAGCGGATTTACCAGTCAGAGGGGTTCAGCGTGTTGATGTTCATAAACGTTCATGACAGCAGAGAGCTGGGATGTTTGCACCCTGAAGTGAGGACAGATTACAGACACCGGGCTGCAAGAAACTCAAGTGCAAATTCAAAAAGTCTTGGCTCAGGCTCACCCATGTTTCTCAGATCTCTTGTGTTTTCTGCCCCTGGCTGTTTGGCTACAGGTACATGCCATTGATGAGGTAATCTGACTCCTCGGTGGTGAGAGGTCGGGCTTTCTTCATCTTGTGTCGAACAAGTCTCAGACGACAGCCGATCATGAGCAGCAGCAGGGCGGTGATGATGAGGCCGAGAGCCAGAGGAAGGATCGCACCTTCAGGAGGAAACAAACAGGAAATTAGGAAGAACATAAAAAAAACGCAAGAGAACGCCAACTCTTATTACGGGTCTTACCTGACTCTGGTCCTGGTTGACCTCCTAGCACTGGAAATGGTTTGGAGATGGGGATGTCGCTTTCTGATTGGCTCTGAGAGACTTTAGGGGCAGCTGTAAGAAAAATACACATACAATTTAGATCTAGAAACAGTTATGTAAATATTGTTTTACTGATATACACGTTACCTATCTCAGTCTGCTTGGTGACTGGAGGAGCTACAGTTGCTGGTTTGAAAGCTGGACCTGAAAGATGATTTCATGAACAAAAATAAAATTGCATTAGTTTTATGTTATTATATTACATTTTATTTGAAAAAAAGAAAGGGGCAAGAAGCAGATTCTCACTTTTTTGTATACATTCACTGACGCAGTCAGATTCCTGAAGGAAGTTGTTGTGGTTGCCCTGGCATCCGCCATACAGGAAGTGTTTGCATGCTCCTGCATTTTGGTCGTAGTACCAGCGTGGGAAGGCGCCTTTGCAGGGACCAACAACTGGAGCTGAAGCACATGGATCTACAAGAACAAAGAGACGCACTCAACCTGTTATTTACTTGTGAGGATTTGATTCGACACATATTTAGACTGCCTTATATAAAGTGCAAAAAGGTAAAATACTGCATTTTTCTAAATAGCTGTAAACTAAAAACATGTTGCTTCATCAAATCTGCTATGTGCTTGATTGCCATCAGGTGTGTCTTAAAATAATCAGGTGGTGATCTAATTAGCAGAGAATCCAACAGGTTCACATTCCCCAATAAAAGTGCACTTCAGAAAGTCAACAATAGGCAAAAGCAACTATAATTGTACTGTACAAAATTAGACATAAATATCACAAGATACATATCAATAACTAGAAGAAAAAAAAGAAAATAATATATAAATTAGAAGAAAAGGGTGATACACATAACACATTATGACACCTGAAAGTCCGAGGAGGTTCAGGTTTTGGAAAAGAGGATTGTGACCCAGTTGGATTCTGGCAGACTGTTGCATTTGGATAAAATAATTACTAATTAAGGCAAGTAATGTTAAGGTACAGATAAGAGGAAAAGTGCGGTAGCTCACTTATATAATGAACTGTAAAATGTAGCACTATAATATTTAATCATCTTCATTTGTTTTAAAATACTGGAAATGTTAAATTGAGTGAAAGAGGTAGTGTTGCTTTACATTTGTGATAATCATTTATTAATTAGGTAGAAACAGATTGAGTATGTTGGTATGTGATTTTTTTCCCATCAACAACAATACAAAGACCAACAGAGAGCAAAGGTCAAAGTACTTTTGATGCCATTCCACCTGACTTCTCTTCTCTCTCTCATAAACAAAGACAAGTTAGCCAAGCATCTAGACATGAGACTGAGCATTCGTGACATGAAGAAAAGACTCCTGAGAATGTAATACCTGCAGTAAAATACCAACGGGGGGAGAAGCCCTTTTGGTCAGTCTCAGCCTGATTCAGGGATCAGATGGCGGAGGGGACAGAGGGGCTTTGTTCCAGCACTCAGAGGGGATGCAGGAAAAGAGCTGCTTTCCCAGGGAATGCTGAGTGGCCCTGTGGCTTCGCCAGCATTTTGAGCTCAGTACTATGAGTCAATGGCTGCCTACAGGGGCTCCATCTGCTTCAGTCCAGGCACATATAAAAAACCCTCTCTGTCTCTTTACAAAAGGATGCTGCACTAATGACACAGCTATGAAGGATAATATTGTGGAGCAAACATTTCACCAGATTTAACTCATAACAGAAATGATTGTAGATTCCAATCCAATCATGTGTTTGGAGCAAACACTTAATTTAGTATCACTACAGTAAGGGTTCGGTGATATGATGCTATATATGGTCAAAATTATTATTAATTAGTTGTGTTTAATTGCTTTTTTAAATTAATCTTAAGACAGAAAGATGTAATAATGGAAATGGGAGACGTGTGGGAAACAACAGAACCTCCTTTCATTCAGACATCTTGAGATCAAAGGTCAAAGTACCACTTTGAAAACTTAAATTTCTGATTCAATATTTTAGTTTTATATTGTACTAATATCTTATCTGTATCTTTAAAACTTCTCATTCTTCTCTCTTTTAGTTATCACAATATGAAATCACCTCATCGGGAAGATTTGGGCCATATCGCCCATCCTTAATTACTCTGCAAAGCAACATTTTCTGATGTCTTGGTGCTGTTACTAAATTCCCTATAAGTGAGAATGAAGTGATTCAAACAGAAACACAACCCAACCTTGACTGGCTGAAGCCTCCTGCTGATTGGGACTTTGTGGTGGAGCGGCCTGGCTCCTGTCCTGAGGTGGTACGATGCTCTCTACAGTCTTTCTTTGCCCCGGCTGGAGCATGGAGTCATCCTCTGCCTCGTCTGTCTGTGCTACAGGTTGCTGAGAGTTTGACAGATCAGAGGCGTGGGTCACTGACTTCCTGTTGCTGTCAACTAAAGGAATAAAAGTAAAACAAATGAATGGGGCGGAAGGTCTACATGTTTTTGCTTACGTTTTGCTTTTATCCTTGCAGTCCTTTAATACAGGGGATTATAAAGCAAAAAAAAATGCATTCTTACATTTTGGGCAGAAGTCTTCATCAGAGCGGTCTGAGCAGTGTTGCTTCCCATCACAGGCGTAGGTGATGTCAATACAGCAACCGTCATCACACCTGAACTGGTACTTCGAACAGTGACCTGTGCACACTGTGGACACAGAAAGTTAGACCTATTCGTCTTGTAACAGCCATGCACTGTAACCACAAAAACTCAGCATTAAATGACTTGAAAATTGTGAAATTACAGCAATATTTCACACATTCAGTAACCTAAAAGGAGCTCACAACTAAAACACAATAATGATAAATGTTGTGGTGAACACTTTACCTTCTGCCTGGTGTTTTGGTGCCAGCACAGTGACAGAGACGTTGTCAGAGCTCTTCTGGCCTGCTGTGTCTGTGACCGTCATCTGGAAGGAGTAGACTCCCTCCTGCAGTCCGCTGATCTTCAGCAGCCCTGGATGAGTCGCCTTCAAGAACACGTACAAAAATAACCAGATTTTAATTAATCATACAGGCACAGATTGAAATCTTTCTCAGACCTTTCTAAGGACCCTAAATTTGGTTTCTCTTGAACATGCCAGCAGAAGTTAGTGGCAGGCTACGAAATCTGATTTCAGCCACATTAGTTTTTAAAACTTTACAAGCTTGGCAAAAATGTATTTTTAAATTTAATAACAGCTTTGATTGATGGTGATTCAATATTTATCCTCTGACGATACAGAGGTGAAAGGACTTTTGTTTGTGACTCCTAATTCTGTAATTTAATATCAGCATATCAGCAAGTCGTCGGCAGATGAAAGCTTTTAGATGCAATATTGGAATTGGCCAGAAATGAACATTTTTGCCAATAAAACAGGCCAGTCTTCATCATGAAGATTGATGAAGCAGGAGCAACAAGTATGTCTGCGGTGTGGAGAGATTACTTTCACATGATCCCTGTGGTTTACATGTAACCTAAGTTGAACCTTACTATTTTATGTCTGCATCTTCCAGAGTGCCTTCAGAATAAGAGCAGGAATAATGATATGCTAATTCCACTACAAGAGAGACTTTGTTCTCTGCAATAAGTTGGAAAAAGATATGTGAATAAACTGGTATTGGCATTGGCACTGGGCCAGAATGAGTTTGCAAAAATCCAATATTAGGCATCTCTTCACTTAATCCATTAAAAAGAGACAAATTTTAAGGGTGCCCTGGTGGTCCAATTAAGGCAAAAAACATTTGAATTTAAAATATATAGATTACATTCTTTTTTTTTTGTATATGTAATTTTATATCACAATAGAACTTTTATGGGAACCAATCGAAAAAGTGTTAATAGAAAAAACAACCAACCAAGAATGTCTTTTTGGTTAATGAAGCAAATTAAAAACAAGGACTTCATCACATTGGTGTAAAACCAGATATTGCCATAAAACAGTCCTGATTATTATTAGCATCACTAATACACTCTGTGATGCTAAAGGGATAGATACAGTCTCTAATGGCAGACAAACTGATATAATCTGGGTTTTCAAAGTGCTCACTTCAGTTCAAAAGCGGCAATGTGTTTCCAAATCACAATGTCTGTCAGTTACTCAGGATAAACCAGAGATCTTGTTGTGCATTAACTAGTGTAAGATGTATTATATAAAGATAAGGACACTCCACATGCTGCCTCTAATGCTGTGAACAAAGGGCAGGCTTCAGCATTTCTGCTGTCCTTGAGGCAGGTTTGAATGTAATAAACTCTTATCTCTACTGGTACAGAAAGGTATTATGGAGCTCTGGCCACAAGCCGCCCTGTTGACTTAACTAATGCAAACAGGCAATTTGACACTGGTGTCTGTGAGGGCGATTTGTGACTATTCATACTGCAAATTAAAATGTAAGAATCATCTGATCCCTGAGAGAAGACAGGACAATAGAGCTATTCCAGTATATTTTCTTAACTCACTGTGTTTCTCTAGACTTTCACTCTCACATGGAGCACCCAAATTAAACTGCATATAATTGTTTTGCTGCAAGATGTGTTGGCTGTCAGCGTTCACTGACCTTCATATTGATGGCTGTGTCCCCCTTAACAAGAGTCCATTCATAGTGGTCGATCCCGCGGTCGTCCACACTGTCCCGTCCGTCCAGGACAG
Source organism: Serranus cabrilla (assembly GCA_903364295.1). Lineage (NCBI taxonomy): Eukaryota > Metazoa > Chordata > Actinopteri > Perciformes > Serranidae > Serranus > Serranus cabrilla. The sequence continues at coordinate 425,890 of CAFUXE010000586.1, read as the reverse complement.
CCCAGTCTGTGGGCAGCTGGATCACCACATCCTGTCCAGCATCACTGCGAGGAGGCTCATCCACATCTGCAAAACAACACAGGAAAACCATGATAATATGGAGAACGTGGAGTACATCCCTTCTCTACTTCAATTTTACTCTTAACTATCTCTTGGAGGTGCATTTGAATATAACATTTTACTTATCTAGGGCTCCAAGTAATGATTACTTTTAATTTCTATTAATTCAACTATACCACTAACCACCTTCGCAACTGCACCACCATGTCCACATTTCTTAATTTGAAGTCAATCATTAGTAAATAAAATGAGGAGATAACAAAAACACCTGCTGCTGGTCACAAGCTACAACCATTCACAAGCAAATCATTAACTCGCCCTGCCTGCCTTATCATGATTAGTACCAGTTCAGTGACCAAACCTTACATGCAGAGATGTAGGTGAGACAGTTGATATTAAACTTAGTATAATGCCAGAAGTCTAAAAACTTTAGGACTATGGTGGACCATTATAAGGTTTTCTTAGACATAAGGTACCAACTAGTCTAAACCTTAAGGAAAGGGAAGCATCAATAACTTTTGGGGGTTTTAGATTGTACCTCACACTCCTTTTTCTGTTCTGTAGAGGACAGTGACACAATATTCCAGTCCCAGGAAACAAAGTACCTTAAATTATCATTTAATGCTGCTCTTCTGTCTACTGCACCATAAGACTGACATGCTAATGAACATTAAGTAACTTTCCAGTAAACAACATGTATATTCTAATTATTTCCCTGGTGTTTCAAAGGTTTTCCATCACAAGGAGTATTTTTCTACATAATCTACATGTTAATTAGTAAAACAAATATTGAAACCTTCATATTTTACTTCTTTCCCAGTTGTATTTTAATTTGCTTGCTAATTAGTTTTAAATACTGAAACACTGGGTAAAATCCATAAATGTAATGTATTGGGGTAACCACATTGATTAGTTGAATTTGTAAGCCTGTGATTTGTGTCAGCATCTCCCACCTTGTGTGCCCTCCTCATCTGGATGTCCTTCCCCGGGCCTCCTGGATGAGCCGCCGGGTGTAACAGGGAGGTGCCCCTGCGTTGTGTTGGCAGTCCGGCTGTAAGTGGTGAAGCCCTGCTGTGGGGCGAAGGAGCAGACATTTTTATTCCTGTATGTGCAGTTGAACAGGTAACAGCTGAGACTGTCCCCGGGCTGCCTCAGGTCCTGCTGGACCACCGCCACGGTGCAGTGAGGCTGGGAGCAGCAGGCGTGCAGGCAGTCCTTCCAGGTGTACACCGTGTCCGGGGCGGACAGGAAGGTGGCCCCCTGCTCGATGGAGGCCTTGGCTCGGATGATGCGCTCCCCGACGGCGTTGAAGTCGCCCACGCAGGAGTCAATCACATCGCCTGCCCTGTACCCTGTCTGGTCCTGCTGGAGCTGCTTGCGGAATTCCTCCAACAGCTCCTCCACGCCTGTTATTTTGGATTTTAAATCCGATATCGGCAAAGACCGAGTGTCAATACGTGGCACCGCGGTCAACAACAACACAACACCAGCGAGCAGAAGCAGCCGGGGATGCTGAAGAAGAGCCATGTTGTTCACGCAGATAAACGGCGTCTTCCTCTTCTGCCTCCGGCTGGTCTCCCACGCATCCACACAGCAGAGAAAACCCTCCTACATTAAATATATCTACGTAATATTCATGTAAAACACAATGTTTTTTGACCGGAGGAGCTAACGGTCAGTCCTGACGATGCTAGAAATCTGCTGTTGTCATGGTGAGGGGGGAGTCGACCGCGAGACCCGACCGTTGGGCTGCTCAGTAGAATCCACTGACGTCACAGTGATGATAAATATGGCGTGTGGAAAGCTGGCGCACCTGTGGCTGTGTTTACCTCCTCTGCCCACACGATATCATCTAGTTAGCAAACCTTTAAGATTAAATTTAGGAAGTATTTCGAGTCCATTCAAATTACACATAATAAAAAAATGCTTAAATCGCTTCAATATATTTTTTTGGAGGAAAAACCTTTTTTCCTTTATTTTTGTCTATACCTTTTAAGCCTATATGTAATACACTTCTACACATAAGTCATGCCTACACCCTCTTTATGCATGTATGATGCCTTAATGTTTATATATTTGTAATTTTGCCTCCATTGTCTACATTATAATGTAAAGAGGGAGGGGGGAAAGGAAAGCTAGCACACCTGTAGCTCTATTTACCTCCCTTTCTGCTGATGTTAGCTTTTATACACAGTCACACAATATTATCCAGCTAGCAGGCCTTCATGATTGAATTCAGGAAGTATTTTGAATGCATAACAATTATAGATAATAAAAAAAATACTGATATGGGTAATGGGCTACAGGAATTTATTGTACATTTAATTGAATTTAATTTGTAATGTCTGCCTAGTTATTGTATAAGATGGCCCTTTATTTCTTATATATATATATAATATACCATTATTTTTAGCACAATAATATGATTACATCTCTAACAGAATATTTCTTACACATTTCTTTCACAGTTTCAAGATGAAAAGTTTTATTTCAACAATAAGACACAAAAATCTTGAATAACTTCAAATATGAAACAAAACGGACACACTGCTCATGATTATGTTCCCCATTTTCTGACATCATGTTTTAAAATAATAAAAAAAAGGGTCAAGGCTCTTCCGTATGAAATTAGTTTTTTCATTTAAGATTTTTTTCATTAAAACATCTGATTGAATGATCATATCCACACAAGCAAGATAACCACAATTTTGTCAGTGTACAACAATAAAAACGAAGCAAATGATTTGACGTAATATTAATTACCAACTGAATATTATCTCCTATGATTTGTGACACTAAAAAATACAATACTATACAATTCATTTTTCACATGTGTTCATTATAGACTCAATCCAATCCACATGGAGATTTAACTATGTTTAACAATGTGTTTTTAAAGTACATAAGTGTCGCTCACATATAATTCTATAACACAATATTTACATGTTTCTGAAAAATAAAAATGTAGATTCGTAATATAAAAGGAAATGTGAGAAAAAAAATTAAATAAGTCTCAGTATGGATAAAAAATAAAATAAAAACAGGGCATGCACTGACATCCTTCAGATTACCATAAAAATTAAATAAAAAATACATTTAAATAAAGTAGTGATAAGATGCCTATGAAAAAAAACATTAGTACAGATGATGTTGAATGTAGTATTTTGTATCTCAGGCTTGATTTAGAAAACGGTCAGTCTCCAGTTTTGTAAACGTTACATCTTGTAAGGACAGGAGAAAATCTGTTGACAGTTTTCAAGATTCAAACAATAGATTTTCTTACCAATTGTCATTTTAAACGCACCTGTAACGAAAAGCCGTGTCCATCAGGCATAGCAAAACTAGTGGCACTTCTCAGTAATTGTTGCTTTCAAAGTGACCTTTTTCTTTTTTTTCTTTTTTTCCAAAATCCTTTTTCCAAAATTATCAAAATACTCAGACGAGACCAGGCAAAGAGTTTCTTGTGCTGGTGGAAAGCTGCTCTGTGCACGTGGCAAACACAGGTTCTTCTCCTAAAAGTCTTGATCCTATAAATACTGAGGTAAAGAGGAGAATACTGAGTCGTTGGGACAAAAGGTCCTGGCTTTTCCGAGTGGTTGTCGCCACTTAAGGCCTCAGGTTGGCTTCTGCCTGTAGTCTGTGATGGCCTTCCATAGTTTACACAGGATCCCACCTCTGAAAGGACAGAAAGAAAAGACCGTTAGGCCTCATGGAAGTATTTAGATCCCATAGTTAAGTAAAAGTACTAATACTAATAAATGTGAAATTACTCCACGACAAGTAAAAGTCCTGCATTAAAAACTTACTATCAGCATCGAAATGTACTTAAAGTATCAAAAGTAAAAGTGCTCGTTATGCAGAATGGACCCACTCAGATTGTTAAACATACTCCAGATATATTATTGGATTATTATTATTGATGCATTTATGTACATTTCACAATATGCATAGTAAGTAGAGGTACAGAGACAATAAAATGCAGTTTAACATCCGTCCAGAGGTGGAAAAAAGGCATTTAAGTGCAGTGTAATGTACAGTGACTTTATCAGCAATTAACTGTGATATATAGAATAATATAGAATGTTAAAAGAAAGAAATTAGTATGCAAGACTCCCTGGAATTTAGCAAAGCTACTCCTGAAGAGCTGCAGCTTTATTTTCGAAGGCCTTTTTTGAAGAATTAATTTAATGCTTTTAAAGACCTTTTCAAGAACACATCACTGTCAAAAGCCGTGTGTCTTCTTTGAAATGACCACCGGGGGCGCCAGAGGCAAACATGTTTAAAATATTGTTTTCATTTTTTATTACATTCTTACTGTCTGTTGTGGAAGAAAAAAGTAAAAGTACTAATACCACACCGTGAAATTACTCCACTACAAGTAAAAGTCCTGCATTTAAAATGACTGAAATAAAGTACAAAAGTATCAGCATCAAAATGTACTTCAAGTATCAAAAGTAAAAGTGCTCGTTATGCAGAATGGACCCACTCAGATTGTTTTATATCTTCTAAATATATTATTTCACACAAGTAACTCTTTTGGTTATGGATGCCACCTTAAAGGGTTTCTGAGAAATGAAGCTGCCACTATGAGCCACTACAGTGCTGAGAGTGCAGGAAGCAGGAAAATACATCAATACAAACTCTATTATGCAACAGAGAGAGCCGTCTCAGCTTCACTTCTGTGTTCCTGGTGTTCAGAGAGCTTTTTAAATCCGACTGTCAGCATGAATTCTAGTGTATTCTAATACTGAATACAGAAGTGAAACTGTAAATAAAGACTAAAACCAGTTCAGTACCTCAGTCTTAAACTCTTCAGATCGTCTCTTGTTACATCGTGGAGGATGTTGTTCAGCGTGTACTCCTCGTTCACTATCTGGAGGAACAAGATGCACGAAATACATAAGATTCAAGAAAATGTAGCTCACCTTTTACTAGGATTTAATCTAGCTGCAAAAGCATCAATTGACACAATTTTTTAAAGGCTTTATTAAAACCGTCTTCCACTTTATTGTGGGAAAGCGTAGCTCACAGGATGACAAACAACAGCTCTTATAACTCAAAGATTCAGGCGTGTCCTGTAGAACACGGCGCTGTCATTGTGTGATGTTAACCAGCAGACCAGGTCCAGCTAATTAAAGTCAAACCAGGGACTCACTCTGTCTATGGAGTCCTGGTCGGCACCGTAAAGCCTCAGCCAGCTCGTCATCTCTGAGTCTTCATGTCTCTCTGCAGGTGGACTCCTCTGTCCATCGGGACTGTCTGGCAATGTGGGGACGTCTGTCAGGGAATAAAGTGAACAAACTCTTTATTATTATTGCACTGGACCATCATGCATATTTGGGCCATTGCAGGTTTAAAGAAAAAAATATTATATATCGATAATATTCCAATAAAGAAAATTCGGAACTTCTATGATTAAAGCTGTACATTTATGATGAGATTTCGTCAGAAATGGAGGAGAAATAAAACGCACAAAGAAAAAGGAAAAGAACATTCTCTGAGAGTAAAGTCACAATTTTAGCAAATCACAAATTTGCAAGAAAACCCTGCAGAAAAATGTTCTGTTTTGTGTCTTTGCAAGGTAGGATCAACCTCATCACAGCACAGTGTCAGACTGCATTTGAACTTAACTTTTAGTTAAAGTTATGATTTGTAGCAATTAAATTTCAAGTGTAATTTACTGTTCAAAATATAGTTGTTCAGCCGTAAAATCTTCTCTTTGAATATCTTTTTACCATTACTTTAACACAAGCAAATAAACAAAACTTGCAGCACATTTTAGCAAGTAAATTGTAAATGGGATGGTTTATTGCTATCAAAAATTCTTAATTAAATTAAATTAAATTTCACACAAGGAGTGTAAACATTTAGAGGCATCATTGCTTCAAGACCGGCAACAGCAAGACAGGATGTGCATCATGTGTCACAGATAATTATAGTCACACAATTTGCACCTCCAGTAGGCGTCGAGAAAGCTTTGTTCATGTCACAACATGTACAAATTAATGAGTGACTGAAGGGAAGCAAGTCAACACTTTCTTTGCATGTTTAATTACCCTGTAAACATGAGTTTTAATGCATATATTGCTGATCGGCTGTGAATGGACGGTGAAGTCGCCTCGCTGAGCCGCAGCTGGTTGTAAAATGTGAAAGGCGACTGTTAGCAGCAGCAGAAGTGGTGCTAATGTTGTAAACAGCTCGTGTTAAAAAGGTAAATGAGATGAAGTCCAGACCTGCGGGCTCAGATCGCAGCCTCAGTAGTCTGATCTCCTGCTCTCTCTCCTCCAGCACTTGTTGCAGGATGGCCTGATACTCCCTCTCCTTCTCCAGCAGCTGCTCCATCAGCCTGCAGGCAAACACAACAGGGTTTATTTGGCTTTTAATCAGCAAAATAACGAGTGAAATGCAACAGAAAACTGAGATCCCACGCCGCTGTAATGTGACGGCTACCTGTTGGTCTCCAGCTTCATCCGGCCCAGCTCCATGCTCACAGACCGCTGTGCATTGTGGGACTCGTGTGAGACGGTGGAGCTGAGCGTGCTGACTCCGGACGTGGCCACGGTGTCGTCGTGAGCGGCGACGGGAGGCGCCCGGCTCTGGTGGGTGGAGTTTCTGTCTGGCTCCCCGTCGTCGTCGACGTCGTCCTGCTCGGCCGGGTCGCTCTCTGAGGCCAGGCTGAAGTGAGGTCTCAGCTCTGACACACAGACAGTAAAGGGTTAATGAATGATTAACAGGACGTGAGGCAGTTCTTATTTGTAATGGAAATGTTAAGTATCAGCTATTCTGATGATGCATTCAAATATACACATTTGTTTTATTCTTAGTATTTATCCCATTTATTGAGTGCATTTCCTCCACAAAAAAGAAAAATAATGGATGAAAAATCACAGAAAAAATCCTGTTAGTTGTTGTAATGAGAAACTTTCTACTTCTATTACTTCTATTACTATTAATTATAACGATTTACAGGATTTGTTTTCTAATCACATTGGTGGAAATATGCTTCCAAATATTAGAGCAGAGAAGCTTGAAGTTCATTAAAACATTGATTAACAGAAATGTTTGATTAATTATAAATATTTATTCATTGTTATGGTATTCTAGCTATCATTTATTAAAAACATTGTGAATATATTTTTCATTTGTATCACAATATTGTCGATGTTTTTCAATTAATAATTTCCCATTTTTAAAAAAATATACAGAAATTAACAATTGACATATGTATTAAACTAAATGTTAAATAAAATATTGTTATGTAAAACTGTTCCACAAATATTGTATTTTTTAAACTATGAAGCTATAAGTGAAATTATTTCAAGAAGCTGCTGCTGTATTTTTTCTGTGCACTTTCCAAGTTAAAACCAACACCAGCTCGTGGAAAATGAAGCTGGAGCTTGTTTGGTTTAATATCCGGGAACAAAATGTCTCTTTGTATTAACTCCTGCAAAAATACACAAACTGTCAGTCTCAGCTGCACGTCAGTCAAGCTTAAAAGCTGCTACTACAGGATACTATTAGTGCTACCGCTCATCTATTGTGCTCCTGTGGATGATTTCAGTGTTTCAGTTGTCAACACTAAACATCCGCAGCCTCCCAAATATCTGTCATTCAACAGAGAGCTGTGATGACTGAAGCTTCCAGGGAGAACTCCCACATCAGCTCCTATATTTATCAGCCTGTCAGTGGTTCCCTGAGGGAGCCGTGATAACTTATTCAGAGGGTTCCTGCAGGAGACGCTGATGATGTTACCTGGCACCAGGATGGTGATGGCGGTCTGCACAGCTTTGCGGATGATGTTGTCCAGAGCAAACATCCAGTGAGGCTTGATGTTGTGGTTTCTCAGCACTTTGTTTACCTGAAAAAGACAAGTTTTACAGTTAGAGTTCTGTATTTTCATGCTGTTTACAGAAAGTAATTCAGTACATTCATCATACGGCTGTGACCTGTATTATATGAATACTCTTCTTTCTGTTTTGTCTTTTCCCCCTTTAGAAATTAAGAAAATAAATGTATATGTATATCTACATACATGTATATAACTCCCATATACATATATTGAAAATGATAATAAAATATAGTATTCAATTAATGAAAAAAAACAACTGAAAAAGTAAATAAGAAATAATAATACTAATAAATTAATAATACTAAGGATGAAATGAAGAACCTAAATTCATGTCATTTTATTGGTATATTTATTTATAATTTTTCAACTGTTTATTCAGACACTTTTATTTCTTGAAATCCTCCTGAATATAGTTGCCGCTCTTTTATTACAAGCATTTTTATTTATATTTAATCTAACAGCTCTGTTTTACATCAGTATTTTCTGCTGCACGACCTTAAAAGCAACATATTATATTTGCTGATATTTTCAGATATTTCATTTATTTTGCATGTTTTAATTCATGCACTACAAACATAAATATGACTCCCTCCAGCTGCACGACTCTCCTTCCTTCTACTGTAAAGTATTTGCGCTGATGACCAACAGGAGGCATCAGAGCTTCATCTGCTTGCAGGATTACGCAACACTCCTTACAAATATGAAAAACAACCACTTGCTCTTGTGTCATTTCATCTGCATAACGATATTTTCTGAGGGGGAGAGCACATCGGGCCCCTTTAACAGAATGTGCAATTACTCCTGACAGATTCCCCTTTTATCGCCGTGCTGAAAGGTTACAAGTATTTCCACAGTTATCTGTCTGGTCTCTGTGCAGAAAGAGAAAGAGAGCAGCAACATGGCAGCCTGCTGCTTCCTGCAGCTCATGTAGAATGACAACAATTATACTGGAGTGTTCAGAGCACATGGTTTATGGAGAGGCTGGGAGCAGCTCTGCCTGCAAATGGGGGGATGGATAATAGACGGGAAATCACATGTTGCAGGTGCAGGGGAGAATGAGCAGCATGTGAGGAGGATTTCAGCATAAAAAAAGCCTAAAGGTAACAGATGTTACTGCTGCAGCTCAAGAAAATCAGTCAGAATTAATTATTTATGAGTGATGAATTCATCTTGTTTATTATTTATTTGATAAACAGGGTGTAACGTAAACTTTTACAGCTGCAGAATCCAAAACGATCAGAAACTAATGCACGCTGTATTAAAAGCCTCCAGATATTTTAATTGTGCTGCAACAAAGATCTTTGTGAGGCATTTTCAAACACATTCCTGACTCAGGTGATTGTAATCTGCATGACTGAGAGTCAATCTAATGTAATCAAGTTCGACCAATCAGAGCAGAGCTGAGCAGCACTGAGGGGAAGAGCTTTCCTCTTAGCAAGGGATCAAAAATGTCAAAATCAATAATATGCAAGTGTGCAATAAATATCACACATCAGACGTTCAGGCAAATATATATAATGGATCAGATCCAGTAAAGTCATTATAAAAACAGTTATATAGAAAAGTATTTAGAGACAGAGATCAGGATACTTGTTGTGACAACCCTAACAAATTACTTCTAATAAGTAATTTATCTGTTTCTGTGATGTTAGCTGGTGTTTTAATACTTACAGCATCCTGGAAGCCAAACAGCACGACCTGCAGCTGACTGATGGCCGTGCTGTCGAAGTCCAGCTCCAGCTTCAGTTGAGACAGCGTGTTGGCGATGATCTTCCTGTCCGCCATGCGAACAAAATCAGCCAGACTGACCACGAGGGTGGAGATGTGCTGAGGCTTCAGCTTCATCCCCTCGGAGCCCTGCAGAGGAAGGAGAGGGTGGAAACACAACAGGAGCTGCTTTTGTATCTGAAGCATTTATTTATTTGTTCATCTGTGTGACTGACGGTGTCTTGTATCACCAACCTGTGTGAGCGCCTCCATCAGGTTGGTCACCACCTTGTCCCGGTCCTCCGTCAGGATGTGGTGCAGCGTGGCTCGCCGCTCGCTGTCTTTCCGAAGCATAAAGAAACCCGAATCCTTCTCATCAGGAGACGGAGGCGCGCTGTGGTCCTCGAAGTTCTCCACTGGAATGCTGAGTGGAAAAGAAAAGAGTTGGTCTTTTTCTGTGGACTGGAACTCAATTATCTTTCATTTTTCAATAATAATGCAGCTCCAAAAAAACACAGTTTGTAAACAAACGTGCATGTAAAGCTCATAATACACGTAAAAATGAATGTTAAATGTTTGTTTTTGGTGCAGCAAACATGCTTTAAAATGTGAACAGATGGGAGCAGTTATCAGGGTTTCTTTGATCTTTTCCTGCTAATTCTTATTAAATAAGTAGACAAATAAATAAGGCTACAGTTGGTGTGAGTCAGCCATCTGTCAATTAAACCATGTGAAGAAAGGTCAGGATTTTATACTGTTGTTCATAACTTGTATTGTATAAAAACAACTTATGTGCTTTTTTTACTGTCACAGCTGAGCAACCAAGAGCACCTTTAAGACACATAAAGTAATTGATTTATTGATCAGGTGAAATGTAATCATAATGTTACATTTTATGATGATTATCGTCCTCTTCTTTCATACAATCATCAAAGTTTATCCAATGTTGTTTTTGTTCTTTAAACTAACATACACTTTTAAATGACACTGTTGTTATATATAAGGCAAGATAAGATAAGATAAGATGTGTTTCAGCAGCAAAAAGTGAAAAAAATAGAAAGTAGTATCAATAAAATAACAATAGAACAAGAGAAACAAACAATATTAACAAGAAATAGGAAGAATATATACAATACAGACTGAATTAACAGTTGAAATTGCCCAATTACAAAGAGAAACATATTTATATTGCACAGTGGAATGATAATACACCTAGTTGAAGTATTCAATGTACTGATATTGTAAAACTTAGTATTTATCAGTACTACAGTCTATAAAATACCATCATGTGACTCAGCGGTGAAGCCTTATAAGCCTTATGAAGCTCCTACCTGAGGAACAGCGAGCGGGGCCCCTTCACATCCCTCTCGCTGTAGCACTTGACGCTGGGCTTGAAGATGAAGGGGTTGGTGTTGAGGTCGTTGTCGGGGGACACGGAGCCGTACTCGCTGCTGCTGCTGGTGTCCTCCACCACCACCGGCACCGGCAGGGAGATACTGCGGAGGTACTCTGAGGGACACACGAAGCCTTTATTATACACTGATATTAAAGCCGACAGATGCATGGATTGACTGACATCACTGGCTGATATTGGCCTGTTGGTATCAGCGTATATGCTGTCAAATATGAGCTGTTCTAAAAACATTTTCACACAATATATAATGCAGAAATCGTAGCTTGGCGTGTTTTTTTTCTTAAATAGTCAGAAATGGATTGAAACTGAGCAGTAATGATGTTTATTTATTCCTATTTATTCTTTATTTTCTCAGTTGTCATGTATAGAATTGGCTGACAATGTATTGTTTGTATAATTTATAATATTAATTCTTATTTAATAAAGGTTTTATGTCTGTGCCTTTGCAGAGTGGTGACAAATCGGTGCATAATCCACATAAAAAAGGTTTATTTTTTAATTTATTCCAGCTCAAGAAATTACTATATCAGCCATCATATCAGTTATTGATGACTTTTTCCCCTCTAAACATCAGTCGGGCTCTACTTATAATCAGATGTATTCAGGCTGAAATTATTATGAAATTAGGAAAAGTGCTGATGAAAAACTGCACACAAAGAAAAATCAGCTAACACTCTTTCATCTTGTTCAGGGAGAAGAACTCTTATTTGGCAGAAAACTGCAGCCAGTGTGCGCAAATTATGAAACAGAGATGGATTATAAAGACATTCAAGCATTTGGAAAGAATCCTGTTGTGCAATGTCTATTTTGAGTTGTGGGAAAGGGCAGAGTCGTGCCAGGCAGGTAGCCACTGGCAGCACAAAAAGAAAAGTGCAGCCTAGATAATCTCCAGCAAAGCAGGTAGATGTGTCACAGAACTGACATCCAGATGATGAAGTCGTCCTGTGGTGGTAAATATGTCTGAGAGGAGAAGAAGTGTGGAGGGTAAAGTAACTCACCAGAGCACGGAGTCAGAGCTGTGGGGGAAGAAACGTAAAATATGTGTTAGCAGTTAACCGAACAAAACATTTCCATGTAAATCTGGCAGAGTAGCATTTCTTAGTAAGCAGAGAGCTTTTAATCTTTTCTTTTTAATCTCTTGTGTGAGTGCCAGAGCACATGACAGCATCACTGCAGCTGGGCTGGAAACTCAACATGCACACTTTGTACTCCAGACAATGAAGATTAGAGATGTGTTCAAGAGCATTTCTATTCCAGAAGGAGCGGGAGCAGCACCCGATCATTACCGTCTACAAACATGTTAACATTTATCCGTCTTTAGGTTGCAGTGCTTGTTACAGTAAGCTGCTTTCTTTGTTTCTTTGTTTCAGGCTTTTAATTGAGAATTACTAGTGTTTATTACGAAGGTCAAAAACATTTCCATCAGGAGAAACATGCAGCAGTTTGAGAAACGATGCTCAGGGAGAAAATACAAAACGAATACACAACCAAGACTTGCTGCACATGAGAAAATATGCAGCAGAGAGCAAGTCAAAAACACAAATCTTGAAAAACTAATATAACAGAAAAATGCTTGTGTAAGTTCCCCAGACCTGTAGGGGGAGCTCTGAGTGGAACAGCTTGATTTTTTACCCGAGAGAGAAGTGGAAAGAAAACTACTTTTCAGCCTCTTCACTCCACTTGTCTTCCCGCTTCAGAAACGAACACCTCCCTCTCGTCTGGTTTCTCTCTTTGTTTTTTTCTGTGCATTATTTCTGTATTTGCAGGGAGTTTACTGTTAATGTATCTGTTTCGGCTTGCTGCAGTTGCTTCCTCCATTGTTGTATTTGTTGTATTTCCATATTTAATCGTCATTGTATCTGAAGCTGCTGCACGTTCCTCTTCATAGAAATGTTTTGGGCTGTTGTAGCGTGTAAAGTTTACTCTTTAATAAGCCAAGTCAGTTAGCAGAAAAGTCCAACAAGTTCTTTTTATTCTGTTTCTTCCCAAGTTAGAAGAGAAGATCGATATCATTCTCTGTTAAATATGAAGCTAGACTCGAGGGGAACAGCCTGCCTGGAAATATTAGTTTATAGGAGCTAATGGAGATAAAAATAAAAAATAGAGTAGAAGAACACCAACATGGCGCTCTCTCCGCTGAGCTCACCTGTGAAGCTGCTCTTGCTCTTCTTCTTGCGGCTGGTGACGGTGAGGAACTCGTCGGTGAGCAGGTCGAAGGCGGTGGCGCGGTGGTCCGGGTCGGGCTCGAAACAGCGCAGGATGAAGGCTTTGGCCTCCAGCGACATGGAGTCTGGGATCTCTGGGTGGATCTTGAACATTCCCACCTGCAGACAAAGGAAACATGTCAGACACATATACAGAAGCTTGAAATAATAATAATAAAAGAGAAAAAGAGAGAGAAAAGAGAGCACACTGCCTGAGATGTCCTCAGAGTAGATTATTTGATTTGAGGAGTGTTTACCCAGTGAACTCTGAGCTGCAGGGCAACAACGCTCAAAGTTCGAGTGCAAGTCTCTCATGACAATAAGAAATTCCTGTCGTTGCTGTTGAGGAATGTTGATTTAAGATTAGCGGGGAGATGCCCCTCCCTCGAGGCATTCCACAAGGATGAGTGAAGAGAGACTCTTACTATTTGGGAAACTCTGCACAGCATGCAAAGTGCAGACACAACATGAGATCATCTTAAAGATAAAGGTGATGTCACTGTAACTCCAGATTCTGCTCTAATGTCGTGTTTACTAGAAGGTTTATCCAGGACAGTAAGACACGCCTCCGTGTTTTAACTCTCAGCCCTTTATTTAAAGAACATCTTATGGAAACTTCCATGATTCACAGCTTTGACAGGAGCGCTGTAATCCTTTCCAGACAAGCCCTTAAACATCTTTACCGTCTTTAATGGGCTGCACATGGCTAAGACCAATATTTCATTAGTGCGGAGCGCTTTATATTTCCATCCAAAGCAAATACGCCGTGTAAACTGAGCGAGTTAAAGGGCTTCAAACAAAAAGAAACTGGAAAATAAAAAAACGTGCACGGGGGATCTGTGGCGGCTCCTCTCAATGAGCCACACGTTTGTTTGTGTTCAAACAAATGTGCGTGCGTGGACGATATTTGGAGTTTCAGCTGAGCTCGATCACGTTACAGCACGCAGGTGGCAACACAAAGCAGGTGCACAGCGGCCGAAACACTGGTTTTGTTTCCATAAAAAAAGAGGAACTGATAAGTGCAGATGCCAGACTTAGTGAGTGTTTCTTTTGATGTGGTTTTTCTTATTAATTAGGCAGAGAAAACATCTTTTCAAGCACACAATGAGCACTAGCTTGATGTTTTTGTGTGTGTGTTTTAAAGCCTCTAACTAGTTAAGAGCTTCCTTTTATTTGTTACACTTTCTGGCTTTGCAAGTCTTGAGTTTTGAGTTAGAAAGCTAAATTGGTAAATGTATTTTTAACGTCAATATATTTATTTCTTGTGATGCTAATGTTAGCTTCTACTAGACAGTGATGTTGATGAATACAGTCTATAGACGGGGTGCACAAAGAAAAACAAACTCATATAACATGAAACATTTGGAAATAAAAAAAACAAGAAAAATGGGAAAATACACACTCAATATTCAAGGTACAACACTTATATGCTAACCATTCATTCATCATTTAACCGCAATTTACTTCAAATATGTGTTCTTCTTGCTACTTTTTGTTTGTTTTAATCAACTTTTGAAATAAATTTTACTATTCTTTTAGTGTTTACAGAGGCATTGAAATATATTAAAGTATTTAAAATTGCCATGAATCTAAATTGTGCGTTATAAATAAACCTGCCTCGCCTTTGAATCCTTTTTGACATCTTCTTGCATTTTTAAATGGGTCTGACTTTGTACATATATATGTAATATATATAATATATATATATATTTACTACATATCTCTATTTACTTGCATTAAGTATTTTATAATGTATATTTAGCATGGCATACTTTTTTTTTTATCTTTAACTTCTTCTTTCTTTTTATACAGCAGCAACTGTAGATAAAAGAAAGAAAAAAAAAAGCTCTTTCCACTCACGGATCAATAATCAATAAAGTATTTCTGATTCAGATTCAGAAGTCGAACTAGTCTGTATGTTTTAAAAAGAGCTCAACGTGCTGTTAAAGCCCTGTGAATGTTTGTCACCACAGCTTTTTCTGTCTGACTGCCAATGATTGAAGCAAGTGCACAGACCAGTAATAGCAACAGGAAGCTGTTGGTAAACTCTAAGTCAGCGTGTCAACACAATGTTAGCAGCCACTTTATTTATATCACATACTTTATAAAATATCTCGTGCATCAGGGGAGCAATTACCATCTCTCAGCATGAAAACGAACCACATCCTCAGTCAGAGCTGCAGCTGCTCGCTGACAGATGTTCACCTGCTTCTTCAGCCCGTTTGCTAAAATTAAACACCCTGCCCAGCGGCATGATGGGAGTTTTTTTTAAATTTTGTCCCTGTACCGTGTCTCACCTTGAACATGGCAGCCTGCGGCTCCCCCAGTTCATAGAAAGGTGGTTTCCCGGTGGCCATCTCTATGATGGTGCAGCCCAGGGACCAGATGTCCGCTGGCTTGCCGTAACCTCGAGGACCCTTGTCTATGATCTCTGGAGCCATGTACTGTAGTGTGCCTGGACACAGAGACACAGACACACACACACACATTTAGGATATCCCGAGTCCAATCTGTTCATTCATTAGTTCATAAGGAAATTTGTCAAGTTTTACAGTATTTTTCACATTTTTACAGGCATGTCTCAGACAAAAAGTCAGTCGTTCATTTAAAGTCAGATTTATTTATCTAAATGTATCTAGGTTAAATGTAATGTTACCGTGTCATAGGTTAAGTATTAATCTTTCAGTGTATGTATAATCTGTCTATCTGTCTATCTATCTATCTATCTATCTTCTTGCCTTTTACTACCTGCTAATATCTGTCCTACTTTTCCCGCCCGGTTGGCACGTTTCCCAAGAAAATCAGGTTAAAATTATCATCAAGCTCTGAGCTGATTAATGATCATTTCTCATCCTCTCAGTGAGAAAGTAGAAATATTAGGAAACTGTAACATCATTGCATGGAATCCCAATCTCAGCCCACAGTGGAAAAATGACTATATATGTATATTACTATGGTATTATTTACTTTTATTTGATTATGTGTCCTACATATGTGTAAATAATCCAGCTGTTATCATTTTTATGATTTATATAATCTAAGTATGACCTAAACCACCAATGAACCTCATGAATAAATAAAGGAATAAATAAATAAAGATAAAAAGCAAACTAAGCGTCAAAAGGGAAAGAAAAGTGAGTCACTCTTTCTGCTTCAGGACAAAAGTAAAGATTTAAATAATTCCCTTTTGCTCCTTATTTAACAGCTCCGTGTATGAAACTAAAAATAAAATGGGCCTTGCAGATGAGTGCTGAGGTAAACGGCTCGGGTACATTTTCTAGGACACAAACTGTTTCAAAAACAAAAGTGACATCAGCAGCATGTGAAAGAAACAGACGCCAGAAATAACTTGCATTCAGTCTAATTATAAGCTTCCTCTGTCCTGAGGTGATGACACAATTCTTGCAAATGACCAATCAGGGTTACACAAAAGCTATAAAAGGGGCTTATGGTTAATCACGGTCCAAAGTAACATTTTCAGCTCCCCATTCAAAGGACTCTTTTGTTCTATTAATAGCCTGCTGGGCGGTGTTTGCTGCTTTTAGCAGCCTTGTGTACCAGCTGAGCTAAAAACAGGCCGGGACGCATTTATAGCCGGCCGGGCTATAAAAAGGAGTAGCCCAGTTTCCTGAAAGAGCTCCACCATTCAGGGTAAGTCCCTGTCTGCTCCAATCAGCTGCCAGATGGTCTAATCCAAGAGGTCAAACCGCCGCGGTGCCGACATCACGCGGGCACCAACCTGCCCGATCTGACTCATGCCAAAGTGAACAGTAAAGGCAATGTACGCTCAGTGATATCAGTCACCGCGAGCAGGATTACTGACTGAAAGACAAGCATTATCTGTGTGGGGTTACCTCACCACTCAGCTTTTATTATGACCACGAGGGAGCAAAGTTTGGGCTCTTGTTGTTTCATTAAAAGGGTTATTTTCAGTACTTTAAAGTGGGATTATAGGAGCTACTTATCTGTAGTCCCTCAGTTTGGAGAAAAACAGGAGTAAAAAAAAAACAAAAAAAACTTTACATTACCATCAGACAGCCCAGTTTAAGTTTGCATAGGGGGGATTTGAGTTGTTCTCAATGTTCTCTTCAAAGCGACCAGACTCCATTGACAAAAACAGCAATTTTACCTCACAGGACACACAAGCTGCTGGTCTTCCGCTGCCTCGATTGTTTAGTTAATCGGTGTTATTGTGTGACTTTTGTGTTTCAAACGGTCACCTTAGATTCACCAAAGTCACACAATAACACAAACAAATTACCAAATAAGGCAGCAGTGTCCAGCCATTTTTATGAGCAACTCCTATGTTATTTACGGTAAAATGACTGTTTTTGTCAATGGAGTCTGGTGGCTTTGACAAGAGCATTGACAGGCTTCAGTTCCACCCACGAGTAAATCTGTAAAAATGTCCTAAATATATGTTTTGCTGCTGCTTCCCTCCACAGCAGTATGTTGCTTATGTTGACACTCCTGTCTGCTTCTCTAAACATGCTGCCATCTCCTGTAGGAACCACACTGACTGTGGATGAGCACCTCACATGACCCCACTTCAAAAACTATCCCTTTGAGAGACATCTGAAGCATTTTTGAGGGTTTTTGTGAACAGGAAGTAACACGAGCCGTCCGTCAGTGTGTCGGAGCGTACCTGTGAAAGTCTCAGTGCAGGGGTTGATCCCAGCCAACCTCTTTGATGTGCCAAAATCTGATATCTTCAGGACGCCGCTGTAGGTGTTGATGAGAACATTATCACCCTGTGGATGAGAAAAAAAAAAACTTCTGTGAGAACACAAACGCCCATTCCTCTGGCTGAAATCCAGTGATGACTCTGAGATAATGTGTGTGAGGTGCTTTACAGAGAGCAGGTTACAACACACTGCCACAGAGGAGGAGGAGGGTGACATCGCAGCCAAAACAGGGTGATTAACATTTACAGGCCACTAATGATGCTTATATGACCGTGTTGTTGAATCAGGCGGACGCAGAGGGACGAGCTGCAGATCTTAATGACTCTCAGTGATGGAAGTGTTATCAGTGTTGGTTTGTCATGACTGAGGTAAAACAGGGAGACGGATTCACGTAAGAAAAGTCTCAGTTACTGTCGGAGCTATAAACAAAATGCTCGAATGCTGTTGTGAGCAGCTGGGACGCTCCAGGAGTTCATCACAACCATTTAAATAATCTGACAGAGAATCAGTGGGAACGAGTTTTCAGAGCGCAAACAAACAGCGACGGATTTAATTAAAACTGAAATTATGCAATTATTTAATAATTTCTCTTGTTTGTTGCTTTATATTACTAATACTACTCACTGTTTGACTGTCTGTGCATGCGTGTGTTTGTGTTTTTGTGTCTGCAGGCCTCATCTTTTTTATTTTTTGTTGTTGCATGTTCTTGTAATTATTTGATTCTTCTGTACTTGAACAGAACAAGTGAGAAAGAAAAGGTTTTGCCAGGATAATGTGTCTAAGTGTTCTTGTGTTGTGGCCAAAGCTAGAAAAGGGTTTGATAATCCAGACCAAAAAAAGGTCCCCAACTGTTTCACAGATGAAAAAACAATTGAAGAAAACCATTTTTTTAAGTCATAAACACAAGAAAGAAAGCAAATTAGATCACCTTTGCTGTACACACTTTATATCAAATCAGTAAGCTTTTACTTACTTTAAAACATACTAAAACTATAAAATGTATTTTCTTTACAAATCTCTACTCTGTCAAAGTTGCAAAGTTGTCTATTCATCTTTTATTTTTCTTTAGTTTTTGGGAAATTCTCATGAATTGCATTGCAAAAACCTGTCAGTCAAACAGTGTGGTCCCTCAGCAGTAGTGACATTTTAACCCGTCGATAAAGTTTAGATTTCTGTAGGTGGCGGGACTATTTTTCCTCGTCTGTTCACCTGGTAAAAAACTCTCTGATCACAAAAAGTTTCAGGGTGCTTTTTTCACATTTTACTCACTGTGAACTTGTTTTTCAATGTCCTGCATCTCTATAGAAACAGCACAATGCTGCCTACTGGAGAGGAACTTAAAATGTGCCAAAAATATGCTAAAAAAGGCTGAATTGCTCTGCAGAGTAAGTTCTGTTTGGTCACCTTGATGTCTCTGTGTGCTATCTGGTTGTCGTGCAGGTATTTGAGTCCCTCCAGGATCTGCCGCGTGTAGAATCCGATGGTGGGCTCGTTGTTTTTCAGAGGACCCCACTTGGACCTCAGCAGTGCAGACAGACTCCCTGGACACCACGGGACAAAATACAACATCAGTTCTGATAAGTGCAAACTCCCTTTTCCATGCATTTATCTAAACGCGAGTTGCACAAAGTATGAATGCAAATATTGATATTTTGGTGTAAAAAGTTTGATTATATTTCATGAGATGTTTGAAGGAACTTTCTTGTTATTGCTTGAACTTTTTGCATCAATAAAAAATCTACTTCAAGGCAATTTAGCACATAAAGATACTTGAGACTTCTAAAATGCTGCCAGGTCGGCGTCCTTGGCTCTCAGTTAAATGTCTGACACTCATCAGAAGTTGTGTGAAACTTTCATTCCTTCTTTATAAGAACATCCCAGCAGCAGCAGCAGGTCTCACCTCCGGGCACCTGCTCCATGAAGATCTTGATGAATCCGTTCTCGCTGATGGATCCGAGGTACTGGACGATGTTCTTGTGCTTTAAGTGCTTGTGCAGAGCGATCTCCTCGTGCAGCGGCTGGGAGTACCTGTGGTAAACACACAGTCACAGCTCTGTGTGCTGATCGATGGTAAACAGACGCTATTTTTCTCTATTTATCACGTCTACAGATGCAGATTTCTGCACTTTTTTATCTCCATTTTGTGGGATTTTGAAAGTTTCCTGTCGAGTCAGTAGAAATGATTCAATTATTAAAGATCAAAGGTTACAATATCAGTTAAAGATGCATTAAAAGATTTGTAGATTTCCTAATTCAACCATTTTTCTTATGGAAATATGTATTTTCTGTCATTTTTGCTGATAAAAATGACTCAAATGGTTGCAGTTTTTTATAGCACAAACCTGACCTGCTGAAATACATAAAAACAGACATATTAAGCTGAAAATAAACAGCTGGATAGAGTTATTTAGTCGAGACAGAAGGCTTACAGAAACGTCAGTGTCACTGCGTCTTTTCCCAACAGTGAATAAAGTAAACAGGGTAGATTTACAGTGGATGACATGCCAAGAGCCAACAGAATAAAACCAGAAACAACAGAAACAGTGAGGCTGAATCCTGATATGTGACCAGAACAAAAGGCATCTCTGTGCACTGAAAACATGCCTACCAGCAACGTCTTTTCACTTTCAGCCCTCTGCATGAATCACACCCTCTCTCTCTCTCTCTCTCTGCCTGTCTGAGGTTTCAGTCCACTCCTGAATTATTTACCCAAATCCTCCACGTCCTCTGCAGCCGAGCGGCCTGCTGACTCGCTGATGTGATTAGCGGAACAAAGTGTGGCGGTGGAATCATCTCGTCTCGCAATTGGAGATGAGTAGGTATGGAGCTGTGAGTAGACAGGCGCTTTTTTAAAGCAGAGACACTGGAGGGAATTCAAGGCGGAGGGTGGGAGTTCGCCTTCACAGCTCTCCACCAACCAGTCACTCAAGCGGAGCCCGCTGAAAGCCAGAAAACCACCGGGGACTCTGCTGATCTGCGCTTCACACTCTCAGTCGGCAGCACTTTCCTTAATGATGCTCAAACAGCCGAGCTGAACGAGCTCAGACACCTGTTTACATTCAGCCTGTGATTTCATCTCTCAGCCGGATGATAAATACAAGATTTTTTAAGTATGTCCTGGCTTCAAAGCTCCTTCTCAGCATGAATTTCATGGCAAGTAGGAAATATCTTGTGCAAATATCACATCTGATGAGTCACCAAAAATATTAGGATTCATCCTCTGGGGACCACAAATATTCACCTGTAATCTAAAGTTACTCTGCAGAGGTTTCATGACTGGTAGCACTCTGATGCAGTGTTTTATATTCTGTGCACATGCATGAGGATGCACCTGCATGCAGTCGATGCAGTTCAATAGTTCATAGCTGCAAAGCACAAAGAATCGTTGCATTGTGCAAACAAAGACAGGGAGGAGGAAGTCTGCAAGCTAGCAAACATACAAATCCAGGACTAGCATACAGACACAATGGGTTTTGGTCAGAAACTTGGACATAAATTTTGTAACTTTGTTTTCTGAGACAACTTGTCATAAACAAAAACACTAGCTGGGAGATAACTCTGACCCAGTGTCAGGGATGGGTCGGCATGTGTATCTCACAGTTGCACATTGCAGAATGGTGACATCAAACTCATGCAGCTACGCTGAGTCATGACAGGGAGGAAGGAACGGACAAAAAAGCAAAGAAATATGACTTCAGTTCTGCTTGTAAAGTCCGTAAAAAGGTAATTTAAAGTCAGAACGGAAACACTGTCATGCTGAAACGTCTTCCTATGCAACATCAGTTTAAATTCCAGGAATTCTACGTATTTGACACGAGCGCCGCTGCTGCTCCAGCATGAACGTCCTGCGTTATAATAACACTGCAACATGGGAGAATAAAGGAAAGGAATGCTATACAAATATTTTCTCATTTCATGTTCACTGTGTTCAAACTCAGAGATAATAAAATGCTGATGTTGAAAACACAAAGAGCACTGATAAGGAACATGTGCTGGCTATTGGTGGTTTTAGATGATGAATCTTACTTTCTTGTAAACTGACAGCAGCAGCTCTACCGTTCAGCCTCACTGTTGGCGATAACATGTGAAGTGTCTGTACGAGAGCCGTTACATTATGTGACAGGAGCTTCACAGATACCTTATAGAAACGCTCCTTCTGGGAGTGTGAAACCTTTAAAGTGACTCATTAGAGGATCCGGGCTGCAGACTCTCACCTGCTGTCCCTCTCTGGGATTTCTTTGATGGCCAGTCGGACCTGGTTGCTGAGGTCTCGGCCCGCGTACACCACTCCGAATGTGCCTTTTCCCAGAACCACCCGCTCGCCGTGCTCATCGTACTCGTAGTCGTACTGTGGAGAAAACAAGATGTCACTTATACACATTCGGGAACATATTCTAAGTAACAAAGACTTCATTTAGAGTTATTTGGACTCGATTAACACTTCATAGTTTTGTGTTTTGTTATGCAAGAACAGGTCATATTCACTAAGTGTTATTAACTATTCCTGTGGTACTACCACCGTATAAAGTCCATACAAAGCAAAGCATATTGAGATCGTAACTCATATAAAACAACTTCTTTCCTTACTACTAACGAGCAATAATTCTGAGGTGATTGAGGGAAAACTCTGCAGAATAAGGCATTAATAAGTTCTTAATAATGACCAATTAAGAGCTAATATGTTACTAATTTGCATGCTAATAAGCAGTTAATTAATGTTGAATAGGTTTCCCTTTATATAAAGTGTTACCAATAGTTGATGTTGGAACTGTTTGTGAATTAATCTACGTCACTGCATTTTTATTACACAAACATGTTCTGCTAATCCAAAATGCACGTTATCTTTTTTTGTCCTTTAAACTTTAAATTAAATGAAAATAATGAAAAAAAACCTACATTTTGTATGTGATTTGGTAGATTAAGCTACTTTTTCTTTGGTGTTACTGTATGATAAAGAAATCCAGTACAAAGGAAACAACTGTATGGTTGTTTCTTTCTTTGTGTGCACTTTAAATCTGGTTTAAACTTGAAGCTGCAAATCTGGACACAGTAAACTTACTTTCTTCTGTGTTTTTTGTGGATTTGTACCATTCTTTGCAGGATTATTGTTCTGTTGTTACACAATCCAGTTTCTGCATTGTGCTCCTGTATTTTTGTGTGTGTGTTGGACAAATCCAGACAAACTTATCTGATTACTGATCCGTTAATTCACTTTAAGAAATGGTCTTTTCTTTGTAATCTAATTACCTTAAACTTGTTACAGTGATTCCTGATGAAACAAATGTATGTTTCTTTCTGAATCATTTGCAGGAACAAAACCCTCTTTTTATTATCATAAAGGGAGTTTAATCTAAATTTCAGCTGACGATGCTCATGTTGCATCAAACGCGGATATAAAACCTGCTCCTGAGTGAAACCTGTTAGACATTTGATCTGTGCCACGCCGCTGACTCAAAAAGGGCGCGGCAGCGTTTTGGGGTAATTATCTTTTCTCTTCCCGAGGCTCCGCTGGGAAGACAGGTGAATGCAGCAGCAGGTGTCTGTTCTGTAGCGTCGGAGCAAACAAAGCACACACGCAGGATCCGGCCTCATCCCGGCAGGTCGCTGCTCATGTCTGCAGCTGCGTTTCCATTCAGTGACTATCATGCAAAGAACCTGAGTTCATACGTGCTTAAAGCTGAATTTTATTATCGACTTTCATGGTATAAAAAGAGAAGGATTTACATTATGGGCTACTCATTTTACTCTATTTCTTTGTCCTCAGATTCTGATTATGTTATTGTCCATTAAATATGCATGAAATGGAAATTTGTCTTTGGAATTGTAGGTGTGGGAATAGCAACAGAATGACATAAAAACCTCAAAACTAGCATGAATAAACCTCCATTTTAGCTAAATATATGTACATTAAAGTAGTTCAACTGTCTAAAATGATAAAATGTTGCACTTAAAAGTTGCAAAAAGACATTAAAATCTTCATTAATATTCTTGTGTCTCTGACCTCTAAGGCGTCGTTGTCACAGTCTCCCTCCTCGGGACCTTTCCAGGCCTCCTCTGTGATGCTGTTGACCAGATCGCAGAATCTGCAAAAGAAAAGCACGAAACACAGCTATTATATTATATATTGAATATATATGTTTATTTGTTTTTGGTACGTAACACAACATAGTTTACTTTGTTAATTTTTATCACATTTTTTCTTTTCTTTTTGACTTATTATTGACTTTAGAAAAAGAACTTGCACTTTTAATATAATCTAACAGGGCAAAAAAGAAAAAAAAGTTATGCAATATATATAAAAATATGACTAAAAATAAAAACTAACAAGGTAAACTATGTTACCTACTAAAAACATACAAATAAATAACAGAAATATTTAAATAAATAAATAAAAATAAATGTAGTGCAGTTACAACCTGCTGAACACATACAGTAGTACTAAGACAATATATTTAATGTTAAAAACTCATTTTTTTTGGTAATTATTTTGTGATACATTCTGTATTTATTTATATTTTATACAGCATCTCAACTTATTTTGGGGAATCTGGTTGTAAATTTAACATTTTGGTGAATTTTATTCAACATCTTGTAGTCAGTAAACAAGAGCATCGTTGTGAAACAATGTGGCACCATAATGGTTTTATCTTGTTTCATATTGTTTCATATAAATTGAAAATTTAAGTCTATCAATGCAGAGATCTAGTGTGTTGCAAACATTTTCCTTTAAACAAAGTTCAGGTGAAGAAATGATGCATTCAACTCTTGTGTCTCAGGTGTTTGTCTGATATAAATCGAACCCACTGGAGCTGCTGAACATACAGGATGTGCATGTGTCTGTGATCTATTTAGCACATAATGTGACTGAGTGTTTACTGTGGATGTTGGTTTTATCCAGAAGGGGTTACAGCCTGTTTACATGCACACCTCCCACACGGATACATACATATAATGACCTCTGCGTCTCTCGCTGCACACAAGCTGTGATGCAGCACGTTGTCTCGTCCTGCTGGTGTTCTGTGATGCACGTGTGCTTCTGCACACACACACACACACCGGGTCTCTTCCTTTCTACCACCTATCTCATCCTTCTTTCTCACCCCGCTGTCACTCCGTTTTGTCCGTATTAAAGTAGAGCAGCATCGCAACAACAGCAGGCATGACTCACCGGCTCTCACACTGCACATAATGGAGCCGAAAGAGCTCGTGGAGCCTCTGATGTGAGAGTCACAAGTCTGAACGTTCGGTGCTTCACCGAGGAACACGGCGGAGCTGAAATTTAACAAGGTGCGAGAGGTGCGAAACTTCCCACCTGAGTTCAGAGCTGACAAAGTGCCTGAACTCCTGCAGGGATGTGCACGTTTAAAGATAAACTCGCTGCAGTGGGAGACAGTTTACAGGTTTGTGGAGTGACAGAAATCTGTATGATCAAAAATATATCATGTCGGTTCACCGCCGGCTGAGATTTAAAGAGTAAAACTCATATTTTCTTGTGAGTAGTGGTTGTTGATCCCCTTCTGGGTTTTGGAGCAATCCGAATATAGTTTTTGAATATCAGTGGTGTAATGTAACTAAGTACATTTACTCAAGTACTGCATGTATTTCCACATATGTAACTTTATATTTCTACTTCTCTACATTTAAGGGACAAATATTTTACTTTTTAATCCACTACATTTTGCTTTTTAACAGCTTTAGTTACTTTTCAGATCAAGATTTAACCTAAAAAACATGACAAATTTAAAGTGATTATAGACTTTTTTTTCATAACAATATATTTAGCAGTTAAAATAAGCCCTGTCATTACAAAATAAAAAGCTATAGATTTAAGCTGATTTATGATTACTGGCTCATAAATATCAATATCAACACCAATAATAAACATTTCAAAGGAAAAGTAGAAGGTCATGAAATCATTTTCCTCACATTAAATAGAGCTTGTTGATGTTAACTCAGTTATGAGTCTACTGCCTGTTTGAAACCAAACCTTTATGAGCTTAATGATGCCAAACAAAGTGAGCGAACAGACCTTTTACAGTGCATCTCAGTGCAGAAATAGATCTGGAAGTCCTCTGCATTGTGCAGGACGTAGAGGAAGGCACTGCGCTCGTCGAACTTGGAGATGCTGAGGAGAAACAGTTCACAGTTAGCTGGACAATAATCCAATCAGAGAACAGATACAAGTCTGACAATGAATGAGGCCTTTCACTGGACTGATGACATCAGCCATCAAATGCAATAAAAGACTGTTTGTTTGAGAGCGAATCCATCAAAACATAAACCTCAGTGGATTTGACAAATGCAGGATTTAACTACAAAACTCCAATTATGCACATGACAGCTTGTTTCTAGACAATATCTGCATCTGGAACGAAAAAAACACAAAAGTTGTTTTGCAAGTTGTCACATTAAATGCTGAATTCCTGCACAAAAGATGGGAAGCTTCAATTAAACTTTTATCTGCCGGGATGAGCGGCGATTCTCAGCCGGTTGTGCCAAGGCTACGGAGCCGCCGAGCCAACAACGGAGCGGCTGTGTGTGTGGTCGTATTGTCGCTCGCAGAGCTGCTATTGTGTCCTGCTGCCTGTCTGCAGGCTGAGTGGGCACGGAGAATGAGTCGTTCCCTAGCAACATGCGAGCACAGCCCCTTCACTGATCTGACACTGAATTCCTTTGAGGACGACGGAAAAGGAGACGCCGAGATAGACATCATGAAAACTGTCCGTGGTAGACTGTCTGTGGTATTAATGGAGCTGTGAGAGTCTAAAATCTGCACGTTTTCAATCTGTTTCAGCGCTTTTCTGCACGATTAGATGCCTATGCATGGTGATTTAAGTGAAGTATTCTAACAACCACCTCTAGGGTTTACAGAGAAATCTCAGAAAAAGAGAAAATATCGAGTGAGCCACAAAGCCAGAGGTCAGAGGTCAGAGGAGAATGGAGACTGGTTCAACAATAACCCAAACAGGCACTCGTTACAACCAAGGTCTGCAGGAGAACATCTCTGAACACACAACATGTCTAACCTTGAAGCAGAAGACCACAGTGCCACTTTATTAGGTACACACTTCTCCTGATAAAGTGGTCAGTGAGTGTATATTCATATCTTGGAACAACAATAAGTCTCACTGAGATCAATATCACTGTTTTAAGATAGACCTGTGCAGCAGATTTAGCTTTTGGCTGGTTTTAGTAAAGACTTAAATATTGCAATAACTTTTTGATAAATTGCCATACATTTTTGTTCAGACATTCATGTTTACAAAAGGGTTAATTGCAGAAGAAGCTGCAGTTTCTGGGCTGCATTTCTACAACAGTTACCGAACAAAACTGCCATTCTGTGCAAGCCAAGCGTCAACACTTCAAGGGAAACTCTGCAGATTTTTAACCGGCTCTGTGTCACTGCAGAGGAGGAGGTATGCAGATGCACATGCAGATAAACTACACTTTGCCACCCTCAGGGCTGCTAGCACACAGAGCCATGCTAACCCGCTAGCACAGGTCTGCTAGCATTCTTCTGCATAAACAGTGACACCGAGCGGGTTAGAAACTGGTTTCTTTAGCTAGCAATGAAAGGTTACGGTCTCAGTACTTCATGTTGATTGTGGATTTTTGCTGAATTTGGCTTCATATTTTTCGCCACAGCGTCTGTAACAGGGTTTAAATTATCATCCGTGATGTGATTTACATTTGCTAACCTCATCCTAACATCTGACTGAAAAAAAATCCAAGAAAAGTGGTCCTGAAACTGCAGCATCCTTTAAACTACTTGCCAAACCACTGACATTCCCTGCAGCCTCAGCTGTACTTTCTAATTAGCAATTAGCATGCTAACACAAACTCAGATAGAGAACATGCTAAACATTATATGCGGTTAGCATGTGCATTTTAGCATTTAGCTCAAAGCTAAATATACAGTAAAAGCAGCTTAATTAATGCTGCTTTCTTTGTAACGTCTCTCATTCTAGTTTTCTATTCAAATAAAGTAAAATTATTTTTGTTTTCTAAGTATAATCCATCACTACTAATGAACATTAGCATGAGATTGAAACATGCTAACACTTGATGACAGCAGATTTAATTCAACACATTCATCTAGAAGCTTTAAGAGACGTAGTGGAGCTAAAGTCTTTTCTTCCAAGCCGCCTGGTGATAAATTAAACCCTGCGGAGACGCCGTGACACGTCACTGGTGTATTGTGAGCAGACACTGACCTGACACCTCGTACTGATGTGGCGCTGAAGTTCCACTCATGAATCCCCTTCTGCTGCGGGAGAGATCACAACAACATCATGACAGCTTCAGGGAGCGTTAAATCAATCAAAACACTCACTCATCATCGCGACCGACTGCTGTATTACAGTAACAGCATTACCCAAAATACGCTGAGTGACCTGACAGTAATAAAAAAGACATTAGTGGGTTTTTATTAGACAGGAAATGAACGGAGATGTGAAGCGAGTGCAGCTGATGTAGCAGGTTTTCTGGGATCATTTTCTGAGGGACAACATGAGAAAATAATCAATAATAAAGATGCAAAGAACTCTTTTTGACAGGAAGCAAGAGTTCATTATCACAGAGCAGCATCTAACCAAACACAACGAAACAGGAAAACTGACAACCATCACCCGGCTGTTAGCTTCTGCTGGTGAACGTGATCTTTGATTTTATCAGTAGTTACTGTAAACGCTGTGTTTTATTGTTTATTTCTGTTGTCCCGGACCCCAAATACTTTATTTAGATTATTTACTTTTAGCTCTCTCAAAAATAATGTAGGTTGTTGACCAATGTGGTAATATTGATTTAATCATTAGTTACTGTAAACGTTAAATGTTGTGGCTTTGCTATGAGGATTATTCACTTTAGTAGCCAGTGCAGTAGTTCGTGATAACATTTATATATATATTTTTTATGCAACTTAAAAAGAAATATTATTAAATTCCCCCCAAGAAAACTTTCATTCACTTTCATCAACATTCAGGTTATGGTAGATATTTGTAATAAAAGTAATTTACTTTGTTTATGGCCTTTGCACATGGCATTTAAAGAAAAAACAACAAAAACCCTGTAAAATATTACATTTAATTCCTGGAAAAAAGCAATTATTTTTTTACAGTGTGGGCCGGCAGGGTTTCTACAGAATTATGTAGTTTAGTCTGGAGGAATCGACTGTGTAATATTGCTGCTAATTTTGTATCAAAACATGCATCCAGACAGGCATTGCAGGTATTTTAAACAAACAAAAGGTTTCATCTCAAGTTCACAAATTAATTATTACATACAAATGTGTTAACTGCAGTGGAAACTACAGAATCTAGTTTATAGGAAATGAACAAAGAATAGAAAAAGCAGGATTGTAACAGTATAAATGAAGAACACCGACCTTATCATCAGGAGCAACGTGCCAGATAGACACCGTGTTGTCGTCCACGTCTTTGTTTATGGACAAATATGAAGGCTGGTAAACTTTAGTGGGCTCTAATATCAACACCTGGAAGAAAACAGAAAAGTGCTGCATCAGTGCCAATTAAAGTTGGCTGAGCATGAATAATCTTTCCTTTTTTCCCCCACATATTAATCCCCATTAAGCACTTTAAAAGACAGAGTCATTCATTTGCATAATGAGGAAGAAATGTATAAAGAAAATGATACAGAAATAATATTATTTGAGGAAATAAATAGGGGGTAAATGCCCCCCCAAAAACAATATATATAAATGAAAAAATAAATAAAGTAATTAAAAGGAAAAATTCAAAAAAATAAATAAATAAAAATGTAATTTAAAAATGAAAGTAAATAAATTAATACAAAGGTTAATAAACATAGAAGTATTAAAACAGAAATATCAATTTGTCACATTTTATCAACAATTTAAAACCTACATTTATTTTGAATATTTTTTTTTTGTACATTAAGTGGCACAGTAATATATATTTTGCATAATTTATTTATTAAATATTTATTTATTTTCTATTTTGGTAGCTTCCATCCTCCAGCTACACTTTCACACTGAGCTGCATATGTTTATTTTTAATAAAAGTTTAATAAAATGGTTTCTTGGCTGGAGTCACTTACAGGAAATCGGACGGAGGACACGTCTTTCTTGGTGGCTTCCACCAGAAAGTCCATCCAGAAGTCCACCAGCTCCTGTTTGGGGGCCGGCTGCTCCACGCCGGGCTTCTTAAACTGTTGGTAGATCAGGATGGTTTCCACCAGCGAGCGCAGATACCTGAAACCAAACAAAGAAAATAATCATTAAAAAAAGTCCCTACTTAGCCCTGAAACTGCTCAGAATTTAAATCTTTATTTAACCAAATGTCAGAGGCATAAAGAAACTTAATTGGCAGCCCATTTCTCTTCAGAAAAACATCTGCAAACAAAACAACTCACTGGCAGATAATTTGCATGTGTGTTATATTGTTTTAAAGCCATGAGCTTATATCAAGAAGGATCACAGAAACAAACAATCCCGTATGATTGTGTTTCCATGCTGGGGCTCGTTTTTCTTTGTGACATTAATGGAAACTTAAAGAGTTTTCACAGCGCAAACACAAATAAAGAACAGCAGGTCTGAAGCGCTGCAGAAAGGAGCTGCAGACAGTTTACTGGTTGTTCATCTGATACAGTCGCAGAACATCCTGAGACTTTGTTCCTTCATTATGAAGAGATTATGTGAGAGCAGCATGGTTTAGGTACTTTCATATGCTCGTCATGTAAAGATTTTTATAGTTAAAGGATGATTTGGTGCTTTATTTTCCTGTTTTTCCATTAAAATAAACCAATAACTCCACACTCACATGTTAGGTTGACATTTCTGTGTGTTTATAGTCAAGAAAAGGCTTTAGTCACGTCTAAATGAGAAGAAATCTCAATAATAAAATAAATACATCTGAAATAAATAAATATATTTTTTTGGGATAAAAATAAGTGTTAAATTGGAAAATGTCATATCTATATCAACACATAGGGAAATAATGTCTGAATTTTCCACTTTATTTTAAATAAAGAAAAGCCTAAACATGTTTTTTTATATTGTGTTTGGTACATTTGTAATAAAGCAATAAATAAACTTGAAATGAATAAATATAAATGCAAAAAGGTATGAATATACTAAAAAAATTAATAAAAAATAAATGCAAAGAAGGAAAATGAAATAGCTAATTTAAAAAAATATATATATATAAATGCCAAAAAAATAAAGTTACAAAATAATTAAAAAAAGGAAGAAAATTGGAAAGTAATTAATAAATAAATAAATAAATATATATTTAGATTAAATTAATAATAAATATGAAAATAATGTCTGCATGGTTCACATTTAATCTAGAAATAAAAGCCTACATTTATTCTGTAATATTATTTTTGATACATTTAGTTCCATTCATTTATTTTTTTAGACTGCGAAGCTTTCGAGCTGCTGCTTTCTAAGGTTTTAATCTTGTTGGAAACATTGAGGAATCTTCTTCAGAAGGTAAATTCAAATCTAAACCTTCACTCAGTTCTGCACCATTTCAATATCCTGTTGAGAAAGAGTTTTACTTTCCAAATTATCAGCATACTAACACATTTTAAATTCTCCACCAAATCTCTCGACACCGTGCTGATATATTCAAAGACAGAGCTGCTGCTGCTGAAAAGACCAAGTCGGTTCCTCCTGATATTTTCCATGAAAAACGCACCAAATGCTTGTTCAGTGGCCACAGATGGCCGCTGTGGTTTCAAGGGAAAACAGAACACTGGTGCATTTGGTGAAGGATGTGGTCTAAAATGCATTTTTCGGCATTGCTAATCTAACAGCGGCTTCTCTGCGTCCTCACCAGATGGGGGCTTTGAGTTTGAAGAGCTTCTCGGAGGCCTGGATGACCCTGGTGTTGTCGCAGGCCAGGATGCTGGCGCCCAGGAAGAAGCCCACGTCCCAGTAGCTCTGCAGCTTGTCCAGGCTGCCTTTCTTCCCCAACAGGCTGCTCAGCTTCACTCCTGGGACACAAGACAGATTATTTAACACAATAACATGATAATCATTGCTGTTGCAACATCACAAACAGAGATTTTAAGGGTGCAGAAACATGTTCATGCACTGTGTGGATATGCAGCAACCTGCAGCGTGATTTATCATTTTAACTCTGCAGGAATTTAAAGGTAATTTTGAAAATGGTTTTGGTTTCTGCTGGGACACGTCCTGCAGGTGGGGGTCCCAGGGGATAAGTGCAGGGGGAGAGCAGGGTCCAGAGACAGACGGAGGGTGGGACTAAAATAAGGAGCTGCAGGCTGATTCCCAGACTGCCGGCTCTGTTTCCCACATTCCTGAGCTGCTCTGAGCCTCAGATATCAGAGCAGAAGGGAGCAGGGGTTTAACAGGAGCATATATCACTATACATCTAATAGTTTTTTCTTTTAAAGCAGCTATGAATAACATTTTTATCATGCACAGGATCAAATGGCTGCAGGTAGTGACTCTATGAACCCCATCCAACTCTGTGCTTTATCGCTTCTTCAGCTCATTGTTTACCTTTAGCTGGAGTTTCTCAGTGTGGCCTGCAAAAACATTTTGTGCAGCCCCTGAACTCTACATGAAATGCATGCAACAGATTTGAATCTTCAGCTGGAATTTTGAAACTTTCACTTTCAATGAAAATCACATAAACAATTATAATTATAATCCTCTTACCAGTGTTGGTCAGGATTCAGTAAGAAGCTCTAAATGCTTCAGCAGAACTGATACATTATGCATCTTAAACGTATAACATGACTATATTACTTTGATCACAGCATTTCTTTCCAGTTTAACTCGTGGATATTTGATTTTTGAGCCGACAGGACTGGAACTTCTGCATGTTTTTTCATGATTTTTCACATTTTCTATGAGGTGTAACAAGATCTAACGCTTTTATCAAGACAAAAATATCAAACTTTTTGATAGAAATCCGTAACATTTTGTTGGCTCTCTTGTATTTGGCAACTCTGTCATCAATGCTAGTGCTGTCAGCATTGATTCCAACTAAATTTTTCTTCTATTTGGGTCTCAATCAAATGCTGGCTCTAAAAATTGGCACTCAAAACATTTAGTATCGCTGCTCTGAGCTCTTAGTGCTCTTATAGAGTTGTTTTCATTGATACATGTCACACTTTTTCCCCATTGTAAGTAAAGAAAAAACGGATTAGTGGAGCTTTAACCTTCCAATTTCAGTACAAAAATTAAAAACCTTTCTTTTGTAACATCCTACCTTTTCACATACACGTCCTGGATATTTATGACCGGAAATAAAGAATCTGGCGTCCACTCACCCACTTTACGCAGCTCGAAAGAAGTATCGAACTGGTGTCCTGCAGCCAGGAGAAGAACAGCATAGTTGATCCCAGAGTGTAGTGTTGGCTCCGACTCAAACCCCTTCTTAAACCTGCGAGAAGAACAAGAATAAAATGACCCCAATAAACATTTTTCCTCCAAGAAATGCGTCACTCTAAATGAATCCGAGACTCTGTGTGATGACGGATGTCTTCGCGGGGCTCCCCCGGCTTTCTGAGACACTTCAAGTTAGAAAAAACAATTACAGCCATATTGAGCGGGGACCACAGAACGGCAAACCACAACTGTGAGTACCCTCGCACAACAAGAATTTTCATTTATTTAATGAGCAATCTGCTGTGCTGAGGGAAGGGGTGTGAATGTTATTAGGGGGCTTTGCCGAGCTGCGACACGGAGCTGAAAATAACAGCCAGATGGGGGCTCGAACACGCAGGCAGCATATTCAGCCGGCGAAGATATGAGATCCTGAGAGCAATTTCCAGATGAAGGCAATCAGCAGCCTCATGGTGTTGTTATTATTATTGCTCTGTTATTAAGTCGACTTCCGTCAGCGGCTGTGAACCTGCACACGCTCACATGACTGACGCACTCATACGCAAACTAGCTGCACCAGGAACAGGAGCAGCTTCCTGGATTTACAGCTGGATTCAGGGCTGGAAACCCTCCACATGCATCTCTGCTGACTCATCAGCAACAAGCTGATCCTGCTGTGAGCATCAGGTCTGAGCAGGGTTCAGATCTGGATCCTGGTCTCTCATCTAACACTAATATTAGATTCTATCACTGAGATAAATGATCATAATAAAGAAATGATGGGAAGTTTATTTGCTGATTCATTCACACAGTAATGCACCGCTTCATGAATTAAAAAAGCATTGAGGAGATGGTAAATAATTCATCTTTAGCTTGTTTGAGGCACTCAATCATTCAATTTAATTTCAATTTATCGACTTATTGATTTGTTTATTTAATCAACAAACTGAGTTTCTCAACAAAGAGTCACGCAAACGCTCCACTTTATATCTTAGATATAAGTAATTTAGCATGAAAATCAATAAAAACAGCGAATCAACTCAACAAATCTTAGTCGATTAAAACCAAAACGACCAAAAAGTTGACTAATCGACTCAGAGTTAGCAGCCTTAATCGATTCCAGATTAGACTGATCTAAATAAAGTAAAGCTTTCCTTTCACATGTTTTGTTCTTGTCAAAATTAAAAAAAACTTTGAGGCAACTTATATTTAATTTTCCTTGAAAACAACGACTGAATGCAGGGACATTTTGATACATGACATATTTTCCCATGAGTGTTTTCTGAAGGAAAAATGTTCATCAATGACTTCTTTCATACATTAGATTGAAAGTAAATATACAGTAAAGATCCTGACACTGTAATGATCATTATCTTACAGCATATTATGTTATAAAACCTACAATATCCTTTTTTTTTTAATATTCGTTTTAACTTGATGCTTGTGAAAAATAATCAAAAAACAGAAATCGAATAAATAAATAAGGGGTTTAAACTAGATTACGGAGCAAAACTTGACTCATTTTTAAATGCTGCCTCTTCTGTTTCCTGTCTATATTCCTACTTTAAAGAACTGCTGTGGCATTAGCATTAAAGATCGGTGGATTAGTGAGAAAAACCTTCAATCTTCACACTAATGTAGAGAAATCCACTTTTAGAGAACAAGGATTAGGGCGATTAAAAGTTACACCTGCACTTACATTTACAATTGATGAACCGTAAGAGGCACTAAATGCTGATGAATTATGCATCTTTAATGCAACTTTAAACTATTACTTTAATCACAGCTTTTTTTTGTCATGTTATTTTGGAGCTGACAGGACTGGAACTTCTGCATGTTTTCCTCATTCTCCTGCATGAGCTTTGAGGTGTAACAAGTTGTGCTCGTCCCTGCTGTAATTAGCTGTCAGCTGCAGACTCGCCTTGTTCTTTAAATGAGATTTGTACACAAAAGCTTTTACCTTCACAACAACCTTTATAAAGGCTCCATTCATGGTTTCTCTTTATGCTGTGGCGCCACGCTGCAGTGATTCACCCTGAAGGCATCCATGGTGCATCTAACCAAACATTTCCTCTAACAATATTTATGTGACTCAGCATCTGTAGGAGCCACCTGACGTCTCACCAGTGTGTGC
Organism: Serranus cabrilla; assembly: GCA_903364295.1. Classification (NCBI taxonomy): domain Eukaryota; kingdom Metazoa; phylum Chordata; class Actinopteri; order Perciformes; family Serranidae; genus Serranus; species Serranus cabrilla. The sequence goes on along the minus strand of CAFUXE010000586.1, from coordinate 390,497 downwards.
CGCTGTCTCTGCTCGCCGTGTCCGTGAAGTGGGACTCCAGGAACATGTCCTTATAGATCCGTCCCACCAGGCAGTAGATGTCCGAGGCCACCTGCTCCTCGCCCTCCACCAGGGGCAGCATGATGTCCAGAGCCTTCTGCCTGTCGCCGGGCAGGTTCCTCCTACGGCCACAAACACACAGCGGGCAGAGTCAGGAAGAGATTCATTAGAGTTCAGACTCAGAGAGAGAAACAAGGAAGCCAAACTAATCTGCTTTGAGGAAATGTCTTTCATCTGTCAGGGTTATTAGCACTTAAGTGTTAAAACATCACACGTCTTGATCTTAAAGGGGCACACACCGATAATATTTAAGTACTGTGTAGTGCCAGACTGTTCCCATTCATAGATCGTCAGTTTGTCAAAGTCCTTTAGTGTCCAAATGAGACGCACAGGCTTTCCAATAACTCCAGTATAAACCCATCAACCACTCAGGAAGCAACCTTGCAGCTTAACTTATGTCTGAGACTAAATATATGTAAGAAATGTAAAGAAATACATCTCTTTTTTTTGTCAAAATGGAGATTTTCTTTTTACACATACTTCCTGAAAAAAGGCAAAGTTTGAACTATAATAAAAAGTTTGTTCGACCCCCAAAAAACGTTGGTTTTCCTTCCAATAAGTCCAATAAACGTAATAATTGTGAGACACTGTATATCGTAATACCATGATCTTCCCTGGAAAAAAATCTATGCAAACATAACCAAGTAGTTTTGTTTAATTTCCCAACATAAGAGACAGTATTGATGTGCTCAGGCTGTAAAAAACAGCTGTATGCTATGGAGGGAGCTGAAAAGAGTTGAGTTGCATCATGGGAAGTGTAGGATTTGTGTGTTGGAGCTTCGCCACAGCTTGATACCTTATTAGAAAAAATATCTAACATACTTACAGAAGTTCACTGCTAAATTAAACCTTTAAAATGTGACATTAGCTGCTTTAACTTCCGCTGTTTCAGACCTTTTCCACTTCATTTATCCTCCATTCTGCTGCGTTCTATTTCAGGATAATCACACATAAACTATAGGAGTGTCCACAAATTGAGAAGGGAGTAACACGTGGCACGCCTGCTCCCATTTAACCACAATAGGAGCTATTAAACAATAGAGAGAACAACAGCAGCAGCACGTCATGAAGGTTATAAAGGTTCAGCTTGTTTGAAACTGTTTCAGGGAGGCGTTGATTCAACTTTACGGTCAGTTTTGGTCATTGAGTCGTAGAAAGGAACGGTTGAGACGTCAGTGCTTAGAAACACTACAGCTTCTGTCCACAGGGGGCGCCAACATCAATGGGAGCTCCTCGCAGCAGCTTGAAGATAATGATCACATTTCTGCATACTTGTCCTCATGCTTGTTTCTTGCATAACACACAGGGAATTAAAATCATCCAAGGTCCTTATATCTTCAGGAAAATCCCCATTAATATGTTAATTTATGCAGCAAAGAGCTGCAGAACCTCTATTCCGTGGGGGTCATCTCTGTTCTTGAGGGATGAAATTTTCGATAAGGCTTTGTTCTCCAGTTAATGAACGTGTCAAAACACAGACTTCAGAAAGAAAACGAGTTGTGTTTCTGCAAAGTTAAGTCTCACACGGGCGACAACGTGTGATATAAACATAACGTGGCTCCTCTCCGCAGAGCGTGAAGGTTAAATAAAACATATGAGCTGACAGCTATTACCATGGAGACTGTCCAGAGGGAAGAGCGCTCGGGGAGATGAGACCTGCTCGCTCCTAATGCATCGCTCTATTTTTCTCTTTCTTCTCTCCTGAGTGCTGATTGGTATTTGGACGGAGGAGATTCTTCCCTCAATCCTGTCAGGCTCCCAGCAGCGCTCACATGCTGCAGACAAGCAGCAGGGGCCAATTAGTCCACACACACTTCCCAACATGTGTGTGGACGATCATCACTGTTGGGGATCATTGAGCTACATGTAACTGAACCAGTAGTTTAATTACATTTTGCATGAGATTGCTCATAGTTCAACTGTATTTATATCTATATTATATAAGAAGTTAAAATCCTTTTTTGGCATTTTTTGTGTAGGTAAACTACAATTCTACAATGTAATTTAGCTTTATTATGGTGCCATCAAGCAGTGCAGAAGCACAGTGCAAATAGTACTAATTTCCTCCCATCTTTGTTTATTATGTGGCAACAAGATCTCCAACCTAAACGACAGAAAAGTATGAGCATTTGTCAAAAGCGGCTTGTGATACAGTGGAGCATAGGCTCAAAAAGGCTGCAGCTTTTGTGAATTAATGCTACAAAAGAACTGAACCAGGTTAAGTGCAAAAAACGTCCTGGTTAGGCGTTAAAAAAAGACAGTTTAAATAGTAAATAAATGCACATAAATGCTGGAAGTGAAGTGAGGGTGATGTGACTACTGGAAGTTATGTAAACTATGCAAGTTGTGTAAAAAAACGTAAAAATGAGTCGTATTTCGCCGCCTGTACAAACACCCTATATTGGTGTTTTTGAGGGGAGACCATCTGTATGTGTGAAGGTGTTCAGTCTCTCTTTAAAGAGGGACTCAGCAGATCGGAGGGAGTTTGGGGAACTAAAGAGGAGAACTAAACATGACCATCATCAAAGGTAGAGCCCATTAATGCTGCTGAATCAGGCAGCAACAGACAGCAGGAAATAAAAATGACTGCAGGGTCAGTAAAAGGAGTCGAGGTAATGATTTATACAGGTCCACTCGAAAGAGAAAAAATCACTCAGGTACAAACCGAGAACAGAAAGATTTTTCTACTTCATAGCTCCATTGTGTTGCCTCTTACCAAACGTACAACCAGCGTTTGACAGGAGCAGCTTTTTACTCTAATATCTGTAATTTTGGACTCAATGTAGTTATTTCACCGGTTAAATGTCAAAGAAATGACGTGCCTTTTTTTCTCTGGATGGAAAAGTCAGCTTCGATCTGGGAATACTAAATTGTCCTGCAGGAGAGGTTGAGGTCACGAACATCATCGTACATAATGCATCATTTTGTACTATGGCAACAGAGGTTATTATTGGGGCGTAAGTGGACTGAGGGTGGATAAAAGCAGCATGATTTACTGCATTATGACGACCTCCAACAAGGGTCACTTTGACTTTGGTTTTGATTTTTTTTTTGTCATCAGAAACTACAGGGACACGGGCCGGAAGAACTCATTTTATATGGGAACAGATATGAATAACGGTAAAGATAAACTAATCATTTTTCACTCACATTAAAAGACATGCTGCGTTCACAGCTGTCAACATTTAATTTAAACACAGAGCAATTAAATACAAGACATCTTCTTCTTTGTAGCATCCATGTTGTTCCCACTTCACGACTTAAAGCTCATGAACACACAAATCGGAAGAACGACTTCCCAACTTAGGAAATGGGAATAACCGGACTGCATGTGAATGCACCACTGGTGCTGCACTAACATTGTAGAACAAAAGGATTAAAATATTTGGGAAAGCACAAATAACGTGAAGGAAACATATTTTTTGCTATTTTTTTGGGGGTAAAAAACAAAACATGATTGACACGTCTGTACGGCAGACATTATGTTTCTTGAAATGATAAAAAGTATAATGATGCGGAAAATATACTTTATAATGACTTATATGCAAATATTAAATCTTTTTTTTTTATGATTTTAAGGCTAAAAATGCATTATCAACGAGTATAAGGTAAGAAAACAAAGTATATGAACGATTTAGAATATAATCAAAACAATATAAAAATGCCTTTTTTAAAGAAAATATCAATGGCTGATTTGTATTATTTGTATTATTTGCATTATTTGTATGACACATTATGTTCTGACAATTGAGGCAAACAATAGAAGCTATTTTAATTTCATATAGACAACATTTTGAAGATTTTTGCCATATTGCATAATCTTAATCTTTATATATATAAAGTCATATTTGTCACTTAAAACCAGAAAATTAAAGTAATAAAAAATAAATATTGCAAGTTTTTATGTGGATTCAAATCCAAACAGTGCTTTGATTGACAACCAGCATCACTTAAAAATAATACAAATAAACATTTATTTAAAAATAGAAAGAAAATTAAAGGTTAGCAGCTATAATTCACTATCCCGCTCGTCTTCTGCCTCGTGCACAATAAAAAACTCCTGATTACACATTACATAACCCTCTCATGTAACAGCCATTATACTGTAGTGACTAATCCCACTGTGTTGAGTAGGTAAGCTGACACAAAGACCTCCCACAGCTGTTTGTCTCTCCTCATGATGCCTCGTACAAACTACACTAGCGAGCGTCTTCTGTCATTAGCGCCGATCACATGAATCTGCCTCAGCATCACAGACAGCCACAGTGAAAAACACACGGGCATCTTGGCATCCAGCAGAAACATTTTCCAGTCGATGCCAAATTAAAGAACAGCACGCCTTATTGCCGTTTGAGGCGGCCGCACCACGAAAACCGCAGGAAGTTTACAAGACGAGCAGCTGGTGAGAAACGGGCGGCCGACACCTCTCTGTGTCGTGCATCTGTGTCTCTTTCTCCTGAGCAGGAGCTGCACACATGCTGCTAATAATATCACTGCTGCTCGGGAGCTCTAAACCCACATTTCCTGCTGCTTGTAACTTCACAAACATAAACATTTTTCAAGATCTAATTGGAGTTTGAGAAAATTCTCCCACGACTGCTGCTGATGAAAACTGGCTGTTTGATGAACGTGTGTCAGCGATAACAGATACTTGGAGTTAAAGCAGAAGGTGGAGATAAACAATACGTTTCCTCCAATGAGCTCAGATTGTATCTTGTTGTTCTTGTGTAAGGCACAACAGAATACGTTTTTATATAAATCACAATCCATAAAACAAACTAAAATGTTCTTCTAAAGCACATTTTAAACATGAAACCAGTTCAAATGTGCTTCTCAAACACATCAGCAACATTTAAGAAAATCATTGGACTTTTAAAGGAAATTAAAAAGATTTAAAAAAAAAGGTTTAAATACTACATAAAGTAACAACAGGTGCTTGAGGTTTTGCCAAAGGTTTTTAAAGTTACAATGAGCAGGATTTGTCTGTTGTGGTTTGCAAACACAACCTTTAAAGTTCAACAGCCTGACCTCGGTGTCCGTCTTGTACTTACAAGTAGCTCAAAATTGTGCTTAAGTGTCTCGAACCCATTGAGATGAATAGAAATATATAGATAGACGTGTGTATATATTGTTATTTTTGTCTCTGCAGTTTGTGGTGTCACTGGTGTCCCCAAACTTCTGCAAAACTAACCTTTTTTTGCTTGATTCTCAAAACAAAAATGCGTGTTTCAGTCTTACCGATTCAGTGCAAAGGCGTAGTGGAACTTCACATGTGGATGAGCCACGGGGTCAAAGGTCGGCAGCTTCTCCAGAGTCTCCACCAGCTTCACGATGGACTCGTAATCCTGCATGGTGAGAGAAGAAGAACACGCTAATGAGCTGCTGCTGCCCTTTCACCGTGGACCGCTGCGTCCATGTGTCCTCCACACACACACTCTCCCACTCATCAAGGTGCGGAGCTGCTCCGAGGCCGGAGGGAAGAGTTTCTGATGTCTCTTTATTCATTCTGTCTGAGACTCGACTGTCTGCTTAACACCAAAAGCACTTCAATAATTGAGTGGCCCCTTCATCACATTTTTGTTGCTGCTACTTGCCTACATAGTCACTAAACCCAAAGCATGTTGAATAATTCAGCTCGTCCTCCATGCTTGTTGTTCCGATGAATGATTCATGAGGCTGCCTATGGTGAGTGGGAGGATCTGGACGCCGAGTGCCATTGCGGCGCTGAGACTAAAGAGCGAAAAAGAGCGGCAGATTTAAGACGAGCGGACTAAAAAAGCTTCGCCTGGAGCTCTCAGCGGGCGGCCCGCCACGGTTTGAGACAGCGAGGAAAGGGATGACGCAGACTGGGGCGGCGACCTCTCTCTGACTCGTACAGTAGGTCTGTACAGCGGATTCCTCCGCCAAGGTCACGACAACACACGGAGCCCGCTGCTGAGTCGGCAGTTTGTTTGAACTTAACAAGCAGCTATCAGCGGTTTGTCAGTCAAACTTTTTTAGGATGTTGTGCTGAAAGTTTTTGCATATCTTCCTCTGAAGAGTCGTCAGGGTCATGACGAGGTTTAAACAAATAAAATATATATAATATTATCAATAATAAAACAAACAGTGATGTTTGTCTTTAAAACATATTTTTGTTTGTTTATGTCTTATTTAGTTATTTATTATTATTAGTTATTATTTGTACTATTTAGTTTAATTCTATACTATTTTATTTCATCATTTTATTCAATTTTTACGATCCTAATTAATTTAATTTAATTCTAAAATATTTTATTTCATTATTATATTATATTTTTTATCTTAATTAGTTTAATTCAATTCTAAAATATTTTATTTCATTATTTTATTATATTTTTACTATCTTAATTAATTTAATTGAATTCTATACTATTTTATTTCATTATTCTATTCTATTTCTATTATTTTAATTAAATTATTCTATACTATTTTATTTCATTTTTTAAATCTATTTTTACTATCTAAATTAAGTTAATTTAATTCTATAATATTTTATTTCATTATTTTAATCTATTTTTACTACTTTAATCTGTTTTACTCTATACATTCTGCTGCAACGCCTGAATTTCCCCCATTGGGATCAATAAAATAATAACTTAAAGATCTATCTTAACTATTTCAATAATCTATCAACAGTTTTCTTAATATTTCAAACAAAAAAACACAAACTTTCACAGGTTGCAGCTTCTCCAACTTGAGGTTTTACACCTTTTTACAGTTTTATGTCGTTACAAATGTAATAATTTTGAGTTCTGTGGGACAATGTGTGAATGTGACGGATATTTTTAATTATTTTCTATGAGATTTTAGAAGCTGATTAACAGATGAATCAAGAAAATAATTACCAGACTCCTCAGTAATGGAAATAACTGTGAGTTGAGGCTACAGCTGCACTGATTCAGCGTTTTAATAAGTGATTCTAAAGTAATTTTTCATGGAAAAAGCCTCTCAAAAATGGAGATTTGTGCCTTTTTTTCTGTTTTGAATCAAAATAAAGTGAATATATTTGGGATTTAGACATATAAAGACAACCTTGGGACTAGAAAACCATATAAACAATGAATATAGTTAACATACTGGGAGTTATTAACACAGACTATGCCTTCATTGTTTTTCTTCCTGCAGATTTCCTTCATTTCTATATGCGACAGTTTGAACTTCCAACCTTTCAATTACAAGATCACACCATCTGTGGGCGTCCGTGCTGCTGTCAAACTGAGCAGAAAGAAAAGCAAGAGATCACGAGGACGAGTCGTCTCTGTGTTGGCAGCAAAACTACAAGATTGTTTTTACATTTTTTATCAGTGTTAATTGATTAAAAACTGCTCTGTTTTCTGGCAAATGCACATATTTAAATGAATAAAATCCACCTCAATAGAGCCCAGAAAACAACAGACTACCGACTGTCTCCCCACTAATTATCTAATTAGTTGAATTATCCCGAGGCGGTGCATTTCGAGTGGCAGCAGCTGTACCTGGATGTCCCTGTATGTCAGCAGCAGGTTGATGACGATGTCGACTGAAAGGCACTCCACGTTGTCCAGACGCTGCTGGATGCGGCTCAGCTCGGCAGCCAGCTCCATGCCGGTGTACAGCTCCCGCGCCTTACGGATCTCGTTCAGGATCGTCTCTCGGAAATACTGACTGTGAGGGAAGAAGAGTTCAACTTAGAGGTTTGTCTCTGCAGTGAAAAAGTTTCCCGTCATTTTAAGCTTGTACAATATGTAATTTTCCTGAACAAGTTGTTTTTTAGTTCGCTTAGCGTCTCCTTCAGGGGCCATTCGAACATGATTGGAGTTTTAATTCATTTCCTGTTTTACATCATTTCAGATGATTCTCCAGTGAGATGAGCTTTTTCCCACTCGTCTGAAATGAGTTTTTTTCCCCATAAGTGCTTCATTAAATGTTGATTACATATCACCACTTCCAGTAAAGTCATTTAAACAACAATTGTACTGAATACAGCTTTCTGTTTTGCTCCATCGACTGTTATTGTGACTCAGAGATAATAAACCTGCAGATAAAATCAGTTTCCATTAGTTCCATTAGATTTGGTGGATGAAAGCATAAATTTACTATAATGAACTTCAAACAGCCTCACTGAGAAACACTAAATTGAACACTGTCTTCTCATTAGCTTCACATATTTTTAAAACCAGTTCCTTAAACCTGCATTCTGTCTAACAACCAGCAGGGGGCGACTCCACCAGCTGCAAAACAAGGAAATATTCGTACTTCCCACTTGATTTATTACCTCAGTTAACATTTTTCTAATGAGTTTATGGCCTCCATTGTTATTTTAAAGTCTTCTTCAATAGAGCATGGTGTTCTTTTTTGTAAATTTCAGGTCACATTTACAATAAAATAGACGATAAATACGGTTTTGCTTTAGGACATGGCTACTACCAAAGTACACTGTGTGCTGTTGTTTAAAAGCTTTGACCTTTCACAGCGTATTTTTCACTCCATGAAGGTTAATTGAAACAGTTTGGTTACCAGACAGTGTTTGTTCAGTGGACGGTCGTACTAGAAAACACTCTAAATGATCTAAACTTTAAATACACGTTAAATAATGAACCATGAACAGCCTGTTGTGCAACTTTTTCAAAGGGCCTTTTGTTGGATCTTCATTAAGCTCCAAGACTTTCATCACACATATTTACTTTTTCTGCTGAGCTTGCTGTTGCGCTCAGTGCCTATTAGGGCTGGGTAATTAACTTTCAATCAGCCTGAATGTGTCTGTAGCACAGAGTGTTGAACACAGTCAGGCTGTCAAACCTTTGAAAGCTGTTGGTTGTCTTTTTTACTTATTCTTTGATCAAAGTTTCTGACTAGAATCATAATTTCGCCAAGTTTAGACAATTTTCTATCAGGCAAAGTTGATAATTTTGGCCCTTTTTCATTATAGAAAAGAGTTTATGTACTTTATATCTTTGAAAATGTTATGATTTGGTGCTAGTTCAACCCTCTGAAGCCCACAACTGGACTGAAATTTATATTTTCTTTAAAAGATTGCCAAAAATGCAATGTTAACGATAGAAAGAGATTATAAAAACAGGCATTATCTTTAAAATGTGACATTCCTGACAGTCCTTGAATGGATCATAGATTACTAAACATTACTGCTAGAAAAAGAAACCAAAACGAAGCTTAAAATTGTGATATTTCTGTCAACATCACTTTATTCGACATGTCTAATTTAAAACGTCACTAAAAATAAACCGTTTGTAAAAACTAGATCCTGTTAAAAACATTAAATTCTGCTCCTCAGAGACTCTGTGAAGCCATGATTGATTCTGCTGAGAGGAACGGTCACATGACAAATATTCACTGAACATGTCTTTACACAGAGCTCAGAGGAGAGGACAGGAGAGGCTGCAAGTAGAGGTTGTAAAAATGCAAATAGCTCATTATAGAAAGCATGTAGAGACCCAATTTTCTCCCAATATCAGGACACTTGTGAGCACTTGGAAAAGTTATTCCAATTTTTTAAAAATAATTTGTTAAAGAAATTAAATTTTTTTTCTTTTTTTTATGATTTAATGTCATTATACCTTGTTATTCTGCACAAAACCATTTTTGACTTCTAGCCATGATCGTGCTGATTCCACAGAGCTGCAGGACTTATATATCTTATATATATTTCATATATTGCAGTGAAATACAAGGCCGCAAACACCCTGAAACAGCTTGGTGCTCAAGGTTAAAAGAAAAAGAAAAAACCCATCAAAACATCTATATATTTATGATCATCCGCTGCAGATTATTGTCCCTCTTGCAGGGAGGTTGAAGCTGAAATGCCAAATAACGACTCCATTTATCCAGATAATAAATCTGTTCCATGTGAGTTAGCTGACTATAATTGAATCAGCTTGAAATTAAACATCCGTGGTTTGAAACAAGTCGACATTGACATTTAAGAGGCCAATGCATGCTACAGCAAACAGTAAAGGTAAGCAGGGTTAGCACAGGTCTCAGCCATAAAGCAGAATACATTAATCTCTACTTGGTTTTATAAATAGGTGCTATAAATAGCAGTCATGCTCTTTAACACAATGTACAGAATGCTTTCTGCTGCCTGAGCTGCTGTGATCACCAGCATCACTTCACACGCTGGTCTCCAGGAGACAAACCTGCATCAAAGTGCACGTTTCTCTTCTGTGTGCCTGTAAAACCTGAGTCACTATTCTGGGAGCTGAGTGAGAACTCACTGGCTGCTGCAGCGCCTGTTGGCAGGAAAGCTTTAAATATTACCCCAGCAACTGAGGCGCTGGTGTAAAATGTTAAAAAAAAGAGTAAATCACCACGCAAGTCAAAGTTGAGGGATGCACTATGTGGAAATAATTACAGTAAAAGTAAAAATAGTTGGAGTGGGATAATAAAACAAAAGGGCCGTTTTCTGCTGAGAAACAAAAACACCTGCCAGCTACATTTTGCTTGACAGGAACTTGAAGAAATAACACAATCATGGCTTCCTCTTCAGCTCTGTGCAGACACACTCAGCCTGCTTTTATACAATAAAACAAGCACTGTTGTTCCCATTTCACCTTTGCTTCGGGTATTTCACACCGTGACGAAACGCAGGAACATTACAGTAACTTACACTAACTTCCTGTTAGCAGGAATAACATTTAATAGACTTTTTTTCTTTACTTCCTCGTCCTCAAACTCATTCGTTTGCTTTCAGGATCAAAGTGTTTCCTTTAACAGGTGACAGTACCTGAAAAAGTGATTTCCATTCTCATCATTGGAGGGAAATAACCAACTGCCCTATACAGTAACAATGCAGCAACTAGTGAACATTTTTAGGGAAAAATCCAAGCTGTGGACTTGTATTTCACTACAATATATAAGTCTCTTTTGTGCAGAATAACAGTTATAAAAAGTAAAACAAAAGTAACAACAAATTGCATAAAATGTATATATAAAATACTTTACCAAGTGCCCACAAGTGTCATGAATATTTGAAGAAAAACTGGGTCTCCACATGCTATACATATTGAATTATTTACAGTTTTATAACCTCTACTTCCAGCATCTCCTGTCCTCTCCCCTCAGCTCTGTGTAAAACAGATTTTCAGTGAATATTTGTCACTAAACTGTTCGTCTCAGCAGAATCAATCCTGGCTTCACAGTGTCTCTGAGGAGCAGAATTTCATGTTTTTATAACAGGATCTGGTTATTCTAAACAGTTATTTTTAAATTAAACAAAATGAGAAAATCTCCCAATTTCAAGCTTTGTTTTGGTCATTTTTCTAATGGAAACTTTCATAGCTTATGATCCATCAAATACTTTCAGAAAGTTAAAATTTTGGCGATAATGCCTGTTTTTACAGTTTCTTTCTACAATAAACAATGTATTTTTGCCGATCTTTCAAAGAAAACATAGTTTTTAAGGCTCATAGTGTCAAGACAGACTTGTTTGCTTCCGTTTTACAACAAGAGGTCAAAAATATAATGCACTATAAATGCATAATTTCCTTAAAAACAGCACGAAAATGTGTGACAGCAAGAAAGAAAACCAAGGAGCTAACATTAGCTAAAGCAGTACAGAGATAAAGTTAAGATTTAAACTGAAATTGTAACCAATGAAAAGCATAAAAACAGATAAAGTATGGTTCATGCAAGTAAATAAAATACTTGAAAAACACACATAAATGTCTCGTCTCACCCACTTCCATGAACTTACTGGGAGTTTGCCTGCGACACTTTGAGCACCTGGACGAAGCGGTCGAGCAGCGGCATGCAGATGGGCCCCAGCAGCATCTCGAAGCTGGGCTGCATCAGCTCCGTCAGGCCCTTCATCAGGCTGCTCTCGCAGCAGTACACCTTGTTGTGAGGCGTCACCATGTACGGGATGAAGGTGTAGTTGGCCGAGCACGTCTGTGGACACAGAGACGGAAATAACTTTCAGGATATTTAAGCATGAGAGGACTCTTTTTGTGTAGGTTTAGTGTGAAAAAGCATTATTTCAGCCAAATGTGGGCGTTTCGTTTGGAGAATCCAAGAGATGATAATTTTATTAAATGGAGCCTGAAAAGGAAAGAAATGAACTCGGCAGCTTTTTATGAAATCTTTCATTGAATCTTCTTTCAAAGGCTTGAATCTTACTATTTAATTAGAACTGACAAAAACAGCCTATTAGGTCCATTAGGCAGCTCAACTTCCAACTTCCTCCCCAGTGTTAATAACAAATATACATTTTTCTGAGCACTTCACAGACTTCTTGTCCACAGCTTGTATAGACCCTCTATAATAAACCATTACATTGTATGGGGAGGAAGCAGATTGCCTGGAGGAAGTCTGAGCTATTTCCCCTTTTGTAGACAGCTTCAGGTAATGACATGAGGCTCTGACTCTGATCTGTCGACACACACAATAGCGTTTGTGTTGCGTTGTCTTCACTGAACCCGTCTAAACAGCCGGCAGCAGCAGCTGGGAGGAGAGATCTGCATCAGCGGTCCCATTAGGAGCTGCTTTCTTGTAACCACAGACACTTACAGCAGCGCACTCACACATTCCACTTGTTCATGCAGCGTGCAGCAGCAACAGAAGCTGCTCACCTCGTGCAATGCTCCGCTCTGGTATTTTCTGCAGCTGTGGCATGCACGAGTCTCTGTTTCATGTCTGTTTCAGTTTCAAACTGCAGTCGAAAAAGTGTGCGTCTTTATTTACTTTGCTCTAATTCTTGACAGCTGTGTTTCGTCTGGAGGTTCTGTGTTCTGCGTCTGTATTTGTTTTAAACTTCTTGATTCTCCAGCAGCGGCTGGTGATGCTTCTGTTGCGGTGGCCTGCCACTGCTGAATAAACAACGAGGAAACACGTGCATGTGGTAGTTGCAGACCGAGAGAAAGAGAGAAGAGAGAAGACAGAGAGGCAGGAAATCCACTATTGACATCCTCAAGAAACAGCCGAGGTCTTTTCAAGGAGAGCTATTCCCAGAATGTCAGATGTGCGGTGAAACACAACATGAGCGTCTGAAGGCGGTTGGGCCGCTACCCAGCTGCATCCTGACGGCTTTAATATTCTGTCATGGTTTCAGCTTTTCATGCAGCCTCTTTGAGAAAACACACTGCGGCTGCTCTCGCTGCCAAAAGAATAAAAAAAAAGGAAGTGAAAGGAAGGTGCGGCGTTGAAGCAATGAAAGCCATCCACAGATAACTACTTCCTCCTGTGCAGCAGCGGTTCATGACATAACCAGTTGCTGCAGCGGCCGGTGCACGCCGCTCAAAAACAAACCTGTGACCCCTGTGTTTCTTTGTTTGTAACCAGACAGGTTGCAAAATCCTGACGCTATATTTAGCAGCTGTGTGTGTGTGTGTGTGTGATTCGGGCCCTCACGGGGATCACATGACAGGTTTGTTTTCACAGGCTGATGCATATTTCAGAGCGGCTGCAGGTCATTGGACGCTAACCTCCGCTAGTCGCTCACAGGTAACAGGTTTGCTCGAACACATGTGACGGCGCCGGCTCACGGGGGAATCTGGTGAATGTGACGGCGAGTGAGTCAGTTGATCGGAGGGTGAGTCATCCGGTTTGTTAGCCTTGTCGATGGTCCATCTGTCCATCTGCATGCCTACTCACTCACCTTCACACAGCCACACAAAAAGCTGACCTCCACTTAACGTCAGCACTTAATTTACACCACCATCCCAGCAGTCATTAACCCACTGAGGAAGCAGGTATGACTCAGCACCACCCATGGCCTCCTCTAAAGTTTCTACCTGCAGATTTGAAGTCTGTGGGTAGATACAGTCAGTGAATGTAACACAGAATAAGCATAATGTGCTTGCAATTACAGTAATTGCATATACACCAACAGAGGCTCATTACCTGGATTTCCAGTATCATAGTGGGCAGTCAAATGCACTTAGTGAAATACAATTAGCGACACATGCTTCTGTACCAGCAGAGGATCACCAGATACATTTACACCTGCAGGATTTTAACGCCGCAATTAAAAGCATTTGCATCAGCGTCGAGAAGCCTGCTGCAGTTAAAAGGCAACAGACTTTTGGCTACACACCAACCCCAAACAGTGACTGTCCAATCACAGTTTAGCAGCAGTTACTAGGCGCAGCAGGCCTGGCAGACTTTTGGATTTCTCCACATACAGCAGTCAGACTCAGGATCTCGCTTTGGGGCTGTTTTCCAGCTCTGCCAAGAGCAACAACGGTTGTTTTTGAGCAAAAATGGTCAAACGCTCTTCACTTTTTCGCATGATGTGTTGTTTTAATTTCTTCTTATTATTGATTTTATTTTACAATTATTTTTTAATATTTTTTGGGTACATTTAATGACATATTAATGTATTTATAAAGTTATTTTATTTTTAATTTTTGCAGCTTCCATCCTCCAAAGATGAGGGCAAGAAAAAGGTGCATTAATAATAAAAGCATTAGAGTGTATTGATTTAATGTTAGCATGTCCGGCTTACAAGATTCTGTAGTAACTAAAATAAAAATTTGTAACGGTCATGAAAATGATTTTTTAAATGTATCTGTTAATTTAATAAAAAAAGGACATATAATTAAGAAGTTAGACAAAATCTTGTTTATGTCCATGGGAACAAAAAAGCTACTTTATCAGAAGTTAGAGACACGTTATGGAGGACGGAAGCTGCAAGAATAAAAAAATAAATCACTCGATAACCAAATACAATATTAAAAATAAGTGTAAAAAAAAGAAAAAGACAGAAAATAAATTTGTGTATGAAAAATAACAAAATAAATAATTTGGAAAATAATTAAAAAGCTAAATTAAATAAAAAAGTAAAAAAAATAGGGAAATTAATAAAGTAAATAAATAAATATAAAATGAATAAATAAATAAAAAAACAGAAATATCAATTTAGTCACATCTAATGAATTTATTAATGCGTGCATTTATTTCTGATATTATTTTTGGCACAATTAAAGACAAATTCATTTATTTATCAAGCTAATTATTAATTATGTGTTATGTTTAAAAATAAATCTTGCCTTTTTCACTTCTAAGTATGACTTGATTCTTGAAAACAGTCAAAATAAAGATACTTGAATATTACTAACCGTGGCACATGCAGAGAAACCAGCTACAATACTTTTAAAGAGATAGAAACTGTAAAAAAAACTCAGATATTTCCCTTCAGGTTGAGCTGTGAGCACATGCAGCCGTGCAGAGGGCAGGAGGAGCTCCAGCAGGAGAAAGACACAGAACAAAGACTCATAAGTGCACAGAGGTGAGAGCAGCGAGCTCGTGATAATCAGCTCCTCACACGGTACGAGCTGCTGTCAGAGATCAGAACGCTTCATGCAGCTCCGTGTTCATCCTTCCTCTCTGAAAAGCCACTTAGGGGAGCTAAGCCTTTCATCTCCGTCCTGAACATGGACTCCTCCAGCACCATCAGGCGGCTCCTGCATCTGCCTTAATCACACTTTGTTCTGCTGCTCGGTGAGCCAGGCCACAGAAAACTAATCGACAAAATGTCAATAAGAAAGTTAATCATTTAAGCTATCTACCAAGCAAAAATGAGCAATTTCTTGTTATTTCCAGCTTCTTAAATAAGCTGCTTTTCTCAGTTTTATAACTTGACGAATTCAATTATTTAGAGATTTGGATTGTGAGACAAAACAAGACATCACCTTGGGTTTCTGGAAGTACTTTTCTCCATTTAATGATCTAAACTGACAGAAGAAATAATCACTAGATGAGTCATTGATGACACTGATGTAACAGGTTTCATTTGTTATTTCATAAGGACATTACTGGTTTTGTTTTCTAGAAGAAAAAAGTAAAAACGATGTACATTTTCACCTAAAAACATTAGTTTATGCTTCACTAAACACATAAATATCAAAAACCAGTGTGTTCCGGTGGGTGAATCTAAATTTAATTAAGATTTTATTAGGACCCACATGGCGTGAGTCGGCACAGAGCAGGATTTCCTCAGCTTTTATGCAGAACTTCATTTGAATGCTGCAGTTTTTGCAAGTCAAATTGTCAAAACGCTTGAGCCTTTTTATGCAGATGGAGCCCCTGCAGCCACTGTAACTCACGAAACAGCTGTCAGCCGAGAGAAAAACACACATCTCGCTGTGGAAGAGGAGATGTTTTCATTTTTAGATTTCTGTGAAACATTTATCACAACGTCTAAACAAAAGAGAAAACCTTTATCACACCAAGGACACAAACATAAGGTGTTAGAAACCGTGCTCCTGCAAAAAAAAAAAAAAAACATATTCTTTGCACCACATGAGATGTGTGATGTGTGAGCAGTGGGTGAGTAATGTGTGAAAGGCGAGGGGGAAAAAAAGGTTGATTTTTGTACTTACAGTGTTCTTCTGGCAAATTATCTCCTGAAAGAATAAGAAGAGAAGAATAGATTTAGAGATCATTTCTCTGAGGGCACATTTAGTTTTGGACACAGATACATTTCATTAAGACATCTGATCATGTTTCTGGTTAAAAGCTGCAACATGTAACACAAGTTATGTAGAAAACAGTTGGTGCTGTTAATGCACAAAGGTTAGACATGCACCCATAAAATAAGAGAAGACCACAAGCTGTAAAAAACATTTTAAATAGGTTCTGCAAATGCATGAAACATGTTGAGGTCTACAGGTGTTGTTATAATGAAAACAACTTTTAAACAAATCGAGGCCTTTTATGCCGCAGAAAGTCACATTTCCCAAGTTATTTTATTAAAATAGTCAAATTTTGCATCAATTTTTATCAATTTTATACAATCTTTGCAGGATTTTACTTTCCTTTAAATGTGAAATATGGAACATTTCTGCATTGAAATGACTAAAAACAACCTGTTGTACATGTGAGAGGAAACAGCTGATCAGTCATGTGAGTTAAATGTTTGTTACGTCAGAACTTAATTCAGAAAAAGCGTTTTCATCTTTACTGTTACTGTTCATATATTGACTTTTTTATCCAGTTTCAAGCCATATTTCTATGATACTAAACCTCTATCCTGATATCATAAGCTAGCTATTTTACGATTAATGGGGCGCTAATTTAGAAAATGAACCTCATGTTTTATTGAAGAAGACTTGAAACTTGCAATTTAGACTAAAAACTCTTCGGAAAATGTTTACTGAGGTTATAAATCAAGTGCGAAGTAGCGTCTTTTTCAATACAGTCTGACTTCTTCTTCCACCCAGCGCAGTCGCCCCCTGCTGGCCGTTAGAGAAAATGCAGGTTCAAGTATTTCTGCATTGGCTTCACTTTTCAGACCCAGAAGCTGCGTTTTATACAGTCTGTGATCCACACAAGCTTTTCAAACTGGAACTGAATAGAAGTTTTCTTCTTGCAGATAAAGAACATCCTTCTCCTCCAGACCTGCTTTTACAGTGAGACTATTTTTATTCATATGAAGAAAAAAAAACAGTGTGAAAAGAAGCATGACCAGCACACAGTGGTCTCTTCAGGATCTTGGTGCATTTTAAAAAAGGAGCTCCAGTATTTAAAGAAAACTCCTGGCGTTAAAACAGCAGCCTCTGAAACAAGCTCGCAGCCTGATAGAGATCAGAGGAAACCACCAGAGAAAAGTGGTCTTTCAGGCAGGATGGGGCGCAGCGAGCCGCCCGCCCGGCACCACGGCCCACCACAGGAAGGGAAAGGTCCTATTAGCTACCAGTCTGCATTAGAGCAGCAATTTTAACATCATAACATGCAGAAATAATAGAGCTGAGAGTGTGCATTAGGCATTTGATGTCATGTTTTCCTGAAGGCTGTATATGACTATATGTTGCCTGTTCTGTGTGGTCACATGTGGCCATAAAACTCCTCTCACCACACAGAAAACTGACAATAAAGGCCTCAGTGTTCTGCAGCTCCGAGTCCAGTTTAACTGTGTTCAGACTGCGTGAACTACGTCTCGTCTGCTGCGCCTCTAAGACTCGCACTGTTGTCACACGCGCTGACTCAGCCAAACGTTGCAGAGTGAGATTTTTTGGGTCCCAGTGAAAGTAAAAGTCTTATGAATAAAGGTGTGAATAAAGACAGAGCCGCTCTGCTCTGGTTTATTTCATAACAGTGTGTCAGCGTTTATGAAGTTAGTGGAGGTGGTCTTTGTTAGAGAAGGAGGCGGCCCACCTCCACTAAAAAACCCTGATTATATGAGTAATGATCACCGAGAGTGCACAAGAACTGTTATTATTCTGAATAATCTAAATCCAGATTTCAAACAGGTCATTTAAACAAAGTATCTCGGTTGGATTTTCAGAATAAAGCATGTTCTTAAAGTATTAATTCCTATTAAAATAAATCCTGTTTATCTGCTTTCAGGAGTTTTCTGCTGACATGTTTACTGCACATTCACTTGTGTGTCAATTGTTTTTACTGCAGTTTTCGACACGAGGCCTCTTGCCTGTTTACTGTCAGCTCACTGCATTGCTGTGGTTATTGTACACAAACCAACCAGCCAACAACATTTTGCAAGGTGGGGGTAGAGATGCATTCTCACAAGGAGAAACACACCATCTTTAAAACTTTCAAAGACTTGGATATCACCAGGTTTTTTTTACGTAACTTCCGTAGCTCACATCACCCTCATAACTGCTTCACTTCCAGCATTTACGTACATTTATTTACTGTTTAAACTGTCTAACCAGGAAGCTGTTTGTCCTAAACCTAGGTCAGTGATTTTGTAGCATAAATACACAGAAACTGCAGCTTCATTAACAACCGTGAACCGTTACAAGTATGTAAAATGATGTGTGTGCTATTTTAAGAACGCTCCACTGTACCGTGAGCCACAAGACGCTCATATGTGTCGTGATGGCAAACGGTCTATTCTCATTTAGTTTAGAGATCTTGTTGAAATATCACAATGTCGACCTTGGAAGGAAAGAGGGATGTTGTGTTTGCACGGTCGAAATAGTCCTTGACTGGTGGAAAACTTTGTCAAAATGTGTTTTTTTCCAATAAAAGCAAATTGGCGCATGCGGCACTAGAACTTGTCAGTATTTTTTCATGATAAATAACATGAAACATTATTCAAAGTATCCATGGTTACATGTAAACAGGATCATTTAGCTGACACAGAGACTAAACTAAACTAAACTTAATTCAAATGTGTAACTTTGAATTTCCCAGCATACAAACATTTAGGATTCAAATTAAAACCTCCTTTGCAGAGATTAAAAAGTACCGCCTAAAAATAAAACATTACATAATGATTTTCTCTGAACGATTACAATTTAAAAAGTGATTACTCGGAAAACAGAATCGTCTTTTCCCCAAAACTCTATTATCACCCTGACACCTGATGTCCAAGTGGTTTTATAAACGATTTCCTTCCATCAAATCATTGATGCGTTTATGTGCCATCAGTCAATCCCCGGCCTCGTCCTAAATATAGTCTCTAATCACCATCTCTCTGATTGTGTGGCTTCATGAGTTAGAGTGATGAAGGCTCACTGCACCTGCAGAGACTGGAGCGAGTCGGAGTTAGTGTCGCAGTACAGGATGATGTTGTTGGCCATGCTGAAGCTCTCTCGGACTCCCAGGTGGTAGAAGAGCGAAGGCTGTCGGAAGGCGTCCGTCATCTCCACCACAGCGATGTCTGACGGGAGGAGACAGGGACAGGCGTCAACATCATCTATATCCTAAAACATTTCTTTACAGTATCAGGAGCTTTTGAAGACCAGTAGAACTCAAGTATTTAGGGAACCAAAACCATAAATGTTAATCTGCCACAGTTGGCGTTCCAGTTGACCTTTACAGTATCGGTCAGACGCCTCTTCAGGCAAATCCTGAAGTGAGGGAAACCTGCTTGAACAGTTAAAACAGAAAAGGGACTTTCCCAAACTGATGCCACAAAGTTGGAAACAGAATCTTGTCACTGTATGCTGCAGCTTTGAGATTTACCTTTACTGGAAATAAGAGCTTGAACCAGAAACCCAGACTTCAGCCCAAGAGCAAAATCTATGTTATAATGTGTATTTCGGGCTTATTTTACGTCCGTAAAATCTGACTGTTTTCACGCCAATAACTGCTAAATATTAGAGGAAACAGACGAGCTTTAAGGTCTCAACAGCAGTGAAAAAAGTCACATCAATGACTCAAAAAAGATTTAAATTATACTCTTGAATAGTGACTTTATTTACCGCTGAAGCACCTGGAAGCTTTTCTGTTTGTCTTGTATTCTTTCCTGTTTTTCCAAGAGCTGCTGACCCCAGAATGATGTAAGTTCTTATACCAGCCGCCTCTCCTTCCTAATTGCTAAATATCGCCCCATTAGAGTTCTTAAAAAGCTCTTTCCTAAAACCTGGGGTCACAACATCAACACTTAAATGAACAATGAACAAGTAAATGGCGTCGCTACTTAAGTAAGTGAACATTTTCAGCAATTTGTTGCAACATCCATCAGTTCAGACAGAGTTAGTCATTGCTACTTCAGTAAAAAGGAGTGTGGGGTTATCGCTCTATTCCAGTAAACCTGCACAAATAAGACAAAAAGGAAGTGTGTCGTTGTCAAATCCAACAAATAGCGTCTTGGGAACATAAATGAGGTTACATGCAGATATTTGGCACAAAATTGGCCCCGTTCTATGCAAATACGCCTCATTGCAAAACAATTAAATGTACAAAGATCAGCACAAATAGCCAAACACAGTTATAGTGAAATGATGTGCATCTTCAGAGAGCTGCTGGTCACTGAAGTGCATTAATGAGGGACTCCTCTGCTGCTTTTACAGTCTGAAGGTGGATGTTTGTGCCACGTGGATAATTGCAATCAGATGCAAAGAAAAAAGGTAAAATTACACTCAGCTATAAAATGTTACACGCTGGTTTTTGCTCCATAATATTAGTGCAACATGTTTTGTGAAAAGGACCTTGAGATGATGCAGAAAGTGGCTGCAAGTGCTGTGCAATTCATGGTGCGTTCAGTGGCTGCATCCGTTCTTTGTAAACTGCATACAAGTGTTGTAATAGTTAAACTATTGGTTGATTAATTAATTAGTCGATTGACGGATAAAAAATCAAGCTGACAGACAAATTCAATTTACTGATAGACTGATTACAGTAATTGCTGCAAAAGTAATTCACATCAATTAAAAGTGAATTTCAGTGTTAAAATTGTTACAAATTAAACACATTTCAAGACTAAATGATACCAGACTTTCATTACTTGCAACCTTTCCAATTTCCAGCTGCATTTATCCCAAAAGAGCCAATTAAAGTGCAGCTAGCAGTTCAATTTGTCAAATAAACACAAAATAATGTAAAAGCTGCAGGTCACACACACTTGGTATCTGGCTTTCATTTAAACCAACATCGACTGGTTTTTATTGTTCTGGGAGACGGAGACAGCTTTGAGGTCAAAGGTTAATGCACAGATATAAAGCCGCTTCATGTGTGTGTGTGTGTGTTACACACTGCAGGTTGTTACAGGTGATGTTTGCTGCAGTCACATATAGATTCTGGTGTCAGAGCAACAAGTGGAGCTGATTCAGAGCCACTCTTGAAAAAACAGATTTGATCGAAGGTGGTTTGACCTCATCTTTTCAACTCTACCTATGAACACAAACACGCAGCGACTCCAGCTGGACCGCAGCATACGATCTGGATCAATAGGTCAATACGAGCAAATATTGGCAAGTGTCACTCAAGCCAGCAGGGACTGCAGTTCCTGCTGGAGGGGCGGAGAGTTCCCAGCCTTGAACCGAGCGCTTACAGGAGCATAACAGACTCATTCACATGTGTGCTGCTGAGCTGAAGCATAACGTATGAATACCGGAGGCTTAAAGCCCGACATTTGTGCACTGAATGGTATAAAATATATATATACACACTCATAAAAGGTGCAGAATAAGCATGACAGTGTTACGGAGGCCCACACATGAGGCAGGGTGGTACACGTCGTCCCCGAGGCCGCCGCCAGATAATGATAACAACAAAAACACATCAGCCGGCGGCTGCGCTCCAGTGATGACAGAGGAGCCCAGAGAGTCGCAGAGATAACGCCGCACCCTGGGTTTCATCTGTTTCCCAACTACCCAGCTCTCTGTGTCAACAAACACATTACACGAGAGCTCGAGATCAGAAAATCTCTGATCCAGCCGACTGAATCGTTCACCCCTCACGGGCCGTTTAGAGCGAGCAGCTGTAATGTGCTGTCGGCTTCAGATAATGTTCACACTCCAAGAAAGTCTGATGATTGGTGGCTCTTTTCTGACTGATGGAGGTGCAATTGTCTCTGATTGCACCTGTGTTGGGTCGTTCTGAGCAGGAGAGTCATCATCAGGTGTTTTCAGGGGATTGTACATTTTGCACTCAGAAGAAAGAACAAACAGTGAAACAATGACGTGGGAAGGAAGCATGATGTGTGCAGGACAGAAATGAGTTTCCCATTTTCACAATTACAGCTG
>CAFUXE010000586.1:342626-367399 GCA_903364295.1 Serranus cabrilla | reverse complement strand
AAAGTCTGATGATTGGTGGCTCTTTTCTGACTGATGGAGGTGCAATTGTCTCTGATTGCGTCTGTGTTGGGTCGTTCTGAGCAGGAGAGTCATCATCAGGTGTTTTCAGGGGATTGTACATTTTGCACTCAGAAGACAGAACAAACAGTGAAACAATGACGTGGGAAAGGAAGCATGACGGCATGATGTGTGCAGAACACACATAGGAGTTTCCCATTTTCACAATTACAGCTGCACAATTAAAAAATGTTTTCATAAAAAATGCAATATCTAAATAGCACAGCAGACACAATATTTGTAATGTATGTGCACAATAATAATCTAAAAATATATTCTGAATTAAAAATGGTGGTTTTGCAAATGTCACGGCCAACAAATTGTGTTCTGCAGACTTCAGAAAAAATCTTAAAAAAAAACAAAAAAAGTTGAAATAAAATATTTTTCCATGAAATTATTGGGACAATGTGTTTATCTTCTCAATACTTTAATAATAATAATTAATAATCAATCTTTTCCAAACATATCACAATGAAAATTAACCCACATTTTTATTTCTCATGGTGACATCTATAGGTTAAAATGTGAATAATGAGGCAAAAATTCTAATGCACTTCAACATCATACTGCAATTGCAATATCTGTCCAAAATAATTATAATTAAATATTATTTTTGCAAACTACGCAAGAAAAAAGACATCATCGTTGGGGGTTGTCTTATTAGGATTTAAACTGATCAAATTGTGACGATATGTTGATATATAATTCATGCTGAGATGGAGGCTTAACTTTACCTGAAACTGTAAAAAACATTTACGTTTTTGAGCAGAATAAAAGAACATAAATAAGACACTATAGGGCACGCCTGGCATAGCAACAAGCTATATATATATATTATAAGTCCAGTGAAATGAGAGCACTTGGTCTCCGCTCTGCAGAAACATTATTTACAGTAAGATGTTGAAACGACCTTCTGGCTTCCATCCTCGCCAGAAATTTCCCGGTTAAGACTTAACTTTTGCCCTGAAACACTTAAAGCCGCGCTGATCGATGCTTTTAAGTACAAAATGGATCAAATGACTGTGTGTAGTGTAAAAGAAGTGCTCGTAGTGATGACCCCGCAGAAAAAAAACCATTTCAGCCGTCGGAAGCACTTTAGCGTCTGATTGTTACACACATTTCCTCTCAGCGCTCTCATCAGCATCGCTTTCAGCTGCCGCAGAAGCCTTTTTACAGCAAGGAAACTCAGATAATTCCACTACAGCACCAATCAACAGACAGACACATTCATCAACTAGCTGGTGAACATAACGGAGTCTTTAGAAGCTGAAAAAACAGATGTTTTCCTTAAGAAGGAGCGAAAAGAAGAGCGAATATTGGACTTACGTGTGTCGTCTGGACAGGACAGAACATAACACCAATGCATGTGCTTTATTGTCTTTAAGTGGCCAAAAAATCTATTAGAGTAGCTTCAAAACAGTTTTCAGCATTCATAAAATCAATGTAACGTCATTAGGATGCAAGCCAGCAGCTCAGTGAAAAATACTTTCCTCTGAGAACAAAATCAGAGAAGATCCTCATACAGATGATGTGATCAAAGCCTCTAATTCTACCAAGAGCTTCAGAACAATTTACTTAAAGCAGCCGAGTGAAAGCTCATAATTTAGATGCACAGTTAACATCAAACAGCCACTTTAATTCAGTGTCTCTGCGGCTGCAGAGAGGAGCCCGTCACGAGGGGCTGGCCAGCTCCCCGCACTCATCATCAGCACATGCAAATTCATCCAGGAAGCAGGTACTTGTTGCTGCCCTCAGAGCTTCTCATCATCAACCTCCTTCCTCCACACGAGCTGCACAGAGCAGCCTCGCTTTTTCATTAGAGCCGGGACAGGATATGAGGGATTTTAAGCTCCGGCTCTGTGCAGCGATGCAGAATATCAAGAGGGGGTTTTTGCTCTCCGGATGAGCGGCCAACATCTTCACATCAGGAACCGTCCGTCTGTGATTGAGTGCACGGCCGGTTCCTCTTTGTGACGTCTAAGGCGGGAGAGGGAAAGCACACCTTAATCCTCACTCCCTGACCTCTGCTTAACAACCTCTTGTTGCTGCCGTGTGTCTGACGCATTCTTATCAATGATATCTCCAACAATCACGCACCGCAGTGATTGAATGTTCAGACATCTCCGCTGTCCAAACCAAGACCGACCGGCTTGTTCTGGAAAGATTGGATTGGAGTTTATTGGACGATAAGTAGAAATATACTTCATCCACCATGCATAACCTAACTGCAAACATTAAAAGCTGCAATTTGTGAGATATATGGCCAAATTTTAGTTTAAAACACGTAAATCACAGTATTTGACGAACTGGAAATGAGACTCAAGAATCAACTATCTTTCTTCAAAACATCATTCTGCACCTTAAAATCAGGGCTGTCAAATATTTGTAGAGATGTACGTTAAAGAAAAATCCTCCACTGATTTACGGATGTTTCTTTCACAATAAAAGTCTATGGGGAAAAAGTCTTTTTGTGACAGACCTGGAGGTTGAAATTCCATCTTTTGGCCTAAATGTCATATTGATCTTCAAAGCTCAATGTTTCTAGAGGCTGCTTCATCTCTGTCAGAGTTTTGGTAGTTCATGTCTGCTGGAAGGAGCTGGACTCTCTGGGGATTCACCCATTGCAGCATCTCTTATATCAGTTCAGGTGAAGGTATTTTAGTTTCTTCTTCTTCTTCTTCTTCTTCTTCTTCTTGAGGACATTGAAAGGTTTGTTGCATCTCTCGCAGTTACTCCAATATAACATGAAGTCCTGCCTCCTTTATTCCTTGGAGCATGTGGCCGGTAATTAAACACATCTCCTGTTAAACAAGTCTGAGAAAAAGGCAGAAAAAAGGCCGTTCGGTTCCTTCAGTGCTCTTACTTTATGCACACAAGGTGCTGAATGTCAACATCCAGACAGCGCAGGTTGGCTGATGAATAAAAGATAAGCTTGTCTCATTTCTCTGCCGGCGGGAGACCCCATCAATTTTACATCTCAGCGAGATTTTAATGCACACAGGACATTTAAAGGCAGCAGTGTAACACACAGCTGGCAAAGGGAAAAAAAAAAAGGTTGCGGTCGTGTTTTTAAATGCAGCGATGACATGGGTGGGGTCACTCTGCATTACTCTGCTCCACACGAATATATCTCAGCCAAAGAAAATGTTTGCTGTCACGGGGCTCATACAGGTGATGAACAGGGAACACAGCCGACTCAGTGCAGGAAAAAAAAGTGAGTGTTGTTCTGCTGGGAGACTCGCAAGAGCAATCAAGTCTAATAAGTGCTTTGTACTCACAACAAAGCCCCTGAGAGCTGACAGCACTTGACTGCTTGCGTATGATATCGGCAGCGTGGAGTGTTTCGTCTCAGTCGTACTGAACAATAATGTTCGAACAACACGTCCCAGGAGTTAATAAGGAGCTGAATACAGCCGCAGTCGTACAGAAACACTTTCATCCTTCATTTCCCGACAGGATGTTCGAGTCTCACTACAAAGACGGAAAGATTTTTTACTTTTGAGGCGAGAAACAACAAGTTAAAACATGATTTTGAGCCATTTTTCTCCCATAGCATGTCTTCTTTCAGAATAGCAGAAAGAAAAACATTTAGGTGTATGTTTTACTGTATTTTCTATATTATTTGTTTTACATGTTCTGTATTGTTGTTGCTGTTAATTAGATTCAATATTTTGTCTTTAAATAGTCATTTCCATTAAGAAGGTATAAAAACCTTTAAAGGCCGTTTTCTCATAATGAGCTTTTTATCATAAATCTCAACTTCAGCTCCACTTACAGACACCAAACTTACCAGTTTTATTACTAAATATATTCTGAAGGTTTCTACGGAGAGGTTTGTCCATATATCATTCCTACCCTGATTTATACAACATTTTGTTCCTAAAAACATGACGAAAATTGACTTTTTTATGGCTTTTGACTGTATTTTTTGAAGTGATAAAAGGAGATATTGCAATTTCCTTCAGTAAAAAAACTTTTTTCTGTAATACATCAACAAAATAAAATAATAACTTTGAAATTGGCTTTATCCAATTTTCAGATTTATATCCTGAAAATAAAAGAAAATCAGCAGATATTTAACGAGTTAACACCTCAATTGCATATCTAAACTGAAAATTTCAGGAAACTTGCAATGCAAAAAAATAGTGTCCTAATGTAAACAACAAACTGGGGAAGTACCAAAGTGATATCTGTTAGTTAATAAGTGAACCTGCAGTGTCTCCCTTTAAATACGAGAAGCAGTTGTAGTGCGAGCAGCGAGTTCTTATCTTATCTGAGCCCAAACATACAGAGAGTTACTGTAAACCAGAGGGAAGTGAGGCCGCAACCGTACCAGAGTTTATAACTTCAAACAGTCTACTAGTTTTAAAAAATGCATGCTTCTTCTGAAACACAGCAAAAGAGGAAAACATCCACGGACAGGATATATTTCCCTCTTTAAAAGTGACAGGTTGCTGTGGAGGGTTTGTTGCTAAGAGAACAGCCACAGAGTGAGGACGGTTCGTTTTGTTCCCTGGTGTTTCATCTGTGCAGTCTTTGGTTTAAAAATGTCACTGTTGCTTTGGCTCTTTTGTTACTACTGAATGAGAGAGATCCCATCATTTTAAACACAATATATAGAAGTATTGATTCTTTTTAGAGCCCGATCAACATGAGATTTTTGAGATTGATGCAGATTCTAGAGATAAAAACGAACAAACTGATATCTGATATAGTCGAATGAAAGTAGAACTGTATTATGTTTTTATTGTGCACAGATTTTGCACTGAAATGGTTCTCAGAAAGCTGCTTTCTCAAACAAATAACCCTTGTAAACTGATGATTTTGGCAACTAAAGATATGGCACACTGTGGTGGATAGTTTTCATTATTTTCTGCTACTTTATAGATGAAATGATCAGCAAATTAATCAGTAAAGAAAAGTGTTGATACCTGCAGCCTCAGTTAAATATCTCCCAGAACAAAGAGTTCATTTTAGTGTTCACATTTTCTGTTCACTTTTAACAAACTGCATTTCATGATAAGAAGTAAGAACACGATCCTGACGATCATTTGATTTGACTGAACAAACCAAAGGAGGAAATGCTTCACACTTCACTGTAAACATGCTGTGGATGAAATGTCACACTTCTGCAGACAGCAATAACACGCTTTATTCAGAGTGCGTTCTGCCAGCAGCGCCACAACACATTCAGAACGATAATCTGCACCAAAAAAATAAAAAAAAACGTGCCTGAGATTTCTCCTGATTCAGCATCTGAAATGTTTTCTGGAGCGCGTTCAGATGTTGTGATTGCTGAGTGCTCGCCAGTGTAACAGCAGACCTGCCAGCGTCGTGCTGACAGAAGGCTGCGTTAAGCAACTTGAATCAGCCTTTTAAACAGGCCACCTGATCACCTCAAATGTTGTCACAACCACCTGAAATCAGTAGTTAGAAACAGTGTGTTTCTATCAGACAGATTGGGTAAAAAACATGCAAAGCGACGCCCTGATAATCCTGCTGCACCTCCTACGGCTGGACCTGCTACTGTTGACCAAAACTAAATTGATTCCCTCGCCTACTGCTCAAAGCAGAGGAGGGAAATAATTCAATACTCTTGCACACTATTTGGCTCCCAGCAGCTCTCGGCCTGCTGCTGCAGGTTCCTCGAGCCCAGCGGTGCCTCTGAGGAGGGAGGGAGGGAGGGAGGGAGGGAGGAAGGGAGGAGTGAAGAGCTGCATGAATTGTTCTGGTGTCTGCTGCCTCCTCTTTATAGATCCTTCCCAGCCCTCCCCTGAGTGCCTCCGCCAGTCTTTTTTGGAGGGTGGAGGGAAGAATCTGCTCAATATTGTAATGGCAGCAGGATCGAAGTGGCACCGGAGACGCTTCAAGTGGATATGGATTAACTCGGCTACTCAAAGTGTCTTTCTCTGCTGCGCTCCGAGCCAAACGGAGAACATACATTTGAACACAAAGAAATCTATTTTAATGAGTGTGGGCTGTCGGGGAATGTAAACAGTCGCTCCCGACAGCCTTCAGCTATAAACAACACTGAGGCTGTGAGCATCTACACAATACATCCCTGAAGCCATATGCAGCCAATGCAAATGAATAATACAAACCAACCATTGTCCACCAAGGTGAATGTTTGCTTGTTACTCGATCTACAACTGTTGTTTCCCTCATTGATTCTTCTGTAGATTTGAGAATGGAGGCTCCTTGCTACAGCAAAACATATCAAATACTTAAGCAAATAAGCTTTTTTTTTTATCAGGATTGAGTTCAATTTAGTGAACAGGGCCACGAGATATGATCAAAAGCAACTGGAATAATGCCACTCAGCAAAGAATTGTATTTGAAAAAGAAAAAAAAAGATAAAAATTCCATTTTTTTTTTAATTTTCTAAAACGTTTTATAGCCTAAGAAGACACATCTTCAAATATTTAAAAAAATAAAAATAAATTAATAATAATGCCATGAAATGTTTCTTCAAAGAAGAATGAAATATTAAGAAGAATAAAATCCCAATGAAGTAAAAAAACTAATTATAAAATAGTTTTGTCCAACTAATAGTCCAAAAATAATTAATTTACAATTACATTAACACGAAGAATCGAGGAGATCGTCACACAAGCTTGAAACACCAAATATTTGAGCTGGATAAATGATTCATCTGCTGGTTCTAACTGTTACTGATTCATTTTCTGTTGATTCAATAATGAGCTAGAAAGGCACTCTGACAAACCAGCCCTCCACCAAAACAATGAAATAATTACAAATGTGAGAAATGATTTGTGTATCTGACTAACATGACTGGTCTCCCCTCAAAAAGGACAATACACGACGTTTGTTCAGGCAGAAAAATACGACTTATTTACGTTTTAGACAGGAGGTGGATGGTCGAACCCAGGAGAACGAGGTTCGTGTCCCATGTGAAATCTAAAGAAAATGTTTTTTTTTATGTAACTTCCGTTTATTACGTAACTTCCAGTAGTCACGTCAACCTCGTAACTACTTCACTTCCTGCATTTACGTACATTTATTTACTGTTTCATCCGTCTTTTAACCAGGAAGTTTCTTGCCCTAAACCTACATCAGTGGTTTAGTAGCATAAATTCCCAAACTGCAGCTTTATTTACAATCGTGAACTGTACGTGTTTGTATAATGACGTGTGCTGTTTTTAGAAGCCATGAAACGCTCTCACGTGTCATTTTGACAAACGCTTACATGCGTCGTCATGGACACCATTGACAAACAGTTTATTCTAATTTTTCTGTAATCCTGCTGACAAACAAACAAACAAACAAACCTGAAAACATCACCTCCTTGGTAGAGTTAATTAACTGACGTTTCAGCACCACATTCAGAGATAAAGAGACACTGAAAGTCAAACCAGTATTACTGAAAGAAGAACAAAAGCTAAGATTTCTAAGCTAATAAGCTTAAAATGTCCACTGCATTGGGAGTAAAGGACTTTTTGTAAATATACTTATTTTGCCAGAGGAATCAGAAAACACAAACTGGTCATACAGGAAGAGCTCAGAGCTTCTTTCACCTCTAATGTTGTGCAAAATGTGCAAAATCTGTATCATTAGTAAAACTGGACACAGCAGCTGCATCTTGTGTCGCTTTCCAGATCTGATTTTAAAGCGTAACAATATTTGATGTGCCATTCTGACTCGGCCACAGCATATTTCATATAATCTCTTCCCCTGTAAGTAAAAGGAAAGATAAAATGTTTGCATGTGTAGCTATGTGCCCCCATTTCCGCCTAATAACACCTCGTATTTGTATGAAAATGTCACTAAAAGCACTGCAATTACACGAGCACAGCACTGTTTACACTGGTCACTCAGGGGCGGCTGTAATGGCCTGCAGTTTTTATTGTGTTGGACTGCGAGTATGCAGGAACAGGACGGGTGAAGTAAGTAAATAAAGCACTCGTTACAATCAATTACATAACAGCTACACATAAGATGCTGCAGCCATGGAGACTCGACAGGGAAAATGCGACAACAGATGTGAAACGTTCAGCGATAAGAGGGAAAACCTCCACAGACGAGGCTCGTTAGGGGACAGAGTGGACGTCCCTGGAGCTCGGCCCACTCAGAGGACAGACACAGTGGAATCACCGTCTCCGAGCTCTGCTGGAAATCATTTCCCACACTCCAAAACCAGTTTTCCTCCCTTTTAGAAGAGGAATCTTGTGGAGTATAATGTTCAAATTCTGGGCCAAATTTCCAGGCCGGTTGTTGTGTTTCTGTGTTGTGGCAGCTGCACAGTGATTCCCTCCTGAACTCGAGCCACAGATGATGTTTCACTGCTGTCAGGTTGCAGCAACATGCAGGATCAAACTCACTTAAAGTGACTTACAGCACCAAACAATCCCAGCTAAGCCCATTTTCGCCTCACCTTACTTGCAGCAGTTTGACTTTGTATATAATTTCCATTTAATTGGGGTACTTGTGTGGAGATCTCACATTGTCAGAAAACCAAAAACTTTCACATCTGGGTTCAAAACATCATCCGGAGTCACAAACAGCTCTGTGAATTTCATTTCCCTTTCCAAGAACTGCAGCTGTAGGACCGCTGCTGTGGTGCTACGACACCAGTATGAATCTGAAACAAACTGATTTTGCTGCAATTGAGTTGCGATAAACGGATTCAAAGGATGCCGAAATAACTCGAGCATGATGGAGATCAGTAAAAAGTCTGAGCTTGTGCTTTGTCAGGTCTGTCTGCAAGACGACAAGCAAACAACTTTTAAAATGCTTCTTTTCTGAATGGAGTTTGGATCGATCCGGGCTCAACACTGACGGGCTTTCACAGCACAGCGTCAATTGTGTGACTATGGCAATGATTTAGCATCTTTATATTAACTTTGTACGTCAAAAAAGGAAAAGTTAATCTTATGTTTGGTGTCAACAGACTATTACAAACATGTTGAAAGCATTTCGGTCCTCAAAAAACATTTAAAAAAGCTATTTTTTCTTATTTTAATTCCTGCTTTTTGCTGGCAGATAGCTGGACTTCAGTTTACTTATGAGTCCTTGAGTGACTTAACTTGGAAACAGCTCTGCATGATAACATCTTGGTTTTAATTGGAATTTTCAGATGTGAAAATGTGTGTCAGACACACTGTAAGATTTTGCAAACATTTTTGAGAGGACACATCTCGTCATCTTGTTCTGGAAACGTTAACATCGCAGAAGCTGGTGGTGCAACAGTTCCAGGAAAAAACAAGGTGGTGCATGTCTGTCGCTCAGGGAGGCTCCATGAATCATGACTAATGACATTTTTAGTGTTGCTGTTTTGTCTTTTAAATGGTTTCTTCACCACAGTTGCCATAAACAGAAGAATGGCCAACACAGGATACAAAAAACGGACTCTTTTGAGGCACAGGTGTCACTGGCAGCTGACAGTGAAATGGTCAAACATCTAAAATGAATTCTGAACCAGGTGGAGCTTCATGTGGAGCCAAAAGGCCACACAGAGTATAAACAGCCAGCGGAGGCAATCTCCCAAAAATACAACCCTGGGAGTGGAAGAAAAGCAGCACACAAGTCTTTCAACTGAGCGTTTCTGTCTTCAAATACAGCTCTTCTCCCAGAGGATGGTGTGGGAAACCCTAGACAATGCTCATTCTGTGGCTCTGCCCAGCAGAGAGATTAATGCTTCTTTATTTTTAGGCACAAGTGTGCTTGAAAGAAACGACCCTGAAAACGCCATGATGCAGGAAATGAGACCAAACTCGCACCGTTCTCCTGGCAGACTGGCCCTTTTTTTTTACCTCTGCTCCACTTTGTTGCCTTTTCACACACTGAGAGATTTTACAAACTGCAGTGCCATGGCCCCAAGGGGGAAAAGAGCCGAGAACAGAATGTGAATTCATCCGCGCTGACAAACACGCCGGGAGAAACTCGCGCTGCCGCTGCACAGACTTGCCTCCTTAATTTACAGAATTTCGCTGAAACAAGAGGGATTTGTTTTAGTGCCAAGTAAACAATGTTTCAACCTTATCTCAATTACCTCACATGATAGGATTTAGGTATTTGCAAAATACTGCAGGGAAATAAAGCAGCACTGAGCAGGAATTAGAGTAAGAAGAAATTCATCCTGAAAAGTGGAACTGACGAGTGTTTTCAATCTAAAACGGCAGAAAAACGTACACTAAACTTTTGTTTTCTCCTGTTTTTTCTCATGAGGTTGACATTCTTGGTTTAAAGTCTCAACCACTGGATGGATTGCCCCTTAACTTTTCATCAAGTATCATCATATACAATACTTTAAACAGACTCAACACCTCAAAGCTTTTAATTTAAATTGTCCACTGGGATTTTCACTTCAGTGACAAAATTCAACTAGCTTTCATTTTGTGGATAATTTCTGATCAATTTCTAAGCTGACAAATCAGTCTGCTGTTAGCAATGGACCGGCCCTCTTTATTTTATTAATGTACGTTGAATGCATTAATAAAGTCGAGTGTTTTTAGTATTTTTGATAAAATAAAACCCTTCTTATTCACCCACCAACCTAAAAAACCCCAATAAAACAAACCCTGACTTAAAAAACACGGTCTAATCCTCCCTAATCAACGTGTTACTGAGACTCCTCATTGTGTGCATGTTTCAGTATTTCCAAGCTTAATTACAGCGAATAACCACATTACCATTTAATGAAGAATTTCCATGATTTGCAGCAACTTCCTTGTAATAATGTGTTTGTAGCATCCCTGACATTTCCAGCTCAGCATGTAACTAAAAACTCAGCATACATTTGGTCCTTGGTTGTGGTGTTTCTAGCCGAGACTGTATTGATCTACTGGTGACAACTAAACTGCCAGGATGCCTGTATGTACAAGGTCTGACTTCGAGGATGCTAAAACAAGTATGAATGTATTAAAATAGTTGGCTGTGGTTCAAGTGTATAGAAGCTTGGGCGCAACCAGAGAGAAAGTATTCGTCTGCAGCATGTGAGATGAAGTCCTGAATTGAACTCCACGCTCCGTCTTTAACCACAACACTCACTAAAACAAAGTCAGTTTACATAATTTGCTTGAAAAGAGTTCAAAGAAACTCTGCTGTCGTGTTCACTAAGAGCTTCAACTTGCAGCTCATATAGTGAAATGAAACCGTTTTAATGTTGCTGCCTAGAAGAGATTGTGCTTCTTCCCACCACCACCGAAATGTTACTTTCATCAAACACAGTTTTACATCTACTTCACTCTGTGACCTTTGCGGTGCATGTGCATAATCAAAACAGTGAAGCACAGAAGCCTAAAGCTGCGTGCGTGAGAAGAGTATTGTAAAGTAGTGATGAGTAACACCACCACCTCTGTTCACTGGAGCCTGGTTACTATCTTATTATTAGACACGGCAGAGTGCATGTAAATGAGTGGGGACTTGTTGCATTCAGCAGGTTGAAACGTAGAATATTTGGAAGGAAAAAACAATCTAGTGCGTTTTATTTTGCTTTTTCAGCTCTATGTTATAAACCTCTAAATCAAAAATATGCCATTTAAATGTTCCTTATCTTGTTCATATCACTGTGTATTACTGCTCCAGATAGTTTTTCCAGTTGGGTGCCTGTGGAGTGAAGTAATCCCACGGATCTTGTGGAGCAGCCTGGTACCTTATCATCAAACTTATGTATGAATCACTCTCCACCGCTTTCTAAAGACGCCGGCTGCCCGTTCACCTCAAACGAACCCCTGATAAGACCTGAAGGGAAGCTTTAATACACCGCCACTCCACCTCCTGTCATTTTTCTGAGGAGCCTTTAAGAGGTTTACCCCGAGGTTTATGCACTTACAACAGCGTATATGAAGAAAACCCGTTTAAGAGACGGTTTACACAGAAGATTACTGTTATTAGTCTGCAGAGCAAAGTAAATAACCCTAATGTGATGTGACAGTGAGCTGAGATGTTTTATCGCCGACACGTAATGTGGATTTCACAACAATAATGAATGAAGAACAGCCTGTTAGCTTCCGATTTTTGGGTACACACTCCACTTCCTGTTGAGAAATACCAGCATGAAAACAACGTTTCTGCGCCAACACTGTGCCGTCCTACAGTCTACCTCTCCCACGGAGGTGAAGTGGCTTTGCTCCAGACGCCAGTGAGTGGCCTACGGGCTAAATCCCTTTGACCTTGTGCTCTCTAACCTCCGCCGAGCAG
Source organism: Serranus cabrilla (assembly GCA_903364295.1). Classification (NCBI taxonomy): domain Eukaryota; kingdom Metazoa; phylum Chordata; class Actinopteri; order Perciformes; family Serranidae; genus Serranus; species Serranus cabrilla. The sequence goes on along the minus strand of CAFUXE010000586.1, from coordinate 355,183 downwards.
CCGAGCATGCAGAGTAAACAGGAGGGAGGATAAACAACTTAGCAGAGGGCCAGCTGATGGGATTTCTGAGCAGCGCGGCCTCCCCACCAGGACGCTGTGTGTACAGTCTCATGCCGGCGAATCCCGAGACGCTCTCAAACACGACGCCGTCAGCTGACTGTTGACACTGAACACAGCAGGACCTCACCTGCTGTGGACGGATTAGTCTACATTAGAGCTTTGTCTGGGTCTACTGCATGGATTTTATGTTGTTTTTTTTTACTTGTTAGAGTATTTAAAACTAAAAATGGAGATAAAAACTGGCAGAACTTGATGATCTTCTTCTAAGCAAGATGCCACATTCAGAGGTGGTCTGAACCACATAAGGCCACAATCTTTTAGCCGTGTTTATGCCACATTAAAGGGCCGCCCACCTTACTAACGTCATGCTTAAGCCGAAGTTTGTACTCATTTGTTCCAATATTACAAATGCCTCAAACATCTTTTCCAGGGACATGCCAAAGAATTACCCAGTCTCTATTGTTTTAATTATTTCCGCTGTGCATCATGACTTTTCTATAGTTACCTCTTTGCACCCGTTTTCAACGTTATCAGCCCATTAAATGGCTGTTTTCATTGTTATCAGCCTCATATATGTGGGTTAGAAGGCGCCTGCTTCAGCTACTATATGTGCAGAAGGTTGTTTTCATAGTATCAGCTGTCAGGTTGCAGTTTTGTTATCTTTAAGCGCTAAAACTTCTTTAGTTTAGGGGGAAAAAAAGGAACGACATGGTTAGATTAAGGGTAAAAAAAGAAGCTTCACAGTTAGATTAAGTGGAAAAATTAAACTACATGGTTAAATTTAAGGAGAATATGAAACTACATGGTTAGATTTAGGGAGAAAATGAAACTAAAAGGTTAGATTTAGGATAAAAAAGAAACTACATGGTTATATCTAGTGGGAAAAGAAGCTACATGGTTAGATTTAGGATAAAAAAGGAACTACATGGTTGGATAAAGTGGAAAAAAGAAACTACATGGTTAGATTTAGGGGGAAAAAAGAAGCTTCACAGTTAGATTAAGGGTGGAAAATAAGTTACATGATTAGATTTAGGATAAAAAAAAAGGAACAACATGGTTAGATTTAGGGGGATAATGAAGTTACATGGTTAGATTTAAGGTAAAAAAAACTATAGAAACATTCTCACTTCAAACCTGTATAAATCTGCCTCTATTCTGATGGAAACTTAGTATTTGAAAGGTTGAGGGCCACTGCAGGCAACACTGATAACACAGGAAATGTGTTGACATTGCATGTCGAGGCTAACATGTCTAGTTTATAATCCCTTCACCTCGGAGCTCGATAACGTGCATCTCCCAGCTTTCTCAATACTCCAACAAAGTGAAAACACAAGTGGGCATCCCGAAAACAATTTGTGTGTTGTGTTGGAGTGGTGTGCACAAAAACAGGAGGTGAACAAACACTCAGACTGAGGCAAAGCTGCTTTCAAAGCGCTCAGGAATTGTTCAAAAAGCCATTGTGCTCTCTGTAAATCACACAGTAATGCAGCATAATGATCAACGGGAGAGATAAAGCTCTGCATACCACAACTATGAGCGAACAGCCGACACGCTCGTACAGATGGAACAACAAGTCCGTACAATTGATTCCTGATAAATATTAACTGCTGCATTTTTAACATTGTTATCTGGGCATCCAGGCATTGTGGTGTGTCTGAAATCATTCAGATACGTATCATGAAGATATCTAGAGCATGAACAACCATCTCAACATGGAGTTTTGAGTCATATTTCAGCAGAAAGGAGCGATCTGTTATTGCTTTGACTGGATGTGTTTCTGTCAGCATCAGAACGTCAACATGCATTAACACGAATTATCATTTCGACGCGTCAATCAAAGTAATACATTATTTGAAACATGTTGAGCAAGCCCACGTAACTGTTTATTAGTACTTCTGCCCATCAATCAAAACCTCTCAGCTTATTTGACATGATATCCTCAATCAAAGTGAACACAGGAGGCTTTAATTCACAGTGTGCTTCAGATTTCAGAGCGACTTCTTCATCAACATTTGTTGCCTTATTTGTTTGGACACTTGTAATTATTTGGATTCTGGGACTTACGCCATTAGATTACATCACCACCATTATTGGCACTTACAAAAGGCTGCTGATTTGAACTGCTCGACAAAATTTAAGAGGTGGACAAGGATTCAGAACACACACACCGTCTGCAGTTCATGATGACGTGAGGCCAGTTCAACAGAAGCAGTCTATTGGATTTTAAACCACAGTAAACCACTGTGCCTGTGTGTGGTCTGTACTAAACAAAGGTTAGTTTGGTGGGGTTTTCAGTTAGGCCTGGATAAATGATAACGATGACTCACACTGAGTCAGGCCAGACGGAGGAGTGAACCAGCAGCTACGACAGATGCTCGCAAGTGTATCGATCTCAGCTGCTGCTGCTGCTTTTTTTGTGACCTAGAAAGAAACTTCTCTTGGAGACCACTGAGGCAACAACTCACTGCAGCAAAAGTGAATTAGCAGCAAGTGGATCTGTTGCTGCTGCAAATATATAGAACATGCATGAAGTCCTGCAGACGACAGGACAGAAAACTTAATGCACCAATAATGAAAACACAAGGTTCAGCTGCACTGCAGCATGGAAATATGACATTAAACTGCAGTTGTATGCAGATAAATATTGAGAGTTGACAGCTTATTTGCTGTGTTGCTTCATCGTTTCGTCTGCAGCTTGTTGAAGCCGTCCAACCTCTTGGCACAACTTGTAATTCTTGCAATAACTCGTCACCTCTCCCTCACTGAGGCAGCTTCTCAGGGCTGTTTTTATCCTGTTCTACAGGGAGAATCCACACTATGCAGGCAGGCTGGACACATGAATTGTGCTGGCAATCTTTCCTAATGGACATTTTGGCTGCTGATCATGATGCTTGCAAAAAGCCTGAATATGCCAGCTAACAAAGATACGGGTCCATGTGCAGAAAATGAATCGCCAATAAAGTAATTAAGAAAGCTTTAACACCAATGATTTACTCGTTCCAGCCTCTTGAATGCTTGAATTCACTATTTTAATATCATTTTTAATTGAGTATGTTTTGGACTGTTTTCCAGACTAAATAAAGACGTCATGCTGGGAAACTGTGATGGACATTTGTCAGTTTCTAGGGACAATATATAGACCAGAGGTGCCAAACTGACTGATGACAAACTGGTTTTAGTTCCAGTCAAGACAGTTCAGGTGATTGAATGACTGACTCAGGTGTGTGGCTGCTTGTTTGGAACAAAACCCTGCAGCCAGAACAGCCCTTTCATGGATCAGTTTGACAGCACTAAGCCCCAGAAAAAAACAGGAAATAATCATTATCTGCAGATCTACGTTTAACTAAAAGTAACTTTCTTTGCTGATGATACTTCACTATTCATGACTGAAACCAGAGCATGAACTGTAATTAATCTACTCTGTTTTTTTTTTACAGGTCATTGTTTGGTGTCAGTCAATAACATGTGATTACACTGTGAGTGAGACAGACTAATCAACAACTTCCCATTACGCCTGATCAATACGTCTCCAGGTCAGATGTCTGACTCCAGCAGCAGATTATATCATCAGTATCTGCACTGTAGTGAACTAAAACCTCTCATGATAAGATATGTTTACTCATTACTGCTGCCAAATGTTTGTATCTGCATTCTTTCCTAAATTTTCCTGTGTGTTATAGCCTGAAGGCTGGACAATCAGCTTCGGCCATCTCTTCACTAAATGTGCTGAGGAGGACATTTAAGGACAGTTATGAACAGCTTGTATCTCAATCTGGAAAATCATCTTTCCAAATTAACAGGGACCCGCATACTTGTCGTCTGGCTCTGAGCTCATTGTTTAAAGGGTTTTGTTGTCTGGCCTTCATCTCTGCTGCACACTCGTCCAGGAAGAGGATGGAGCAGCGTGTGTGTTTGAACAGATAGAGCCGAGTGTTTCTGGGAAAATGCCTCTGCCCTCCCATGTGAATTTATGGGAAAATTCCACAGTAGTTCAGAGGAAGGCGGACAACCAAATAAAAACCGAAAAAAAGGGAGAACTTGGTGTGTTTGTACAGCTAATAACGTGATGTTATGACAAGCAACAAGCTACACAACTGTCCAGTTTCACTGGAACGCTTTTATTATGACTTAAAATAAAAACTTTTTCTACAGAAAAATGTGATAAAAGCATAACTCCATTTAGTTTTTTTTTTATCAATTAGCTTATTTGAAAGCTATTAACTCAAACTAGATGCATTTTAAATTTGTTTTGCACAGAATGCATGAGAGTGAATTTACAAAAAACTAAAGTCTATTTGTTTTTTATTAGTTATACCGTCATTGAAGCTGTTCAATTGAATTTATGTCAAATCAACTTTAGCTTTATCATCATTTTAGACAACATCCAAACTCTTTTGGACTATAAGTTGCATATTCACTACATTTAACACCAACAACTCAATTTACAAGCAACTTTTTTTTTATCTGATTCTCATCAAAACACCTGAAGGCATCGGGGTTAAAACTGAGCGAGAGCTGCAACTAATGACTGTTTTCATTGCCTATTAGTCTGTTGATTATTTTCTTGATGAATCAATTAGTTGAATGTCAAAAACAGGTGGAGAAAAAGCCCCATTAGGATTTATCAGAACCCAACGTGACTCTCATAATGCTTATTATCCTAAAACACCAAATATTGAATCATATGTGAGAGTAAATCTTTAATTTTGAGAAGCTGAACTCGGGAATGTTTTGACTTTTTTTTTGTCAAATTAGTTAGATTATCAACCTCTCGACAAAGTACTTAAGCTCTAAACGAGGCCACACTTGGTTGAAAAGTGTTTAGGTTACATGTAGTGGTTCCACTTTATAGATTTTTATAGATCAGTTCAAGACATTTATAAGAATAATCTGTGGTTTGCCAGGTTTGTTAGCAGGTGTTTGTCTTCCTTGGCTGTTCACTCATTAACACCTCTTCAGACTGTGTGACCTCTGACCTTCTGGATCTTAATTAATTTATTAACAACATACTCACATTTACACGCTGCACACTTGGGTTGTTTGCTTTGAAAATTTATAACTGCAGTCTTGATTTTTATTACCATTTATTAATGTTTGCTGACATTTATGGCTGCTCACTCGATGGTTTATTAGACGGTGACAAACTTCTTATTAAAAACTTCAATGACTCAAACCTGACGACCGTAAAGTTATTCTGATTAATTAACTGTAGCTGATTAGAGAAGCAAATTATATAACTTTTATTAATGAGCAATTAATTACAACTTATAAACCCTTTGTAAAAGGTACAGAACCTTTGCTTCAACAGGCATTTATATTTTAAGGTAAAACGGGTCTGAAATAAAGTAAATAAGGAGACAGTTCGCCTCGAAAATCAAAAATTCACAAAGCGCCTGTTGTGTTCCCTTATTTATCACTCCAGACTGTTTTGGTGTGAGTTAACAAGAGTGGGAGATATTTACCTCCTGTAGAAAATAATTTAACTAGACTGCACTTTGCTTGTGGCTTTCAAAGGAAAAAATAAAGTTTAAAAACTCAACTGAAGTGTCTCTTTCCAGACATAATGACCCAGTTATAAGATAATCCACACCAGAACTATTTTCTTCACTACATCTGCCAACAGTTTCACCACACAGAAGGAAGTAAAGTAGCTCAGCAGGCGCTCGATAACAGGACGTCATTAATGTTTACATCTCGTGCTGCCATGAGCCGGAGCCTCTCATCCATGAGTGCATGCACGCTTCCTTCTGTGCATTGAAGTGGGTGGCGGGTGCAGAGCCGTAGGAAGAATACAGTTCCTACATGAAACTGCTGACAACAGAGTCTGTGGAGCATCTTGAGTAACCAAGTCATGATTCTGGGAAGAAACGTTGCTGTTGAGTTCTTCAAATGTAATTTTTGGGCGCTCTGGGCAACAAGAGTGTAATTAAATTCCATTATTTTTTACAAGAAGACAGACATCTCTGCAGCCGATATCACCAACACAGCAAAATAGTCTAGATTAATAAACAGCATTACAAGTTTATGGAAAAATATGGAGTTCGATTTTGGCGTGAACTGTCCCTTTAAGATTACATATCCTCTTAGATATCTTAGTATCGTAATAGTCATTTTTTCCCGGATTTAAAGGCGGCATAACTTAGCAACTAAGTTCGATTTTATACTTAGTATAACCACATGATTATTGATAAGAAATCAAATTATTTAGTGAAAAGCGCTAATAGTCGACCATACAATATTGTCGCCATATCTATATCGAGCTTTTTAGTCCATAATATTGTGATATTTAATTGTCTTCATATCGCCCTACGTCTAAGTCACAATATACACACGCTTTTATTAATACTGTCCCAGAAAATGAGGGATTTCTGCCACTATGTTCAGTATTTTCTTCAAGCTTAGTTCATTATCTTTAGCTGTACTCATAACTGAAAACATATTTGAATGCCTTTAGAAATTAGATGAAAACGATTCACAGTTTCATTCATGTTTGTCCTTTGGATAAAAGCCAGCTCAGCATTTTTAATCACGATGCTGATCATGTTTTAAGTTATATTTAGGTTACTAGAGTAGTCATGTCGAGCCTGAGCTCATCAAAGTTTCCTTGACACTCACGCTCTGGTGAAGGTGTTCTTCTTTAAAAGGCTTCGTGGTTCATCGGAGCAGCTGCAGGAATCTGGGCTATGTCGTTTTATTCCTGAACAAATCCTGATTCCAAATATGTGAGTGAAATGTAAACACTGGCTGCTGTTCCTGGCCGGCTCCCTGTACATTACAGCTGCTTTTTATTTGACCACGATCCCTGAAAAAGGTCTGCTTTCCAAAAGAGCGCTTATTATGCAACTGAACGTTTCCAGCAGGATTAAGAGCCAACTACTACACATACAACGTGAATAAGACGGGGGTTCAGTCAGAGGGTTCAAGTGTGTTTCTCTGCTCGTAGATTCCAGTGGAAAGTCCAGCCTCATGGCTCAACCCATGACACTCCGGCACAATACTGCAGGCGCACAATGGAAGCTATGCGTGGGGGAAAATATAACAATCACCCCCACATTAGTGGAGTAACTAAAAAAAACCCAATGATGCTCTACTGCTCAATGAGTTCCAGCTTTGTGCAGCGTAGTGTGGAAATAACTGAATAACATGCACACTGTAAAAAATACAATTATATATCATAGATTTTTTTGCAGTATTATTCAATTGCTTGATGGTATTGTATGTTAAATAATACTGAATTATGTGTAATAATCCACATCATATTGCTGAATGCAAGATTAAGACAACTTTTTTTTCTTAAAGTAAAAATGTTAAAGAAAAGTTTACAATTTTTTTTTTTAATTGTAAAAAAGTTACAAAAGTTGCCAAATAACAGTAAACAACCATAAGTTATTTAACAGATAATTTCTTTAATTATAAATACAGATAATAAACAGTTAATATCTGTTTCTGTAATATCTGTGGAATAAAGTTTTTTTTTGTTTTTTTTTAATATTAATATGACGGAAAGTGTTTGGCAACTTTTGATGCCACAGTTTTTTGTTACTTTTTATTTTTTTAAATACAGATATTTATTGATATTAGCTGTATTTTTAAAGAAATGATCAGTAAAACAACTTGCAGAGGTTTGTGTTTGTTGCCAATTTTTTACGACTTTTTTTACAACTTCTTTTACGACTTTTTTTTTTTTTTTACATTTTTAATTTAAGAAAACATTCACATTTAACAATCGAGACCATTAAGCAATCAACAACACTGTCAAAAAACTAGGGTTAATATTTGTAATAAAAGTAATTTACTTTTTTATGGTATTTGCACTTAAAGTAGAAAAAAACAAGAAAAGCAGCGTAGTGTAGTCGTGTAGTTTGCTATACAGCACAGTGTGGTTTAGTGTGGTGTTTTTACAGTGTAGCCTCAAGCCCTGACACGCAGAGCTGAGTGTTGTGTTTAAGGAGCTCAGGGCAACCTGCAGGCAAACCGTTTCCAAGAAGGATGTGTGACCTTTGACCTCTGGCACTAGTTTGGGAGAGAGGTGAGCATTCCTTTGACATGACATCATGAGGTAATGATCACTGACCTGTCACTTGTCACTATTGATCTTATAGTTTAATCATTATAATGGAGTGCAAAGATGAAGTCAGTTCCTTTAAAATGCATTCAGGTTATTGATTTAAACCCAACAGGCTGCATCCAGGAGCAACCTTTTGCACACACAGGATGAGTTGGCAGTTTCGGAAGTTTTTGACTCACCTGCATTGTAGAAGCTGTCCAGCACTGTTGTCTCCCCAAAGTCCAGTTTACCAAAGTTCACCGTCTCCAGCTTGCTGCCCACCGAGTCGCAGGCGTCCTTCAGGCACTGCAGCGCCATGCTCTCCGCGTTATTCTGCTGCTGGCTCGCCTCTCCGTTCACCACATAGGCCACCGTCACCGGCCTGCTTTTGCACGACTTCCCGGTGGCGAGCAGCCCCCCTCCGTCCATGGGGCTGCTCCCTGGGATCGGGCTGAGCCCCCCGCCGCTGACCAACACCGAGTCCTGCCAGAAAGTCCCGGCTGCGGGGATACCGGAGACGCCACCTCCACCTCCTCCTCCACCGCTGTTGCTGCTGGGGCTTTCCCCGCCGAGGCTCTCTCTGCTGGGACAAACTCCGAAGCAAGGCACCGGTAAGGAAATCCCGTCCTGCTCTTGACTCATCTCTGTTTTTTCCAAGTGTCACTCACTGTCTTAAAGTGTGGGTTGTGATGAGCGGCTCCTCCAGCAGTCCTCCATGGAGAGCCAGCGTTACGCACGGCGGTTACCCATGGAGCCTCTGCACAGGCACGACGTGCAACCAACAAACAGCCTGTTAGAGGTGCAGCTGCACATCATGCTGCATGTTTACTGTCGATTGCACGCGAAGATAAAACACCCGTTGGACGCGGCAGCTTGGCCGAAGTCACGACACTCTTCCGAGGAAATATAAAGAGGAAAACAAGAAGAGAAAGCCACCAAATCCGCGCATTCCTCCTCAGCCCTCACAACAAATCCACATACTTCCCGAAGTTGAGTAACAGCGCCGGTGTCCGCGCAGCGACGCCCACAGACGGCAGGAATGTCACACCGAGGCGAAGTTAAAGCGCACTTAAAGGCTGGCAGCGGCGTGTCATCTCTGTAAAGAGAAAGTACAGTGCGCACGCACACAGGCTGCTTTCATGTGCAGGCAGACCCTGCCCTGTTTCCACTGTTATCTGCCTCACTCACGCACTGGGCGGAGAGACAACAGTGGGAGCCTGGTGGAGCTGGGCGGGGACAGCATGACCATATGTGGAGCTGTGGGCTGAAAGGAAAGGAGCAGTCCACAAAAAAAAACACAATTATGACACAACCAATCAGCTGCTGCTAATGAGTCCAAATGAGAAATAATGAGGTCACACACACATGATGAACACCTTGCCAGGAAGTGGGAAAAAGTGATAAAAACAGCTTTTTATTGAACATTAATCTCCATAATGATTGCAGTGTTATTAGAAATTGATGCATTTCACTGGGTTTCAAACTAATTGCGTTGTTTCGACCATTAATCTCAAATTACAAAGTAAATTTTAGCTGTGATCATCAATCAGCTGTGGAAAGTTTTAGGCAACAATTTCAGCTCCCATTCGGTCTGCGAAAGCAAAACTCCTTCCAGGCTCCAGGCTTTAGATCTGTAATTATTTCTGACAAATATTAGATGCATTAAGTTCAGTTGATTCATATAGAAACTCGTTTTCTATAGAAACTTGTTTTCTATATGAAATGTTTGTCACCTGTTGTAACCTGCTGGTTTCTCCCTTTCTTGTTTCAATGATGCCCTCTAGTGGCGAAGACTTGATATTACAGATACCTGATGCTTATCAATACACGGATAGTTTCTGTAACAACCATTACATAAAAAAATAAAATAAAATAAAAATAAATACAGCCGATATGTGTTGTTGTTTTTTTATGAAGATGTAGTGGTTATCTGTCCTCTTGAACAATAATTAATCATTTTGTGAACAGAATTTGTGAGCATTTCCTTCAGAATTTCTGATTTATTTTTTTTATTTGAGATTGTGGTTACATAAGTCTGATGCTGCTAATTAAAAAAGCTACGATACTACTTTTAGTAATTAAAGAGCACAAAATATTTTAAAAAATTGTTTGTTCTAACTTAAAGTGAGGCCAGTGTAAACCTTCATCCTCCTGATGTGTTTTTTTTTTCTAATCTCACAGGTGTTTTATTCTATCATTCCAATATTTCATGACTTTGTCAAGGAGTTTGTTTCTTATGACTTCACATCATTGTATTCAACGTATCATATTAAAATCCTGTGGGACCTCAGATCAAAGCAACAAATCCCACCAACACAGTTTTAATAAAATAAATAAAATATAATTAATTGATAAATGTTGGTCCTATTTACAGTACCACATACAATTTATACAAATTAAGTGTAACCTAAATTGCAAATGTAACCCAAAAAAAAATATGTGAAGACTTTAATTATATAGATAACTAATAATGTTTTAAGAAGAACATTTTGCTATGATTGTTGTTTTTTGCAGGAGTTTATTCTTCCACAGGGATCACAGTCGGTATTCCTTGTATATTAAATATATGGGTGTGAGTTAAGTTAATGATCTTTCCTTTTTGCATCACTCAGATGACTTGTTGAGTGTAATTACAGAAGATTACATCTATAGCTGGGTGAATGCGTGGCAGATTAATAAACCACATGAACTTACCTAAAATATAAACACACTCTTTAGTCCAGTGAGGGAAACTCAGGGACACAGGTGGATGCAGCAGTTAGTACACTTTTGCTACTTTTTCCACACTTTTTAATAGGGCTCCTTCCTGAAAATGTGTGTTTTTTTCCCCCACAGGCTGTTTCCACACACAGAGTTGGCAGTTTTGGGAGTTTTTTGGAAAACATTTGGCTTTTGACTCACCTGCATGGCAGAAGCTTTCCAGCACTGTTGTCTCCCCAAAGTCCACTTTACCAAAGTTCACCGTCTCTGGCTTGTTGCACAACTTTTGCCCACCTGCTTTTTCATACTTTTTTTTTTAAAGGGCACCATACTGACAACATGTTTTATACCACAGGCCCCCGAATGTGTGGCTCAACAGTTTTTAACAGATTAAAAATAATAAGAATAATAAAAAATGGTGACTCATTTAATGAAGCAAAACTTTCTCTCTTTTAAGGATGATTTTTTTTTTTACAGCTGCTCCACGAGGATTCAATATATTCATCTCTACTGTTTGTTCTGCATCTTTTTCTTGTTTTAAAAATATCCATAGTTATTAATGAAATATAATCCTACAAGTTATACCCAGACCTGATATCGAAGAATCTTCCAGTTTGTTTACGCTTAAGGAAGAAAAAGGCAGGAAAAGTATACAAAAGATATGATATTAAAAATGTTTTTGTAACATCATAAAGTAGCACACGTGTCCCTGGAGTCACTGTTATTTGGTTGCTGTTTATTTATTTTTACAATATTAAATGGAAGATAAAAAGTTAAATCAAACTGATAACAAATGAAAGCACAAGGAAATATTAATGTTATCACAAAAGATGTGCAGGCAAAGCCATAAAGTCAAAAGGTGAATCATGTGGCTCCTATAAAATCATTATATCATCATATTTTTTGATCAAAGATAACTATAATCACAATTACATGCTCATCTCAGATTTTGTGCCAAATTACCTGATTTCAGTGGTATTAAAGTTGTTCAGTTGCAGCAGGTAAACTGCAGGTAAACTGCTGCAACTCAAAAGTTTATTTGCAATAACGAATAAAAGCCATTTTATTTATTTATTTATTTATTTAATTACATTAATAAATCAACACAAGTTTGATTGATATTTCTTTTGGGTGCACAGTAAAAAAAAAAAAATGAAAATGTAAAAAATTCAACTTATATTCACTGGTTTGCATGCAAAACAATAATATGAAAAATATAAAATAAATAATAAAATAAATTTACCTAATGAAAAAAAAAACAAAGTATATTTCTTTTTGCAAATAAATCTATTATTTCAACCTTCAGAGGAAAACCTAATGTAGTTAAATAAATGTTAAACATTTAAATAAATAAAGAAGGTAATGACAGCAGGGTGTCGTTCCCTCTCCTGCCACTAGATGTCTCACACCGACCGCACATTCACCTGCGGTCTGCACACAGCAGCACCAGCTCCCACTGCCAAACCAAACACATCCACAGGGCTGTGTTATTTCACTGCCTTTAAACACATCTGTCTGCTCTCCGTCGTTTCGCTGTGGGCGAATTACAGATAATCACACCCAAACTATTTATGCATCGCTGTGTCTTCTTATTGGCACTCAAATCAAGTGCTGTGAACGCCGAGGTTACATTACTGCGAGTCAAATTACACATTATTGAATGCAATGAATATTTACATTTTTATATGAAAATCTAAATTTTATTCACATCATTCTGCTTTGCCTCGTTCACACACACACACACACACAC
>CAFUXE010000586.1:319756-332466 GCA_903364295.1 Serranus cabrilla | reverse complement strand
TCAACACACACACACACACACACACACACACACTCAACTGGAGTCCCATCCAGCTTCCTCCAAGGCCAGACTACTTTTCCAATCCTCCTGCACAGAAAAACTTGTTTGTAATGTTATATTTTATTAATCTGATTTATTTTTTCTTTATCTGCCTTTTTCTTTTTAATCACACTTTCCTAAAGCAACAATCTGAACTTTAAATGTATTTAGAGTTAAGACATAGCTTCTCGTTTAGCATCAGTTAGAAGAAGTTAGCATCACTCAGGTTACCTGAACAAAAGAAAATGGGATTACGACATTGAATTTTGGATTGTTGCAGAAGATTAAATCTGTGATAAACAAAGATTCATGATGCATAAAGGTTTTGTTTGGCAAGATAATAATCACTAATTAACCTCATTTTATGATTATTAAAAACCAACCCAGTCGCCAGAATAAAAGTTGGCTTTGGAGCATCAGTCTGGGACCATTTTCAGCTGCAGGTTAAAATGACAAAAGACATGTTTTTAGCTTTAACCCTCATCCTAATCTTACAATGAGGTAACTGTTGATTGCACAATGTTATGGCTGTAGAATAAGGACATTACAGCATTTATATTTGTTACCTATAAGCCTTGATTTCATTGACAAATCTGTGTTTGACGTGGTACGATCTCTCACAAAATTATGCTCCATTTATGCAAACGACACATTTCTGTCAGTGCAACATTGTGACTCACTGATGTGTTTTTAATAGTTTTTTAACAATTGAATATTATTTATCAAGCTTTGGCTGCACAAACACTTATTAGTTTGATTAATTAATAGCTGGTTTTAGTCTTTTCATTGTATTTGTTAACAATGAGGGTTTTTCATTTGTAGCTTTTTTCGACATTGACAGTGATGGATATAAAATAATAAAGTGCTACTGTAGCTTCTACTTGCCAAAGGCGTTACACCATTCAACCTGTTTGATTTTTCTTTTTCTTTCTTTTTTACAGCTGGATTTTATGCTGTTTTTAAAATGATGTGTAAAGCAGCAGTGATGCAACAGGAGCACCACATTGCAGCAACTAATCCGGCTCTCTTCCCTTATTTCCTGCCTGCAGTATCTCATCAAATGAAGACAAAACAGTTTTAAAATGTTATGTTCTTCATGAGATAAACAAGGTATTTTATTTATTTGTTATTGAGTCTGTTGAGAGCTTAGATCCACCGGTGTTCGGACTCCAGCCTGTCCCGTCTCTCCTCTCAGACTTTGAGCCTCTGAGAACTGCAACGAGTGGAGCGAATGTTTCGGAGTTTTAATAATAAAACATCTGACATCAGGATTTAGAGGGCTCTGCACGGGAATACTCTGCGTATCCTTGCAATAACTCCTGTATTTTCCTCTAAAAACGTGGAGAGATCCGTCTGTGAGCAGAGACACAATCAGAGAGTCTGCAGAGCTCCTCTCAGATATTAGCATTTAATGAAATGCACATTTTCTTTCTCATTTAGTTCCAAACGTTTCCAAATCTGGGGAAATTCAGGGATGACCCATGTTTTGATATGCTCTTTATTAGTTTGTTTTCTTTTCATTCATTCCCTGTTCTCCAGTTAGGGTCTCAATATGTCCGCTTTGAGCCCTGCGTGCCAAGATGTGTGCTTTTACTGTGTGAGTGTGTGTTTGTTGGAGCTTGAATACGACCAGTAGAGTCCTCTGAATCGAGCTCTGCAGCTTTAACATAATTAACAATCCCTCTAATGATCAGGAGTCGTGATTCTGCGTCATGAATTTAAAAGAGGACGTTTAATGTATTAGCAGCTGGCAGCAGAGCTAAAAGTTTCATCCAACGTTTCCTTTTTTAACTTTGTTGAAACACATATTAACACACACAAGAATGGTCCAGTGTGTGTGTGTGTGTGTGTGTAGGTGTGTGTGTGTTTAGCCGCAGGCCCACATGGTGTTAATTGGATAATGAGGTACAATGACAAATCCCTGTTGCAGCGACAATAAGGTGCTGCTGTCCAGGTTTAATATCACAGACCCTGGTGTAATGCTGTTTGGACACACACACACACACACACACACTAAGCTCAGGTGTCTGTCGCTCCACTTCGGAATCTAATCTGGCTCTTCCTCCCAGCAGCCAATCAGAGGCAGCCATTGCTGCCCCAACAACCAATCAATTATCTCTAATTCTGGACAGGCCTCTCCTCTCCTCTCCTCTCCTCTCCTCTCCTCGTTTCCTTTCTCACCTTTCACCTTGGGTTTCTCGTCACCTCAATCCCTCTGCTCCCCCCCTTTCCTTTCCACCTTTGCTTCCTTTTCTCCTTTCCTTGTCTCCCCTCCTCTCAGTTCATTTCATCTCATCTCATTCCACTTCTAATTTCCTCGTTTCTTTCTCTTTTCTCACCTCCGCTTGTGTCTCTTTCTTCTGCTTTCCTTGTTTCCTTTACTCCTTCCTCTCTGTCTCTCCTCATTTTCTTTTCTTGTTTTGCTCCTTCACCTCCTCTCCTTCTCTCCTCTCCTTTACTTATCCTCTCTCTTCTCTTCCTCTTGGTTCCATTCCATTCCTTTTCTTTCCTCTCCTCTCCTCACCCCCTTCTCACCTTTTTACCTTTCCTTTCCTTATTTCCTCTTCTCCTTATTTTATCTAATTTCTTCTTTTCTCCTTGTTTCCTTTTTTTCAATTCCTTTCCCTGCTCCTCCTCTCCTTTCCTTTCCTCTCCTCCTCCCAACTCCTGTCTTCTCTTTTCCTCCCCTTCCCTCTCTTCGTCTCTCCTTTCCTTTCCTGTCCTCATTTTTCTTCTCCTCTTATCTCCTCTTCTCTCCTTTCCTTTGCTCTCTTCCTCTCCTTGTCTCTCCTCTCCTCTCCCGCCATAACTGGGGGATGATGGGCCATAACTCACGGGGATCCGAGCCGCCCCAGACGTGCTCACATTAATTGGATGTCCATATTAAATGGAAAATGAGAGCGGCGCTGAGGGAAAAAGTGAATGACTGACTCTCTTGGCTGCTATTGACCTATGAGGAAGAGATGCTGCCCTTTTCCCCGGCGCTCTCCCTCGCCCAGTTTTCTCTGCTCCCGTCAGCGTGATGGATCTCAAAGCATTCATTTTCTGACCCCTCACCTGGAAGCAGATTAAGCGCTCTGATTCAATAGGGCCGTTAATGGGGGCGCCAAAAGTTTATGAGGATTTCTGGAAAAGGCCAGGGAAATTAGATTGTAAGCTAACAGATTTATTGCTCTGTTTCAACACATTGTAAAAAGATTATAGGACCTCGAGGCAGGTTGGAGGGACCGAGGGGCCGCGGCGTGTCTCTCGTTGTGAAGGAGAGGTATAGGAGAGAGAGACAGAGTCCTGCTCTCACATTTAGCAGCTATTCTACACTGACAGGGCAAAGACAAGCATGTCAGTCAGCAGAGGAAGCGCTCACGTCTGACCGTAAGCTGAAGGACAGATGTTTAGACGGCGCTCCTCAGCTGGAGGTGACGTGATGGGAAGCGATGCTGTTTTGTCTGCAACTCTGCTCTCATCTGATTTGTTGCCTCTTGTTGTCTCACCCATTTCCTCCCTGTTTTATTTAAAAAAATACATCATTATATTCCAACACATTATTTCATTATCTCACCTTGCACGTATCCACCAGTCTTAATGCTTGATACATTACAAGTCTTGAATTTCAGAATTGCAGAAATGTTGTTTTCTCTAAGTCCTCCAACGGATCGTTCAGTTTTCTTCCTCATGTTTGTGCTTACCTGTCATGATATAAAGTAATCCCACATCGATGTGTGAGGACCTGGATGCTGTGCTGCAAAAAGGCACCACGAAAATTTAATGAAAACAATTTTCTGGCTTTTTTTCCTGGTTCTTTCTGGCTCCTCCATCGACTTCTTACTGACTCTTTGCACAGAACTATAAAATTAAAATAATAGTATATTATTAATAATCTGATTTGATATCTGATGTCTGATTTATATTTGAAGATTTTATTCACAAATATTCCAAATAAATAGAAATATACATCAGGATGTCAATGGACGTGTCACATATGTGCAGACAGAGCTGCAGGTTCATCATTACTAAAAATATATTGTAAATATTTAAATGAAGCAGTTGATAAGTAAGGCAAAATGAGGGATGAAACAATATCCATAGCTGTGTATAACTACTACCTTAATTAAACTGCAAAATCATAATTTCCTTAACATATTATACTCTTATTTAAAACTTTAAAAAGCTGTGACTAAATGTGAATTTTTTCATCAATGGCAAAAACAAATACTGGCATTCTGTGATCATATCAGATCATTTGTTTTAAAGGCCCAGTATCTATGTATTTGCATTAAACTAACTTGCCTGCATTTACATCATGAAACTCAGCACGTGAGTCAATAAGCAGCTTCACTCACTTCAGGTGGATTTCTCCTCGCAGCCTTCAGCTGTGAGTCATGTTGGCCGACACTTGAGCGAGGAGCCTCAGGCAAAGATTAGCTTCCTCTTCTGATGAATTTCTGTCAGACTGTACGTAATGGTGCCCTACACATTCAATAACAAGACATTTTTGTTTTTATTTTTAAAGTAAAGGCCACCAGAATGGAAGCTGAAAGAAACTAATTCTTAAAAGAAACATAAAAGACTTACATATTGTTTGACTTCCAACACAGCACGTAGCTTCCTCTGACCCTAAACGCTGATCTGTTTCTTTTGCACAAAGTGTAGCTCAGCCCCTGGGTGTGCAGCTGTTGTATCACTACTACAGTAACATTACAGAACAGGCATTAAAGAACCACCCTTTGTGCAGGTATATACCCTCCTGGGGCACGTTCAATCTCACACCAATGTGCATGATTTTGTTACAGTTTTGGCTGAAACAGTGTGCAACCGGATTTGCTAACTTTCATTTAATGGATGTGTAACTTATGGTAGAGGACTGGGGCCAGGTAGGAGAAAAAAATAAGTTTAAGTTGGAGAAAAAAGTTGTAATGATGAGAATAAAATCAACTTTCAGCAAAGGTCGATCTATCCAAACAGTTACTGCAAGCTACAACCTGATTTTCATCACTGTCAAAAAATGAGCAATAACCACAACATTTACTAAAATCCCCACACACATAAATGAAATAAAAAAGTTTACTTTATTTTCCACATTTCGATTTTTTCTCCACATTTCAACTCTTAGTGTATAATGTTTCTCATATCTGGCCTAATCAGCCTCTACATGTGTTTAAACCTCAGTGCTCAACACAAACTGTCCCATTTAATGACACCTCATGTATTGATTATTTGGCTTAAATGACTCTGAAAATAAACCATCTTGGGTTTATCAAACATTTAATTGAGTTTTTTTACCAGTTCTATTAGTTGGTTTTGTGGGACACTGATTTTTATTACTGTAATGTCCTGTAATATTCAGTGCTTTTCCATTTAAATAAACATTTTGCTACATTTTGTTGTGTCTGAACGCACCCTTGGTAGCTCATCTGGGTGGACTAAACCACCTGTGGGGGGGTTCACTTTAATCAGACAGAGAAACAGGCACTTTTGCCAAGAAAAAATTGTAATTAAAATAATTTTGACAAAAGAAGAACTAGAACAGAACTGATTACAAAATCAAACATCAATGTAACCGCTAATTACAGAAAACATTCAGTCTTAATCATGCCTCAGCTGCTTTTCAAACATGGAGGAACCAGGAAGTACAAAGAACAGATGCAGTCCACTGTAAACCCTTTGGCTGGATTGGAAAATACTTGACAGTTAAAAACCAGAAGGAGGCAATAATTCACCGGAAAAAAAAGGATAACAACAGAGAAGAAGAGGAAGAAAAAGAAGAAGAAAACCTTATTGTTTAACCACTAAAAAAGCAGGTGAGTAACAAAGTGAAAATACTTGTTTAGTAAATGTGGTAACAGTGTTTAAAATATGCTACAATGTAGAGAAAAGTTTAAGTCTTAGCTGGGCTAGTAGAAAACAGTTGACAGTCAAGTATAAAAGTTGCACTAATTAATGTTTAAAAGCTTTAGTTTGTATTTTTTTCTGTTTTTTTGGAGCCAAAAGTAACAATGTTTGAAAGAGAGGGTAAAGTTTGGGAGGAGGCCTCAAAGTTACCAGTTAATGCTAGTGCTAGCTAACTAGCTAGCTAGCTTGGTTAGCAAGGTGCATCCTTAATTCACGTTAACTGTGATATTAGTTGGCATGCTAATTTAAGTTATTGAAAAACAGGCTGAAAATAAAATATACTTAACTAAGAAACTGAACAGCTGCTCCTTTGTGTCTTTTTGTAAAACTGAATGCTGAATAGCATATTTTTAAGCGACAAAACTGTTAAAAATTAATTAGCATGAACTGAAAATACAGGTTAATGTCTATTAAGTGCAGTGCTGGAATATTACTAAGCACATTTACTCAAGTTTACTTAAGTAAAATGTTGAGGTACTTATACTTTACTTGAGTTTTTCCATTTATTGTAACTGTATACTTATACTCCACTACCTTTTTAGGTAAATATTGTACTTTTTTACTCCACTATGACTAAATTGACAGATTCAGTTACTTTTCAGGTCGAGATTTAACATGAAAAACACTCAACAGTTCTTTAAGTATTTAAAAATAGCTGTTACTTGACACAATTTTAAGCTTCTTATATACTTGTATAATATCTGGAATATAGTGGGTCCATTCTGACTTATGAGTACTTCTACTTTTGACACTTTCAGTACATTTTGATGCTGATGCTTTTGTACTTTTACAGTGTGGTATTAGGACTTTTACTAAAGTAAGGGATCTGAATACTTCTCCCACCTCTGTTTAAATACACACAGTGAGCATGCCCATATAAGACCTTCTTCCATGGCTGAATATCTTTCTATTTTGCACAAACTTTAATTAACACTTAGCATGAAATCTAACACCATGAGATGGCTGAAGTGTCGGCTGAACGCCAGCAGAAAAATTCCTCTGTTTGCTTAAATTCTCATCCAACATTCAGCTTTTAAAAAATATTTCCTCTGCTGGAAACGAGGCCTGCTGAGGACAAACAGCTCTTCACAATGTCAGTAATGATGAGCGGAGACGCCAACACAAACAGATTCCCCGTGTGTTCGTAATCGACTCGGGAGTAATGTAGAACTCTGTCATGCGTGTTAGTTTGGCTGTTGGTGGGGGACCTACATGCAACGCTCAGAGTTGAGATAAACTCACCAGAGCTGAAGTGTCTCTGTGGGCTGAGCTGCAGAGTTTGGGTTTAACCCTCTGATGTCTGCTGTTCGGTTGCACACCAGCGCCTCAGGATCTCTTTCTGTAGTAAATTAATTTACATTTGGAGGATTTTCTAAAGATGCTGGCTTCCTGTGGAGCCAGCGAGATCAAAGTGTCTCATTCTGTGTGTTTGATGATGTTTGATGTTTGCTTTGAGTGTGAATGTTGCTGACTTTTTGCTGTCTTTTTCTCGGCACAGCGGGAGGTGCTCTTTCCTGCCTTTTACTTTCTGCCCTTCCTCGCCCAAATTCGGTAAGTTGCGTTTTACTTTTTTCCGGCTGTGATTCAGATTCCCTTTGCTGACATATTCTTAATCACCTCGTGGTATCTACCCAACAAGCATTTGATGGATGATGTGAAGTTCAGTTCTAGCCCAAAGTAGCACAAAATCTCTCAGATTTAGTGTCATGGATCAGTAAAATATCCAGCTTCAGAAACCTCTGAACTGACATCAGAGATGTTTAGGTTTCATTTAATGGTTATCCTGAGTTGCTGTTTGGTTTCACTTCCATGTTGAGTGATGGACATTTTGGTTTTGGCTGTTATCTGTTTGTGAAGGGAAATTGCCATTTCCAAAGGCTGCAGTGTTGATTTTAAGGAGCAGTTGCTTGATCTTTGTCATATTGATCAAACAAATGTTGATTTGATGATTTTGCAACATGATATTCTGCGAGCTATTGCCAACATTTTCATGCTTGTTGCTGGTTTTTTGTGTCATTGATGTTGTTGCCATTTCGGAGCTCTTGCAAAGGTAGGTGACACTTTATCATGCTTTCAAATCTCTGCTTGGCTGCTGATTGGTTCGTTTTCCAATGCTGGAAACAGCCGCCAATAAGCACAACACCAAACTTCAGACACTGACTCTGCTGTTATTTTATCCCCCATCAGTCCTTCCATAACGCTGGTTTTTCTCCAACTGTGAGTGAAATTTATGCTTGTACTGGCTGCTATGAATCAATGTATTAATGCTCTTGTTTCTTATGATTTCTGCTGTGTTGTAACTGCTCCTTGTCTTTGGTTATGGCAAACCACATTACATTCATCTGTCAGCTTTGGGTGTAGAAGATGGTGGAAGAAGTTGTAAATAGTTCAAGTCGTTGCTTTGCAAGTTACAAGTAGTTTTTGAACTCTTGGCTCAAGTCTGACATGTCCAAAGGCCTAAACTTTGAGTTTTGAGTCCTAAACAAGTCAAACTGCCTGAAACATTGTACCCCATGTTGCACTAAGTACTCAGCTCATTAGATAAACTGGAGGAATAAAATCACTTAAAATATGTTAAGAAATTGAATGTTTGTGCTGTTCCTTCAGTATTTCTGTAAGACTTTTGAGGTTCTTTTATTGACTTGAATGACTAAACTCTTTGACTATGTGACAAAACACTTAATGCAGAGGCCCCTGAGCCTTCGGGCCCCTGAGCCTTTGGGCCCCTGAGCCTTCGGGCCCCTGAGCCTGATATGTCTGTTTGAGAATCCACCCATGAATCAATTTTTTAAATATCACTGGTCAATGAAAACTGCACAGATGAAGCAGCTGGAACCAGTTGTTGACTTTTTATGAAGATCAAATAAACAACGCCTGAAATATGTAGAATGAAAGCAGTTTTCACAGAGCAGCTGTGATGAATTACCGGGCCCCAACGCCCACTCCTTTATGTAAGAGTGTGTGTGTGTAGACGCAGCTATTGTTGTTAATCTGATTTGGTTAAATGTCCCCAGGGCACACACAAAGCAGAACCTCCTCACCTTTAACCTCCTCCTCCTCCTCCTCCTCCTCGTCTCTCCCCCTCAGATAATAATCCCCGACCATTTCACTCATTTGAAGAGGCTAATCAGTTTAAATACTCTGATGCAGACAATATTTTGGAGCAATGCAGTGTGTGAATAATTTAGCAATGAATTATAGAAACCATGATATTTGTTAAAGGCAAAATGTGTCAAAATGTCACAAAGTATTGTGGCGCCACAGATCCTCAAAACAATCATTTTATTGTACTGTTCAGTTATGAAAATGATCATTCCATCCAAGATCACAATTGCAGTTTCAGTTAAAATGATCACAATTCAACATTTTTTCAAATAGTTCAGTTCTATATGGCAGCAGATTTTATAACAAGCTGTATATGACTCTACTGATTGATTGATTTGCATATTCAGTACAAACTTTATTTTTGGTGCACAGACTCTCAGCGTCCAGTAAATCTTTCCTGAAAAAGAAAGAAATTTGACTTAACGAAGAGTTTTATATTTAGGGTTTGTAATAAAATGGAGAAGAACGGGACACAGCAAATTTGAATGCTTTAACTAGACTGCCTGTACTGTATTTTGAGTCTTATATCATGCACATTTAGACCAGTAAAAGGTTTCTGTCGTCATGGAAACATCAGTATAAAGGATCAAATATGAGGATTGATAGTTTTCTTGCCTGCCCAGTAATATACAGGTGCATTAATTTACAGGGTTGCACCTTCCTTTTTTATTGTTTCAGGTCATTTAAATAGTTTACATGTAGTTTTTGTGGTTTTCATAACTTCTTTTTTTAGACTTTCTGATAATGCATTCATGCATGCAGTCACTTTGCTTATACCTGCTTCTTTGGCATGCTGACCATTTTTCTGATGAAGATGTGGTTGAATATTTAAATAGAAATAAGAAGTTTTGGGAGCTTTAACCCAAAGTGCAGATATCAATTTTTCCTTGTTGTAGTTGAGTATTATCACCTGTTTTATCATATATAATGCCCCTGTGAGCCCACAGATGTTATCAGTTCCACCAAAAACCTTTTATTCACTGAAGAGTTAAGACTGTTTTCACATTTCTGATGAAGCACTTTATGTCGGGAACACAACTAAGCTCATTTTATATTTTTAAGTAGCCCTGGCTTACCGATGGCCACTCATATTGGCACATTTTGCAGTGACTTATAAACTCACTTAAACCTCCAATAAAG
Source organism: Serranus cabrilla (assembly GCA_903364295.1). NCBI lineage: Eukaryota > Metazoa > Chordata > Actinopteri > Perciformes > Serranidae > Serranus > Serranus cabrilla. The sequence continues at coordinate 322,293 of CAFUXE010000586.1, read as the reverse complement.
GCAAAATACTGTGCATCACTGTTCCAAAAAAAGAAGATACTGTTAGTTCGGACAGTCACCTGTAAATAACTTGTATTCATCCCATTGATTGAAGCAATATGGTCAAGGCCCGTGTTGCCTCATTCATTTTATTCTCCCACTTTTTTCCCTCGATCTGTCATCTCCGTGTTTGACGTGAGACTGACAGCGAGCAGCAGCTGCAGCAGACGTGTGTTTAACTTGCACTTTGAGGCGGGTAGACGTTTGACGTCAGCTCTGTCGACGTCTCCGTGAGCGCAGTGGAGACGCCGGTCGTGTTGGTTTAGCCTCATTATCTCACATCCAGCCTGTTTCCAGTCAGAGTGTTGGTGTGTTTACTCCTCTGTGCTTCTCTCTCCGTCTCAAACTGTGATATTCAGCTGACCTCAAAGCTAACAATCGCCTGTTCTGTCTCTCCCCCTTTTCTCTCCCTCCTGCCTCCCCCCTTGCTTCTACCTGGGGCAAAGTCTTATGTAAAACACATTTATTTTTAATAGATTTTTTAATGAATTTTTTAGCTGCCTATTAATAATGCCATTAGTGGTGGCAGAGCGGCGTCAGACAGCAGCCCGGCCTGCTAATCCTGCCCCGCAGCCCTGGCAAACGCAACTAATCCAGGCCCCTGCTTTGGCTCCAAGTAGGCCTCACACACACATGAACACACACCGAAGTAAGAGCAAACACGTACTGTATGTAAAACACTCCGCCACACACACACCAGGGTGTTGGTTAATCCTCATGGTGTGTGTGTGTGTGTGTGTTCAAACTGTCTCCCTGCTGTCTTTTCACACCCTCCTCCTCTTTTCTTTACTCCCTCACCCGCTCTTCTTCTTCTTCACTCGTTCACTACCCTCCTCCTCCTCCTTTTAATCCTTCTCTCCTCCCCTCCCTCATTCATGCCTTTCCTTTGCCTCCCACCTTATTCCTCCCTCGTCCCTCTTTCAAGCGCTCCCCTCCCCTCCCATCTTGACCTCCTCCCTCATTTTTTTTTCTCTCTCCTCGCCTCCCTCCTCAACCACCTTTCTTCTTCTTCTCCCCTGGGCACCCAGCAGGCCTGGCCTTGGTGCTCGACTCCTCACGGAGGCTCCTTACCTGGGGCCCTGAGTGTGCACACACACACAAACACACACCCACACACACATCCGTGGATGCTGCAGAAAAAGTCAGTGCAGAGCAGAGAAATGGTGAGCCGCTTAAAGCCTTAATAGAATTTGAGCCCCGGCTCAGAGAGCGCTGGAGAAAAGGTGTTAATTACTGCTGGTTTTAATGCTAATTAAATGTTTCAATTAATGGTGTGTTTGTTGCCAAAATGTGTGTCAGTAATTGACGAACGGCAATAAGGTGTTTGAAGGCATTAAAGAAGGAGACAAAGAGAGAAAGGGAGAGCGCTCTACCTCCTAGATGTGCCAGAGCCTGGAGCAGTGCAGCATGGGAAATTTCATTCATGAGGTGGGGAGGAAAAAAAAGAGCTGGAACAGATTCAACACAGCTGTTTTCCATAAAACCGTTCATGGCCTCCATCAAATGTAGCGTTTCTGTCTGGGCTGTGCTGCCGGTGAGCTCGGTGTGCTGGACTGAGGGAGCGCTGGATCTTTGACAGGACGACAATACAAACAGACAGACAGCGTGCTTGTTTATTTCTTATGGTCAAAGTGCATAAAGCAAAACCTCATGACTGAATAAGACTCAAAATCTCAGATTTTTATGCTCCCACACAAAATGGTTGTTGTTTCCTCTTACAAAGATTCTCTAGTTTATAATAAATAATAACTTAGAAAATGCTTTTGGTAAAAGAAAGTGAGAAGAGCAATATGAGCTGCTGATAGGGCACCAAAGTCCCGATACTAAACTTTGATGTGTTTGAGCTGCATATTGAACTTCATTTTCAGCTGGATTTTTACCTAAATGCTGATTTAATTCTTTTGAAAAATAAAAGCAGAAAATAATGAGCCCTAGAGGTGTCAGTATTTATTTATTTTTCACTTCTTCCAGAAAACTCCTTCCCCCAGCTTTAACGAACAGGCGATTCACCCTGCTTTATAAAGCTAAATGTAAAATAAGTTGGGTTTCTATGCAGCTGCTCAGAGGCTCTTCTAACTTGTAAATTCTGGCTTGATGAGTTCAAATTTAGGGGAGCAAATATGAGCAACTGGCAGCAGATATCTGAAGTAACAAGCAGCTGAACTTTTCTCACAATCTAAGTCAAAGAAACACACGACGCTATTAAAACATGTACAGTTCTCTTTTGTCAACGTGGAGCAAGCTGGTGTTCATCTTCTTGTTGTCAGTGTGTGTGTGTGTGAAGACCACAGGTGTGTGTGTGTGTGTTGCCCTGGGTGATACACTGCAGACACAGACAGTCCATCATGCTGAATTATAACCTCAGTGAGTAGCCGGCGACGCACTCACAACTGCTTTGTGTTCACTTTACACACTCCCTGTGTGAGAGTCTGTGGGTGTTTTTGCTTGTGCATACTCTTCTGTATGTATATATATATATATATATATATATATGTGTG
>CAFUXE010000586.1:246379-257456 GCA_903364295.1 Serranus cabrilla | reverse complement strand
CCAATGTCTTGACAGAAAAGAGAGGCGCGTGCACGTGCATAGTGGCGGGGGCGCGCCTCTGACAGATCAGCTTGATGTGTGAGGCTGCTGCTAGAGCTGAAGTGGAAAAAGGGGGATAGCAGGGTGATTAAAAACACAGACGACTCCTCCTAAGTAGGATCCGCGTTTCTTGAGTGATTTTCTTTTGAAAAAGGTTATGTGAATATTCATGCCGCCAAAGCCGCAGTCAGAAAGAACAACATTAATATGATCTCGGCTGAATCCGGGGCCCCGCTCGGCATTAGCATATCAAAGCGTCCGCCCGAGGCGAGAGAAGCTATCGATACGGGAGCGGGAGGTAAAGCAAAGATTATTGGTTGTGATGGTTGCAGCGGCTGAGCTCAGGGCCAAATACGGCGCACCATTAACCGAAAGTGATAGCGGAGGGATTCCCGCGTCAATCCGAGAGAAAAGCCCCAACACCTAGGAAGAGCTGATGAAAAATTAAACCCGAGACACTGCCTTCCTCTCTGTATGGACACATAGTCCCGACTAAAGAAGAAAAAAAACAGTCTTTGATGGACCTAAAGCAGAGCCACAGCGTGTTTTAAACCCCAGACTCACGAGGAAATTGGCTGAGCTGCAATGTGTTGATGCAGGCCCGGGTCCACATCCTCATCTCCCTCCCTGAAGACTCAACATGAGCCTACAAAACACTCTAGAAACATAATTATCCCTGTGATATAGTTTACATTACAGCCCACAGATAAATACATAATAAAAAATAATTATATTCCATAGTTATTTTCCCAGAAGCAATTAAATGCGTGGTAATAAAGAGCAGTTAAATCAAAAGTATATCCGCCATTTCCCCTTTAGTTTCAAGTATTTTTTAATACTGATGTTAATATATATATTTTTTATCCCTAAGTATACATATCTATATATGAATTATATTTTCTGATACAGAGCTGAAATTGATTTAACAATTAATCTAATTTACAGGCGTTTAGTATTTTTCATTATTATTCATAATCAAACACAATCAAACAAATATATATTTTACAGATATGAGTGTAATATTTTCTGATACGGAACTGAGGTAATTAAAAATATAATTTAATTCATAGACGTTTTTCTTGATAAATGAAGCCTATAGAGAGCAAAATAGTGTTTTGTCTCATATAAAATAATAAAAATAAAAGCTTTAAAGAAGCATTAATTACAAGGATATTCCTTGTGATACATCCATGTTTTCTTATTTAATTTTATTCTAGGTGAGGGAGAAGACCATCAATAAGAATGTTTGGTGCCATGATGAATTTATGATATTCAAATTAGCATGAATATTACATTAAAATAGTGTATTTATTTAATGAAAACAAAAGGCGAGCCGTAAAGCTGCACTGTTAAAATGTAGCCTACAGCTTTGACTTCAAACAGGAGGCTGTAAGGTAGACTGTGATATGTCACATGCCACTATAGCGCACTATCATATCAGTCACATTAATTCAGGACTTTGTTGACATTTTAATTTCCTGAAAAGAGTCAGTGTTTAGGGTGAAGAAGCCGCAGGTGTTGAGTGACAGTGGGAATGGGAAGCAGCGTCTGTGCGCGTGTACAGTGTGTTGGAGGAAACGGGGCCGGTTCCTGCTGTAACATGTTGACAGCAGACAAGAGGAGCAAGTGTTCCGCCTGTTTGTCTGTCTGCTCGCTGTCTTGTCGTGTCGAGCCCGTGAGCGTTCATTCATTCACGGCCTCCGGTGCAACAATAGAGAGAATAAAAACGGGGGCCTTACCTCTCCGGATGACGCCCCCTTGTCCGTTCAGCACGAGCCCACACTGCGCTTCCACGGAGCCCTGCGGAGACACGCACTCATTAGCGCGAGCAGGCAGGTGAAATCACTTCACCTACATTTTTTTCTGTCTTTTTTCTACACACACTGCTGTAGCACACAGTTTACCCAGCTGTCAGGCTGCAGCAACACCTGAAATTAATCACGTTTCTGTCGTGTTTCTTCCACACATTCACACTGACACACAGAAAATGTTCTCCTTTGAAATAAATCTTATAGAGGAATTTAAAAAAAAGAGCAGAAATTCAATGCAATATCACAATAAAAAAAATCTATATTGAAATTAGGGCTATCTGATACTAGATTTTCACCAGGTGTCCAAAGAATTCACGATAATATCGCGATTTTTAACATTTATGTATTCATATTTTACTCTATATTATATTTAGGCTATGGATTATATATTTATAGAATTAAATAATTATAATAATACAATCAAAATATGAGTGTAAGTAGTTGTAAAAGTCTATAACCATAACAACAAAACAAGACTGGAAATTATTTAAAAGGCGCTAGATTGTTGTGTGTAATATTATGTGTATTATTAGCGTGATATAAATATCTATTTTCTTTTTAAAATAAATAGTATTTTTTTTTATCACCAATACCAACATGTTGTGGCACCCATACTTTAAAAAATAAACATTTAATGCTACTAATGTTGCTTCAGGCAACATCATAATGCATGTAATTCTATAGGTCAGTGTCAGTGTTTAAGTGTAATACTTGTAGGAGTATTACGGTATTAGAATCAATATTTTACAAGAAAACATTGCAGCAGAACACATTTATAAATATATATATTTCTACATATGACCTCTCACATGTATGTTGTGACCCTTTTGAGCAACTCGACCCACAGGCTTAGAACCACTGCATGTAGATAATTAAGTTTACCGTAAAGTTTGCCAGTAAGAGCATGCACATTTCACCTTGTGAACATTAGCCCTGTCGCACGCCCCTTTAAACCATATTCTAGTGGTGAGAGGCTTTTTTGTTAGAAAGTGTACGTCACTTAGCAGGCTTTGAGTAAAATTGAGGGCACAGCAGAATAAAGCATGCAGCTCACGGCTCTCCCAGAAACGAGCTTAATTTGAAAGGCTGCAGGCTATGAGCGAGGACAGCACAGCTCGTGCAGACTGAGAAATGAGCTCGAGTGTCCAGAGTTTGTTGCAGCCACCAACCTGTTGGGGATCACAACCAGCAGCTTGTATATGGGCCTATATATATGTGTGTGTATGTGTGGAAACCTGTTACCGCAGCCATTTTGGTCCACATCACACTCGCGTGCTATCAACAATGTCATCAAGAAAGGAGAACACGCGCTTTTTATTCAGAAAACACTTAATCCCCCGTGCGAGCCTCGAGGCCTGGCCCACGCAGAAGCCTGATTAAAATAAAGTGGGAGAAAAGGAGCGTGTTGTAGTTTCTTTCTTAACCAGCTCCTGCTCTGTTCCTTTTCTTCTCCTCCGCAGCTAAAGTGATTATAAAATCAATATACAAAACGCAGAGGTCTTGCATGAATTAGCTTAGTGACGGGAGAAAGGTGTGGCAGCTGCTTTTGTTCGCCATGAAAATCTCTTTAACGCGCTCAAAGATGCGACCGGGCTGCACGAGACCATAGGCGCATCTGTTCCCGTTCATACAGCCGCCGAGCGCGAGCTCAGGTTCACGGGCCGTTTCTTTCTTTTCCTTTTTTCTGAATAAAAGAGGGTCAGACCTGTGCTCTTTTCAAGTGCCAACAGCTTAAGTTAATATAGTACTTGATATAACAATGAGCGAGCCGATTGGGTTAAATAAAATAAAATAAAATAAAAGTAGTATGACTTACGTACGCTATTAATTTTCTTTATTTGAAAGTATTAATATAACAACAATTGCTATGTATAATAAATAACCATGTTAGTGTTATCACGGAATTAAAATGATAAAAATGCTTGCAAAAAAATACTTAAATAGTCCATGGTGAAGGAGCAATAATAATATAAAAAATAAATAATGAAAAAAATCCTACATGCACAATTATAATTACCTAAATTTGCTGCAATATTTTTTACGATTTTTTAAAATTATTTTATTTATTTTATATTTACCATACATCATCATCCCCAGGCTATACAGCCACACCCTTTAAATTAAATAAAACAAGATAAAATAATTCAAAGAAAACGGAATATATTTTTTAAAGATAACAAATGCATTACTGTTTATATTTCCTATTATAAATATTATAAATGTTATTAGTAGTAGTAGTTTTATTAAAGCTACTTGAACTTAGTGTAAACGTGAGCGGCATCACGTCTAAAAATGTCAATAAAAGCGACTCTTTATCGAGCTGAACTCGGTAAATAGTTAACGTGTCTGAAATGATGTGTCGCTGCGTTAAACAGTGTTTAACCAGAGCCGTGTGTTTAAAGCAGCTCAGATGTCGCTGCATAAGTAACAAAGTTGATTGACGTTAAGTCTGTAATTGGATAAACTACGGTGCTTTATGGTGCTCGAGCCGGGCATTGTGCCCCTGAACCCCGATCCGTTAATCCGCCCTTTACCGTAGAATAGAGCAACCAGCGGCTTTTCTTTGCCTCAGCAGACAGCCGGACACACACACACACTCACACACACATACACACACACATACACAGAAGGAACCGTGCGAATCCGTTTTCATCTCCACCATTTCTTTACATCGAAAAGAATTATGTAAAATCTGGGTCACGTGTGTTTGTGGAAAAATAAAGGGCGGATTTGACAATAGGATTGTATAGACTGCCAGTCAATTAACCTTTAGAAACAGGCCTGCCTTTCAGAGCCGGCTGCACGTGACACTTACTCAGCCTGCTGTACAGTCACGTTTGCAAAATTATCTCAAGATCATATCCAATATTATTAACTCCAAAGTGGGACAGAGGGGAGAACCTACAGGCCAACATGTAGCTAATGCAGGCTCGTCAGTGTCAGAGACAGCAGACAGAGGAAGCAGACAGGCAGACAGACAGACATCTGGCGCTGTCTTTCTGTTCAATATTTTGGAATTGCTGTGTTACAATAGAGAGGAGGTGGGGGGGTTCAATAGTAGGCCAGTGGGGCAGATATAAGGGTCTGTATTATTATAATAAAGCAGAAGCCGGAGGAGAAAAGGGGCGTACAATAAGGCTGTGGGGCCTGGAGGTGGTGTGTGATTTAGCGGGTAGAGAGTGATGGAGGCCGCCGGTACCTGCAGGTCGTCCGACCCGGACGAAGGGAGCCCCAGGCCGGCGGCGGGCAGCAGCCTCTGGTCCGCGTGGTGCATGCCGACGCCGTAGGCCTGGGAGCCGTGTGACGTCATCAGCGACAGGTCATGGCGCCGGTAAGCGTCGAGGCAGCCCAGCTCGCGCCGCTGCTGCTCGTCCAGGCACGACGACTTAAGGGCCGAGCGTGCATTGTGCAGGTTGATGAAGTCTGCGGGCTCTCCGTGGTGGATCTGCTGGTAGTACTGGCCCGAGTGCAGCGAGTTCAGCCCGTAGGCCTCCGGGGCCACGGCCGGGTGCGAGTGCTGGAACTCGTAGTGGAAGGACTGGTGGTGCAGGGGCGTGTACTGGTGGTTGGCGGAGAAGTAGGGCGAGGCGAACTCGGTCCCCGCCGGCGCCGGGTAGGTGAGCGGGGAGGAGGAGGAGTAGGCGACCGAGGAGTTGGCCACGGACTCCAGGCAGCCGAGCTGCATGAGCCGGTAGCTGTTTGATCCGTCGTGACGTATCTACAAGATAATAAAGAGACGGGGAGATATATGAGCCGTGTCATTTAGCATCAGCCGGTGTCTCCTCTCTCCCAAACACACTCCAAAACACAACTCAAAGCTTTTTTTTTCTCTCCCACTTTAAACCACCTGAAGGAGATGTCACTTCCACACGCCCGGGAGGGGAACACGGCAACAGGAGCCATCGGTATTTTTTCCCTCCTCCCTTTGGCATGCCTGTCACTCTGCTTGCAGCGTTTTTTAAAAGGCGTGCTGTTATATATTATTATTATTACTACCCGAGCTGCTGGCAAATGTACTGTCCCAGCTCTCTCTCGCTCATTGTGGAGGGGAGGTAAGCAGAGTGAGACACAGCAGCGCCCTAAAATGTTCTAATCACACTGTTACCGGCTCACATTTGCTTCAATAAAAGCCCCGTTTTTACCGGCAGCTGCAGCGAGCTGCACGACTCATCTCTCCCTCCATGCATATTTTCTTTCCTTTTTTCCTTTTTTTTTTTTTTTACCCATGCATATAATCCAGTTAGAGACTTCTTGAGAGCAGATGCTGCCTCCAAATGCCTCGAAAACTTACTTTATTTCTCCTAGCACACAGCTTCTGTAATTTCGTAAATTAAAAGTAAATAACCTACCTCTGCGTCGTGGACAAGTCCGGGGAAGGTCGCTGACATTGTGCTTTCTCCAAAGTAACCCGTGTTTTTTTTTTCCTCCACTCTCTGGCACCGATCGAATAATAATAATAATAATAATGAAAAATGCGTTAAAATCCTCAAAAAGCGAGAGAAATGGAAAAGTCCCCCCTCGCGCGCTCTCGGTATAACGGCAGAAAGCTGGCGGAACGCGAGCGTCTCCCCTCTGCACGGACGGGGCTGGCTCACGGATTTTGTACTTGCAGGGTATTTCTCGGCTGATGTCGTAGGTCCCTTGGTAATATAGAAGTTTTGAAAATTAAGCATCAGCACTGAGGAATGGGAGGACAATAGACGGAGCGGAGCATCCCAGGAGACACGGAATAAATATTGTATCTTCGCCTTAATAAGGAACCAAGAGCTTCTTTCAACATTTTCTACGCTTTTTCTGGACATTTTCCTTTTTCACCCGTTTGTGTTTTCACAAGGTCTTCTGCTCGCTTTCGTCGTCTTATTATTATTTTTTTTCGGCTAATGTCGTTTTTACAAAAAAAAAATGTGCGGATTTTCAACGGAAATGTAAGTTTGTTTTGAAATATTATAAAGCTAATTTCGACAAATACCAGCGGAATAAAATCAGGATTTTCGTTTGTTTCTGTGATGGATTCAGTGAGCTTCGATTGAGAATTTCATTTAGAAACGGGATGTTTTCTGCATGCCTCACATTTATTCTCATTATTACTGTTTTTAGACATTTTTAATATTCTGCTTTATACGTATTTTGTTTAAACGATCACATGTGTGCACATTTTCCAGCAGATATTCATTCGATGTAACCACAACAGGATCTATATTATCATTTAGTGCGTTTATGAATTAAAATAATTACATTTAATATAAAAGCTTCAATTATAGTCATCATTCTGACTGAAATTGCTTAGTTTTAATGTGCAAATGTGTTAAATCAATTCAACAATGCTGCTCATATTTTCTTTCTTTTTTTAGTTATTTTTACTAATGCATGGAAACTAGCTTTTGATTATATTTTTTTCTTTTTATGGGGGTAAGGGGGGGTGCTGCCTTTGTGAAGAACTGAAAGAAGCACGAGACCTTTTCTCTTTTTAAATCAGTATTGTATGTGTATGTGTGACCAGAGGCGCGTGCGTGCATGAATGAAAGAATGGACACTTGCTTTTTATTTTTATTCGTATTCCTATTATTCTTATGATAATAATAAGTACTATTATTATTAAATTTGGATTGGCAGATCAAAAGTGGGACTATTTTTTCGGTCAGTCGGTCAGCCTCGTGACCCGTCTCTCCTCCTCCTCCTCCTCTCTCTCTCGCTCTCTCTCTCTTGCTCTCTCTCTCTCTCTCTTTCTGCCTTTCTCCTCGTGCTGTAACTCACCTGAGCACGCGCCCTCGGGGTGGTCCTGCCCAGCTGAATGGAGCCGTTGCGTTGTCGAGGAAGACGATTGTTTGTTTGTGTATGATTTCATTTATATTAAAGCCTATAGGCTGTCAGATAAATATTTACAAACAGGTGGATGGTTTTTGTTTTACAGGATCATAACAAAGCATGGAATAGTAACACAGTGAGCTTTTAGCCTATATTGTCAGGATGAATATATATTACTGCCTTGCCCCTGGGCCACCCGGGAAGATAGAGAAATACAAAAAAAAAAGAGCAGAAGCCCAAAGCGTGTGGTCACAGCCTGAAGAGGAGCAAAGGGAAATAAAGGAGAGGGGAGGAGAGGAAGCTGAAGGAGGAGAGAGGAGCAGATTTCCTGCCATTCAAAACAAACCAGAGAGAGAGAGAGATGGAGAGGGAGGGAGAGAGAGAGAGAAGCCCTAATCAGTCTTGTTTTGGATGTTTTTTCTCCTGCTCAGCTGTAACTGTAACCAAAGCGACTCCCTGATATTATTAAAGTGCAGACTGTGACCGAGCTGACGCCGGGACGCCCGGATTGACTCTGCACTTTAATTAAGCAACTATTTCCCTCCCATCTGTTACTGCATGCGTCTCTCCCTCTCTCTCTCCCTCTCTCTCTCTCTCTGTCCTTATCACTCACAATAATAATAATAAATAATACTAATTAAATAAAAAATAATTAAATCATAATTATAATAATAACAACAATAGGACACTTGGAAATAAACCTTTAGATTTTTTAAATACATTTCAAATTAAAAATATTGTACTTTTATTGATTTTTCCTCATATGGTGCCATTACTCCAACTGGAAATATATTTTCCACTTCATCACTGGCTGAAAAAAAAATCCAACCCAAACAATGAATCTCTCTCTATCTCTGTCCTAACTGGTGACAATAACAATAATATTTATATTTAGTACATAAGTTCATAATAATAACAAGGTCACACGTGTAAATGACTGTTTCGATTTTTAAAAATATATTAGAAAATAAAAAAATATTGTACTCTTATTGATTTTTCCTCACATGGTGCCATTTCTCCAACTGGAAATATATTTCCCACTTCATCACTGGCTGTAAATCCAACCCAAACAATCTTAAATATTCTACAAGATCTCCCTTTTCTTCTTGATCAAGACTATTTGGTCCACAGTGCTGCTAACAAACACAAACGGAGACACAGGCTGGAGCCTTTAAATAGCCTCCTTTTAAAAAGTTCTCAAGGCCTTTTATATTTTAATTAACCGTTACCGATTGTTTTGCCTCGGGGCTCGACGTGAAACCTCTGCACGACGAGACCGGTGAAGGCCGGTTGTCGCACGCCAGGTATTAAAAAAAAGAAAGAGAGAGAGAGAGAGAGAGGGAAGGTGGAGGGTGAGGGGGAGAAAAGGGAGGAGGAGGAGGGATGAATGGGAAGGCCACCGGGCAAAGAGAGAGGGAGAGAGAAAGCTTTGGTGTCAATTAAGATGCCTTAAAGAGATTCTTAATGTGATCATATGATCTGGATTCGGTGTTATTCGTCTTATTTTGGACGAAACCGTCAAGAAAAACTTTCCAGAATGATGTTTTGAGGGCTGGGATGACACCAGGGCAGGTTCAGGTGTTTGATTTCAGCTCTGGGCAGGAAATCATGCTGACATATACCTGTTTCCTCTCACATCTTCATCAAGATTGGATCAAAAGGCTTGAATTCACCTCAGAATATATTTAGTTCGAGAGAGAAGCAAAACGGATTTATGAAAATGTGAAATCTTGCCGTTTAATTTGCTTTTTAAAAAGCAATTTAAACGACATTTAGCACAAAATGTGCACAGTGCATTGACCTGCGTCCTCACAGATCATTCAGTTATCTGTATCAGGAGGTTTTGCTGCAGACAGATATATATGTGCATGCAGGCACCGTCGCCAACCCGAGGCACCAGTTGCACGGTAGACGGTCCCTAATAGGGGTTTATAACGCCGTCGAGTGGCCCTCGCTGTTACCGATGGGCTGGGAGCGCCGCACCAGATGCGCACTGATCCTCCGGACAGGAGCCAGTCCATCTGCCGCCTGACGAGGCAGGGAAAGGCCCGAAAACCCCGCGCACAGTACAGCCCAGAGGCGAGAATTTAGATCAGCCCCAAAGGTTTGTGCATGGAGCTGCTCCTGCAGAGAGCAGGGGGCCCTCACGTCACATTTCTGGAGCAATAAGTGTCAGGAAATAAGACAGCGTGGAGAGGAAGAAGATTAGGGCTTGAGCTCATGTGGCATTTTGATAGGCTACACAGAGCAGCAAATGTGACCTTTATTATTGTTAGTGAGGGGAGATTTGTAGAAAGAAATCATGTCAGGGAGAATTAAAGACGAGCTATAGTTCCCTTTAATGTGAAAAAAACATAGAAAAATACCACCTCAGTCACCAGTTTTATTCTTTAAACAATTTTGGCACTTTTGATGGCGCATATTATCACGTAAATGGACTTAAATGCAGCTCAATGTTTGTTCTTAAAGAAATATCCAACATGTAATGTAAAAATCCACCAGTTTCACTTAAAACTCAAAGTTCATAATGAAAAAATAATATTATAATAATTATCATAATAAATCTTTCTTTTCCCCCTTTCCTTTCATTTTTTAATTATCAATTTTATTATTAAAAAATCTATGAACTATAAAATTACAATAATAATAATAATGATAATGATAATGATAATAATAAAAGATTTCCCATGTGTTTCTGAGCCTGATGCCACCCCTCTCTTGTATTTCCTCTCAGCCCTGATTGGTTTAAATGTTTTATTAGCGGACCACAACTTATTTATAACAGATCACTATATCGCCTGCAGACATTTATACTAAAGCCCTTATAGGCTTTAAGACTCCTTTAAGTATATTGTGTCAGGTTGTAACACTTATAGCAAGTGATGATGCGTTTAGTGGGAGTAGGGATCCACGCTGAGTTATAATGAGCCTACAGGCTAATGTTTGCACGTTTTGCACGCTATAAACATCCTGTGCATTTTTGTATTTGTATTAATCATGTGGGTTTGCGAGAAAAGCACAACTTAAGAAAAAAAATCACAATAGTGTCTGCTTGCAGTCTATGTGCACATGTGTTGGCCTTGTTTATGAGTCTGTTTTTAATCAGCCCCGGTCAGACACCGACCTCATATGGCCATGAGCGTCCGTTAACTCGGTCCTGCAGCCTCTCACTGTGTGTGTATGTGTGTGTGTGTGTGTGTGGGCCTGCACCTTTCCAGCCAAAATAACGACTGGCATAATGAAGTGTAGCAACCATAACAAACGGCCCAGAAGATGTTTGTCCAAAAGCAATTAAGAAAACTGGTGTGTGACCTAGATAAAGGAAGCACACAGGTTAATATGCTAATATGGATCTGCTAATTGTAGGGGATTTACTTGTCGGTTTGCGGAGGGGAGGGAGGGAAGGGGGGAGGTAGGGGAGG
>CAFUXE010000586.1:207995-226117 GCA_903364295.1 Serranus cabrilla | reverse complement strand
AAAAACTTCAGAAAATTTCTACATGAAATTACTGAAGATTTGAAAAAAAATTGGAAAAGTCGTGAAAGAAATGAAATTTTTTTGGCTTCTGATTCTTAAAAACGGTGGTTTTCTGAAAAAATTGCACAAAAAAAAGTCCTTATAATGTTGGGAAGATGCCATCAGCCTTTCAAAGTGCATACATAACTTCATCTGTGTGTGTGTTGTGTCCATACTCTTGTGTTGTGTGTGTGTGTTGAGTGCTATGCTGTGTTGCATCTCCCCGTGGTGGAGATGGAAGGCGACATGGCGGGCTGCTCTCTGTCAGAGGAAGGCGAGTGTTAATATTTAACCGAGGGAGGCTCTATTTAGAGCCCGCCGCCTCTCCGTCTCCCTGGTGGACAGCACAACGCCGATGCCGACCCGGCGCCGTTATGGAGGAAAGCTGTAGGAGGCAGCCGCACGTCACTAAGTCTCCCTGACAGAATCAGTTTGCAGATGAGCTTTAAAACGTGTCGCGCTGTTTTCCATGCCTGCATGTTTGTGTGTGTGTATGTGTCCGTGTCCTGACAATCTCTAATTTAAGAGTTTCTCCTCTGAGAGACTTCCATGGCTTCCCAGCATGCTTTGCATCTGAACTAAGAGGCCCATTGCAGGGCATTCGGGTACAGCAGTGCTCCCCCAAAAGTGCAAGAGCCCAAAGATTGAAACATTACTTTTATCCCTTCAGATGTTGTTTCAACCTCAGTTCACCTCGACTTTCTTCTTCTGTTACAGCAACATGAACTCTTCTTCTTCACTGCTTTAAATCGTCTGATTCAGGCCGTGTGTCCAGTGTTTCCTCTGCGTTTCTACATTAAAATGCACCTTACTATTCCAGATTTGAGTCTCATCCTGGTTTGGTTTATACTCAACATTTATGTCTCTTTCACATATAAAGTCTGGTGGACTCGTTGAGATTCAGTGGTGAACGTTGTTGCATTTTTTATTTGGCTTGGTTTACTTCCACACTGTTTTATCAAGAGCACCAAGCATCGTAAACAAATGTCTATTGGACAGAACACTTCACTTTTGTGCAGCATTGATCTGCTGTGTGATTGAATCCATTAGCATCATTCTGGCGTTAAATAATATGAAGACTTTGTTGTTTTTGTGTTAGTGTTCTGGGATCGTCTGACAGTATTTCTATGAGGGCCTTTACTTCATCATTAGACGTCTTTTTCCAACCCTGCTGCTGCCGAACATGGTGATGATTCTCAAATTTCCGCCCAAATTCAACCCATAATGCTTTGTGTTTTGGTTCAGTTCCTTCCTTTGGTTCAGGACTTTGTTGAAGCATTCACACCAGCAAAAACCAACAAAATGCACCAGAGTTAATTTCATGGGTGAAACATAAAAAAACATGTTTTTCATCATCTTGAACCCTCATTTCTCTACCGACTCGGACGAACACAGTTTGTTTTCTAATGACACATTTCCACTGCATGGTACGGCTCGACTCTGCTTGACTCGCTCTTTTTTGGTTTTCAATTAGCAAAAGAGGAAATTAGTTGCTAACCTTTGATGTGGATAAAGTCTTTGCATGGATATATATGTATATAACACCCTACCACTATGTTCTTACCCTTGATCCATTTCTGAAAGCAGCTAATGTGACTGTCAGCCATTGTGTACGTTACAGTATATTTGATTTACTTGCGCCACGCCCACTAAGTTGTCCACTCTTTCAGGTACGCTCCAGAGAAACGAACCTATTTAAATTCAAGTCCTTGTAACAGCGTAACTGGATATCAGACACATTTCTCCTTAAAATCCAAAGTATCGGCGCTACTCTGTGATCTTATCTTTGTATTGTTTTGCTCACTGTGATGGATCACTACTTCAGGGTTTTTTGCTGAGTCATTCCATCTCTTTTCTTTTAGTTTCCAGAACCAATACTGCATATTTTTTTCATAACTTTCTATGCATGAAGATAAATATTACCCAGAATAATTCTGTGCAGTTGTTATCGACCCCCTGATTTGATTTTTTTGACTAATTCCACCAAATAATGAATGAATGCCCCTTCGGAGATGCACCTAGAAGACCCGCTCTCTGGCTGTGTAATGAATATTGTTGCTGCTGGATATAAATGTCTTGCATCTTTGGTTTTTGTTCATGTTTGGTGGGAAACCTCCCAGAAGCAGAGAAGCAAATCAAACTTTAACTTTTATTTGGCTTTTATGACGTTTCACCTGATGAGACACAACCAACACGTTTTGCAGTTAAAGTTCTTCTTTGTTTTGCCCTTTTTTTTATTACTACTGGCAACTCTCCCATCGGGGGTAAATTAAAATCTGCTCTCGAAATGCTCGACTTCTTGTTATTCCTCTTAGTGCCAGTTTGTTCTCCAGCTGTTGACAGAGTAAACACAACTTAGAAGAGAATTCATTTGTCCGCAATCTTTTACAAATACATTTCTAACCTTCAGTATAATGTGAAAATGTTTCTTTTAACGTAATATGTGATGAAACAAATTAATATAAGAGCAGCCTGATGCTTTTCTCTTACT
Organism: Serranus cabrilla; assembly: GCA_903364295.1. NCBI lineage: Eukaryota > Metazoa > Chordata > Actinopteri > Perciformes > Serranidae > Serranus > Serranus cabrilla. Next base: position 223,587 of record CAFUXE010000586.1, on the reverse strand, counting down.
TATAGAAGCCCTAAAAAGCCACAATTCAGACGTTTGATTTCCTCCATTTTTGAAACAGTTTTTTATGTCATTATGAAATAATATGAATCATTTTCTCAAGATAAGTGAGACAGCTCAGAATAGCTTTTGCATGAGAAAAAACTTGATGGAAACACCAAAATTTTATAAAACTTTCCAAAATGTACATAAAGTTCTTAGGCTTCATTGAGGTGTTTTGTCTTAGTTAATGCGCTAAACTTGAGTTGAATAAGTTCTGACTTAGCGAACTTTTATCTCATGACTGATCAGCTGTTTCTGAATCTAATTCCTGAAGACTTCTCTCCATTTTCTCTCGTGGGTGGACAAAGTTTTCCGATTATCAACCTCTTTTTTTGTGGTTGTTTTCTCCTCTTCTTCTCCTGTTTACTGCCAGATTACACTGCCATCTTCTGGTCAAAGTATGTTTATGCAGCTTTGTTTATTTGCTCTAAACCAGTTGATGCATATGTTGCGACATTTCAAACTTTTGCTTCAAAATTCATAACGTCTTTAATATCTATATCTCGTTATTGCCTTATTATCTTGAGCTCTTGTTCCTGTTATCTTGAAAAAAAATTATATTTCGATATAACATAAATACCTTAACTGAAGGTTACAAGTAAAAAACAACTAGAAATAACTTAAAAATATATCTAAGTGTTAAAATAAAACTTCCAGGTGCACATAAAGGTGAATCCTGTAGTTCCTGGATCACTTGTTTCTGGAGGAATGCCTGAAAACTGTGGAATGTGAAGGTCGGAAGTGGCCTCTCTTAACCTTTGACCTCCAGAGTGAAACCTTTTGTCAAGTGCAGGAACAAAAGCTTCATTCAGCACGAGGAGTCCCTCCCTCCGGCTCCACCCCTCCCTCCCTCTCCTGCCTCCCCCTTTTGTTCAGAGCACTTGTCGGCATATGGATGTGAGAGTGTGTGCGCACTTTTTTGTTTCATCATGAAGTGTCCTTGAACGACTTCTTCCCTGCTCAGTTCATCCATTCATTCAAACCTTTATTTAAGCCTTGAGGATCATTGAGCTTTCCTCTATTTGTAAATTATCAAGAAACAGACGAACTTATAGAGTTAAATGAATATGATACTGACTGAAAACGGTTTGATCGCTGTCTTGAATTGTCCGGGGTTAGAGAGTGTGTTGATCTGGAGAATGTGTTGCATGTGTTTTGCGTTAAAAAAAGAAAGGCAGTTAAACCATTTATGCACCAAAACCACCGTCAAGAAAAAAACAGGTTACGCTTAAAAAATACTGAATAAAACACTTGAACTTTTATGTACAATGCTGCTGCTTTTACTGTCATTGTAAAGCTACAGTTAATTAAAAAAAAAAGCCTGTCTTACAATTAAGAAAGAGAAAAAATTGAACAACTTGAAGGCTTAACTCAAAAAGTTTGGGGTGTCCTGTTGATAAAGAGGTAGAGTTAAGGTTAGGATGAAATGATGAACATATTGATAAACACTTTTAACTTTTCTTTAAGATTGTTGTGGTAATTGAGAATTAATTTCAGTTGCATCTGTGCTTTAAATGTTCTTTTATTTGGTAAATGTTGGTTTGGACCACATGGAACCAACAAGGCGTGTTTTTGAGATTTAAAAGGTGTTGAACAGGGAGATCACGAGGTATTCACAGGTTCACTTCAAATAACACGTTGAATTTGAGTTTAGTTTCTGCCTGACAACAAATAAGCAGCAACTCCCAGCTCACAATTACCTGCTTTTCCTATGAATTTCAGTGTTTTTCTGCAGTGGATGAGCAAGTGAACAGCCTGCATGCTGACTATCACTGGTCCACTCCAGTCTTTTCTCTTGCGTCACATTTCTACTGTCACTATCAAAAACAAAGGCAATCCTAAAAAATGCATGATGAAAAAGCAGCATATAAAACATAATAAAGGAGAAATGAGTTGTAAAAGTCTCTCTCCAATCTCAAAGAAAGACCTGCTGCTCTCTACGGTTGAGGTAAATAAAGCCTGCAGCTACTATTTGTGAATTTATGGTACAGAATAAATATACGGAGCCTGCAGACAGCAGCTGAAAGAGCCTTGAAGGTAACTGACCACAAACCTTGATTTACACCAACTAACCCTGCAACAAGCCTCACACAGCCTGAGTTTTTTGAGTAGTTGTGGAGACAATAATATCCAAACCTCTGTTGTCTATTTCCTCCCATATTCCTTAATGTCTCTGATGTTAATCTAACTTCTGTGTCCACTAATATTCACTAATGTGTGAATGTGATTTGTGAGGCTAAAGTCTGGTGCTTACTGAAGCAGAAGCCACGAGATATCCGAATAACAAATTAAGAATAAATCCTGCTGAACTTCTGTAATATTCAAGGCTAGCTCTGGCAAATTTAATTAGCAGATACGAATAAAGCATTTGAAATGTGTGTGTGCATGAGAGTGTGTGTATGTGTGCGTGATCTGATGGGATCAATAGTGGTTTGGGAGGCCCAGTTGGCAGCTGCTGAGAGCAGGAAACAGGTGCAGACATGGCTGCTTGATGTACAAGGCGACTGAAATGAGATGAAACCACTTGACCCCCAGAAGAACCAATTAATTACACAAAATCTCCTGCAACAGTGAAACTCTGAACAGCTCGACTGTGGCAGATCAGCGAGGAATGCCTGGATCCAGCACGGCCCCGCCCCCCCTGCTGCTAAAATGTTTCCACATATCCGTTCAGATAAAGACAAAGATGATAAAGTTAACCGAGGAAAACCGGAAGAGGTGAAATGTTTGCTGCCTGGCAATTAGGTGCATTAGCCAATGACGCACAAAATGTTGCACAGAGAGCGAATGTGTGTGTGTGTGTGTGAGAGAGAGAGAGCCAGAGATTGACAGTTACTGGGAGGGTTTTCAACAGGGCTCTTCCTGAGAGTATTGTGGAGCAGCAGCTGAGATGTTAGGCATGCTAATGCTACTGCTAATTATGCAACTGTGTGAAACTGGCCAGCAACACACAAACACACTCACAGCAGCACCTCAGAGACAAACACACGGGCCAAAGCAAACACAACAGAACATTAACATTTCTATATCCGCTCCATGTGAACCTCACTTCTGTTCTGCAAAAGTCAGAGTTTCAATCCTGCTCATATGTAGCAGACATGTTGCCTTCGTTAGTTAGTTAGTTAGTTAGTTAGTTAGTAGGATATTTGAAGCAACAACCTGTTTATGGATTTTATGAATGATATCCGGTGCAGATCCAGATTCAAATGTAGAAATGGGAGGTTTAGGTCGGGAATTACATCACACCTGAGTTAACAATTTTACATTACAGAAAACACGTTTTTCGCCAAAGTTAGCAATAAACATGATAATGCATTATGCGATATTTTACGCATATACATATATGCAAATACAAGTTGGAAAGTGTGTGTGTACGACTGATTTAATGAGACACAAATAAGGCAGAAACAAACAGTTTATTACTTTCACTGCTGTTGATGCACGAAGAAGCCATGTTGGATTTTGCAGTCAAGGTTGATGAGATTTTTCTGACTTTCTGAGTTGGAAATGTGATTTCAGGGGCTTTCCATTTAATTTATCATGGAAATATCTGAAATTTCTACCAGTTCAAAAGGAATGCACCAAAACAAAAGGACATATTTTGTAGGCTAACCCAGAAGTTAGCATCTCTATGGGGTCTATTGAGAATTTGCCCATTGGGATTTTTGCATTGGATTTTGGATCATTGCAGAAAATAAGTTCTGTTGCAAACACACGTTTTTGATGCTTACTCGTTTTGTTCAGCAGGATAATCTTCACAAATTAGCACCACTGTTAATGCAGCCGCCAGAAGTAAGAAGCTAACGTTATGTTATAGAGAACTAAACCACGGTTGCATGGCGACACAAACTTTATGCTTCAGACGCGCTCCGACAAGACATAAGTTGTTTATTAACCTAATCTACAGTTTATAAGAGTTTGCCTTACTTCCTGGTTTGAGAACTCATTCCTGTGTCACCCTATTAACTTCTGACCTGGAGGCTAAAAAGTGAAATTCTTCTTTTTCTTTGTTTGATTCCTTGATTCATGTCATTAGTACAGCAACATTTTGCAGCAAAATCATCATGATAATTGTCCGCTGTGAACAATGGAGTTTAAGTTAAGACTTGTATGTTTATGATGTTGGCCGATATCAAGACGACAATGAAAAAAGAGAAGACTGTTTGATATTTGGAAGGTAGATGACAAATGTTGCAGGTGTTTGAAAAACAGGGAAAACACAGTATGAACAGGAAGGTGATCCAAACACCTTAAATATAAATATATAAAAATAAAGCACCAGACTGACTGTCCCTCTACCTCCTGCTGTCTTTCGCTTTATAGATCCTTGGCCTTTGTCATGTGCACGAGCAAGAACAGAATATCGTTGTGTGATGCTCGGAAAACACAGCCTGCAAACTGTGCAGAGATATTCACAAAAAGTGTTTTAGATTAGAAACACAGACTCTTCCTTTAAATCTTGAATTCACGGTGTGATGCAACTGAACATCCATGATAAATTTACATTGACATTATCACTAATTCTTCTACAAGTTTTCTTCAATTCAAGGTTATATGTTTAAGTTCAAATTACCGTTTCCATGCATTTGTACAGCACACATTGTTGTTATTTTTAATTTAAAGAGAATAATTATAATAGTGTCCTTCCATTTAAATTCTGTGGGAATGAACGAATATTTTGAGGGGATTTGACACAGACGAAGGTGAAATAAAATGATGTTACATAACATTAAATATGAGCATCATTTCCAGCCTTCAGAAGCCTTTGAAGCCCTCGGGTGTGTCAGTCAGCAGCGGGCGCGTGCAGCCGGGTGGAGGAGGCTGTTTGAGGTGTGTAGGTATCAGGTGGCCTTCTCTTCTGAAGCACCAGGCTAAAATTTTGAACGCTGCCCTAATTGAGCGCCCCTCCCTTGGCCGGCGTGGTCCTGGTGTCCCCCCTCTCGGGGCCCGGGGGGCCGGTGTGGCCGTCTGGGGGGGCCTGACCCCAAAACCCTGCCTGAGGCACTGACTGCCACCAGCCTGAACCCTCCCTAACCCCCAACTAGCTCACTCCCCTCTCCGGCTTTCTTTCTCTGATGCTCTGCTCCTCTCTGTCCAATTGGCTCTGAGCTACAGACTTCTTTTGTCTGTCCTCATTAGAATACTGATCCTGCACACACACACACACACAAAGACACACGCGCTCATACACACATTCATTTTTCACTAATTGCAGTATCATTAGTCGATCCATTGCTAGCCAGATGGTAAACAAAGGAATTTGGAAATTAAACTGAGAAAGTGGGAATAATTTCACACGTGTGCTTATTCTGTTTTATAGAATAAAGTCTGTAATGTAAAAAAAAAAAATGTCTTTAATTTGGTTTAAAGGGTTTTGTTTAAATACCGCTAAATTATAAATGACATATTTAGCTCAAAGGGCTTTAAATCTGTGCAGCAACAACCTCTGTTTGAAGACCCTCGATCTTAAAGTCACACGCTAACCGCATTTACATAATCTTAATACAATAAATCTGTAGTTGTTTTTCTTTAATACCCTGATTTATTAACTGTTAAAACAGGCTTCAATACTTACACAATATTTAACACATTTTCTGATGGTAAAATACACATAAATAACCTTAACGTAACCATCTGTGGACGTGTTCACTTCAAACAGTTTCATTGTAACAGGATGAAAACTGCATCTTTGTATTGCAAATAATAAACTGAGCTATAAAAAGTTGTTATATATATAAATGAGATATTTGTTCTGTTGCTCTCACCTCATGGTGATATGTGTCTCTGCAGTAGTTTGGTGTGTTTCCTGGCACAGAATAAGAGACATTTAATAAATTAGATTTATTTAGAATTAATAAAAGAACAACTAGATGGTTAGCATAAACACCGGCTATAACATAATCATAATTAAATGTACTTCAAGGAATTTTTACCTGCTTGTTAAACCATTTAAATTGATTCTGTATGCCTCTATGTGAACTATATAAGGAAACAAGACTATCAGCTATTTTTTTGTAGTTATTCTTAAATTATGTTAGTGTTTCTGATTCCACTAAACAGTTTATAGTGTGCAGATTTTGTTTGCATTTTCCCAGGAAAAGTCTGCCACTGAGTTGTACTTTAGCTGGTTAAAAGGAAGCAGGAGGAGCATTTATTATATTTTTGATGTCATATTTTTTGTTTTTCTCCAAAACTATTGGCTGGATACAGGCGTGGTATATCATAGTGCTCAGCTTGTTTCTCTAATAACTTAATATCCAAACATCCGATGGTTAAAATTCTTCATTCAGTTCAAATATATACTTTAAAATTGAGATTTATTAGCATAAAAATGTGTCTTAAAACTAGATTGAAAGTCACATGCAAAGAGGGGATGTGACAACATTGACAGGCGACCAAATAAATGTTTTTAGACACTTTAATGTGGAAATATTACATATTATACCTTTAATATGTTTGGAGAATATTCATGAAACCTTTATTTTGAAAAAGGGGGAAAATTAGGTTGAAATTTTACACATTTCATTAATTAAATGAACTCCCAATAATTGCAAATAGACTCTAAATATATTCCTGTAAAAGAAAGCTCAGGTTTGGTGGATTGTGTTTTTCATGTAAAACACATTTCAAACACACTTATTTATGTCTGTTTTTAGCAACACGGTCAATAATGATGCAATCAGAGCTTCTCACGCCACCTGTTAAATATGTGATTGAGGAAGTCACGCTTGCAGACAGCGCTGCCTCCTTTTGACACAAAGGGAGAGAAATCACAGATAACACCGTGCAATTGAGCCGGTCCCTTCAAACCTCGCTCCTCCATCCACCGGCAGCTGTCCGTCATGTTGAGTGGCAGCTCAGAGGAGGGCGCTGACGGGCAGATGAGAGCAAGAAGCCGATCTCTGCCTCAGAGGCAACAGCGGCAGTCCTGTGTTCTCCTGCCCACCTCCCACCACCTCCTCCTGCTCTCCTGCCCGCCTCCCACCGCCGCCTGCAGGCCCTCCTCCCTCCTCTGCCTGCAGCCAATAAAAAGTGGACATCGTCTCATGGAGGAAATGTATTGTTTACACGGACCAGAGTGCTCTCTGTCTCTGTTTGTCTGGCTGGCGATTGTTAAAACATCAAGGAGGGACAAGAAAGTGCAACATACATAAACTTGTCACCGAGAGCAGCATTTAACAGCATCTCTGACATCTTTACAGCGCTGAGAAACTTCACTAAAGCTTCACGGGGGCTGCTGCGCCTCCTTCTCCGCGCTCACTCTGCTTCCCTCACGTCTACTTTTAAAGTTTTCCACAGCTAACCATATTCATTCTCCTTTTATGGACCCTGGGCTTGCTCCGAAAGGCCTGCCGCGCTCTCCAGGACCACCTTTGGCCTCCTTTTATGGACCCGTACCTCGCTCTACGGTATACCACACCTCGCTCCCCAGGCCCGCCTCGTTCTCCAGGCCCACCTCGTTCTCCAGGCTCCCCGTGGCCACTTGACTTTCCAGCTGCCTCTGCAGGCCCACGCTTCACTCCACAGGCCCTCACAAGTCTCCAGGCTCCTCATGCCCACAGCCAGAGTCTCTTTGATGTTGCCCTCCTGGCAGACAACATAGGGGTTGGTGGACGGATTGGTGTGTGTGTGTAGAGCGAACACACTTGTGCACACATGCACAAACACTAAAAAGAGAAAAAAATCACAGCAGCTATAAGACGAAGGAGACTCATTGGTGTCTATGTACGTGTGTGTGTGTGTGTGAGTGTGTGTGTGTGTGTATGTGTGAGTGAACCATACTGGAATACACTCTTTTCTTGTTCACACACACAAACAGAAAAAAGGCAAACATGAAAAGGACTGGGTGATGAGCGGCTGACAGCAGCTCGACTGGCTCTGCTCGGCTGGCCACAGTGGGCGGGGCTTCCTCTGATGATTGACACATGTCACTGCCAATAAGACTCCGGCCCGTCAGCTGTCAAACCGCAGCAGGCAGCTGGATCGCAGCCTCTGCAAAGATTGCACTGATGAGAAAAATGAATAAGAATCAAAGAGGTTTGTATTAAAATATTTAAATAGAGAAGGAAATTAACACACACTTGCATTAAAATACATTTTAAAGAATAGGTAAAGAAAAATACAGAACTCCTGGGAAATGTTTCCAATAAAGACAATTTCTCACAAGTTCTCTAAGGAAAAAAGTTTGGACAACATGTGTTATAATAAATTCTATCATTTTCTATAAGGCTTTGCATGAAGAGTCACTAAAATAGTTTAATATTAAGAAATACATTATGTTTTATATGCAGCTTTTCTGCATAAAAATAAAAAAACTTAGTGATACACGTCAGAGCATAAAATCCTGGAATCTTGTTTATCAAATTCACATGAACAGAGAAATAATATCCACTTGAATGAGAGCACAATAAACACAATATACCCTCCAAATTAAAAGTCAATTCACAGAAACAAGAGAATATCTATTAGCTTTTAACCTTTGCACAATGTTACATGTTTTATCTGCTGCACATGCTGTATTTCCTGTTGTTTTTACTTTATCATCTGGCAAAGACGCGGCCGATGAAAATGAATGCACGTCCCCAACTCTGATAATAAACAAGTTTCACTCTAGAAAATTAGAGCATGACAGATATAACTGTTGACAGATATTATCGGTTGATATTGGCCTATAAAAGGAACATCAGTATCTGTGTGTGTGCTGTCTAATATGTGCTGCTAAAATAACTTTTTCTACACAATATAAAATTCAGAGAATAATGTACGACAATATTAGATATTATTTAAGAAAGTTTGAGAAAGTAGCTCTCGGGGGACATTTGCAGAGTGGTGAAAAATTGGTGCACAATCCACATAAAAATGTCTATTTTCATTCCAGCCCAAAAAATCTTACTATATGGGCCACCATATTGGTTATTAATGCATATTCACCCTCTAAAATTAGTGCATTGTTCTCAAAATTAACTTTTTTTATACCATTGGGTGCTGAAAAGCCTCTTTGTGAAGCAATAATATGTCACTTTTGCACCCGTGTAAGTTGAGAAATGTAAATGAGCTGAATTGTCTTGTTATCTGAGTATATCGGTGGATTTTATTAACCTCTGCAGACGTTTCAGGAGCACAGACTGAGGTCAGAAGGTCGTTTAATTACCCACGTTTCCATCCCGCGTGGACTCACTGTTGGTCTCTAACCTGCAGAAGAACCTGCTTCAAACTTTGCAAAGTGCTCCTGCAGTAATAGGCTTTCTCCAAGCTCATCTTCTGTACTTCAATAGGAGAATTAGCATTGCAGATGATCTCTGATGAACTGACCGTCATCAGTGGGGTCGCTCTGCACACTCTGGAGGCGATCTCAGGTCTCAGTTCAACTAACGCTGACGCTCGGCGGTGACGTCTGATGTGCTCTCTATATGAATTAAAGCCAAAGTCAGAACAATTATGTGTCAGTATTCCTCCGGTGTCTTGTGAGAGACACATCAGCTCTTGAAAGGAACATTTTGCTCCAGTTATTGCTCTTCAAGGGGATTACGCTTTTTATAGAACTATAGGAATTCACTTACTTCTCCCTCAAGGGGTACTACTTAAATGTCATTTTTGTCAAGCAGATTATGACAAACTTTACTCCTCTTATTAAATATCGCATGTCACAGCCCATCAACCTTGATGTTGAGAGCAACATTAGAAGCCCTATCATGATCAAATGCGGTTTTGATTTGAAATGAGACAACAATGAGGCGCCGTCAGAGGAGGATTCACATGCTTTAGCTTGCGGTTGTAGCTGGATGTACGGCCTATGGCTGGCAGGCTGCTGCTAGCGCTCTGCCAGGCAGATGAGAGCCGGGTTAATGTTGGGATTTGTTCCCTAAAGCTCCGACACAGAGGAAATACTGATCAGCTCCGCCGTCAGCCTCAAGACCTGCTAATCGCTAATCAGCACTTACACAGCCTCTGTCTGCCTCTCACACACACACACACACTCACACAGGTTGAGTAGTGACAAATCACGTCCTGGCATCATGTGTGTGTGTTTGTGTGCAAAGATGAAATATGTCTTGAACTTTTCAATGTTTTGCTGCACTTTTGCATCTTGAATATGATGCTTGCTTCAGTGACAAACTTCATCTCTGCGTCCTGCTGCGTGTCAGCGACACGAGGCGCCAAGATTAACCTGAATTATTTTGGTTTAGATACAGTAACTAGAAACAAGAACATCCCCAAAACTAAAACAAATGATTTCAAACATTTAATTTTATGCAGAGTCCCTTCAGATCACAGCCTGTTACCAGCACACATCAGACACAAAAAGTTTAAAATCCTCAGTGAAATATAATGTAAATAATATGATCTAAATGTCAGAAGTTTTTGGTGCATTTCTTCTATCTTTCTGTTAGTCTACTGTAGATTTTGTCCTATTTATACTACATGTATTTCTCATACATTGTGTATAGTATTCCCAACCTCTTGGAGACTGAAACTAACCCTAACAATTAACATAAAACTCTTGCATTAGGTAACAGATTACATTATGCATATGAGAATACAATCTGGAATTGACCTGCAGTATTCCCAAGTTATATCTCTCACATATGTGCAGAAGTATGTGGAAATTTGTGCATATTTTAAACAATATTTAATAACTAAGGTGAGCAAAACTCTAAACAACTCAAAAACACTCAAAAAGAGTTTTATTATTCTTTTGATTATAATAAAGGTTTTCTTTATGGTCCCACTTGGGGAAGTTTGTTTTGCTGCAAAAATGAATATAAAAAGACGACTTTAACTCATTAAATCACAGATTAAAGGAGCAGGGAAAAGGAAATTAAAACTACGGGGTTATTAAGCGCTTCAGTAGCAGGAGATGTTGAATTTTCTGCGTCCTGAAGGCAAAAGCTCAAACTCCTCACGGATCCAATATACTGTCGATTCATCTTTAACTCTTCGTATTGACAGAACTTTGAATGCAGTGTGTCGTCTTTCTATCAGCTAGATGAGAGTAAATAACGACTTTCTTTAACAGCCGTGCCAGAAAAACTAACTAGTCCTAAAAAAAATTCCAGCTGCTATAGTTAATATGAGAAAACATCTTGTGTCCTCGTCTCACTGACTCCAAACTGATACTAAAACTCTTCTCGGAGTCACGCCGCCTCACTCAGACCCACACGCCTCCAGTCAGATCTCAGGATGCCGACTCTGTGTTTCTCATTACTCCAAAGATTAATAAGCGATAAACGGTTCACTTTACATCTCCCATTATTTTAAAATCCAGACTGGAAACCATCATATTTTACTTCTCCTGTAACTGAATTTCTACCATCCTTTTGTTTTTTGTTCCTTATTTACAGTCTTTTCTATTATTAAGCAACAACAACAAAAAGATATGTATGCAAATGTAATATTTTTATTATATTAAATCTTAAAATCTTGACCTAATGACCTATTTGCTTCCTAGTCAAAATATGCATTTAAATTGATATCCATCATTTATTATATTTTTTCAATTTTACTCATTAAATATTTAGTTTTACCTTCTGACTGTTGCAGGTAATTTACAGTAGATGAAACCTGAAGGTAAAGTGTTTTATACTGAAGCTTCAGATTACATGGAAATGTTTCATTTACTGAAAATAAATTACAAGGCAGTTTTTATGATAAGTAACATTATACTTACAAAGAAATGTAATCTAATCAGAATATTTTGTGGTTATTTCAAAATCAAACATTGAACATATTGCACCTTATAATAAAACAATGGACACAGACTGAAAAGTTCTTTATTTCTTAGAAAAACAACAACTTCAAAACATTTTAAATGCAAATACTTTGTTATTTGCATATTCAGCATAAACATGAACACTTTATAGCAGTAATCATAATAATAATAACTGCATAAAACATGATCTTTACTGGTCACTTATTGACTTTTTTTGGAAGGATCATAATGTATTATAATTCTCATAGTTATAATACATAATAATATTATGATTAATTATAATGTGATTATAGTAGTAGGGGGTTAGCCCTATAATGCATCATAAATATGTTTATCTTATCTTATGTGTCATATATAACTTGATGAATCTGCTTTTCAAATCTAATCTGATCTGATTATAGTTACTTATGTTCTGTAATCTGATTATCCAGATTACATGTAGTCCCTTAATTAACCCTCAGCGCTGATAGATCCATTTTTCCTCCATATTTTCTCATTTTATTGGCTCATTTAACTGGATCTGATTTGTAATAAAAGGACAACACCCAGCCTCAGCCTCAGCTCGGCCTCGGCCCGTCCACCTGACAGCTCCCTGTGATTAATTCAACATCTCAATCACATCCAATATCCACCGCTGATTTCACTCTCCGCCGCTGCCCTCCAAATCATCGTGATCAAAATCCCACCTCAGCCATCTTAACCTCCTCGACCACGTGCGGGCACTTCCTGTCTCCCCCCTGCGCCCCTCAGATTGGACCAGTCATATGGAGGGATAATGTGGGTATTGTTCTGGGCTGGGCCGGCCTCTTCACAGGAACATCGGATTCTGTTTGAAGTCGTGATCCGGCACGGCCGACTCACCTGCAAGATCAATACGCCGGGTTCAAAGCTGCCGGCTTCACAGAGAACACACTCTTATTAATTTATAGAAACTTCTAGAAACTTTGTCTGAAGGGAAAAAACCTCCAACTCTGTGTGGTGGAGAGACAGGGGGAATTATTAATATACCTGGAGAGAGAAAGAGAGACGGGGAGAAAGAGAGAGGCCGGCCAACCGTCTTCTAACACCTTACAGTATATGAATATTTAAATGAGTTACTGTTTGATGTGGATTGATCATACAAAAAGTGTGTGTGTGACTGTGTTGTGTGTGTCGGGAGGAGACAGATGGATAAGGAAGACGGTTAAAAGACTCATTAGATCAAGAACACGAGTGTGTGTAGGCGTGCGAGCGTGCGTGTGTGTTTAACTCATTAAGGGAGTCTATTTGAGTTTTCCTTTGTTGTCAGATTTGATGATTTGGGGGAAATTTCCAGCCTTGGATTCAAAGCATTCCTGTTCGGCGCTCCGAGCCCGCGGCGTCAGGGAATGAAACACTCTGCATTTATATTTAATGATATCAATTTATCAACAGGAACATTCTCAGGATGTTGGCTCAGATTTGATTCCATGTTCCCCTGTTTTTACCTGAGGGACACATGCACACGTTTGCTCATCGCCGCGCCATTACCATACTGCTTTTCTTTCTCTCACATCTGTAACGCTGATAATAACCAACAACTTCCTGACAGTGCACTTCAGTCTGTGCCTCACTTACTTACTGCAGGAGGCTGTGCTGCTGCTGCTGCTGCTGCCGGGTGGAGATTTCACATGCAAACCTCACAAAACACTAAATATGAAGGCGAGATGAGGAAGCGATGACTGGAATCCAACATGATAACATTTCTCATTCATTTTCATTAGTTCTAGCATAAAATGCATGCACAGGAAAAGCACAACTCACAACTTTATGTTGCAGAAATGACAGAAATCCACTTAAACCAAATGAAACTGCAGGAAAATGTCTTTAAAGAGAAGCATTGCTTCAGTTTTTAACTGTAAGAAACCAGAATTGTGCTGGTTAGGAACTCTGTGATGATTTACATGTACAGATTTGTCATTTGTATTATAAAAATTTAGACGGGAACCTCTCAAAATAAACTGGGGCCGACCTCATGTTAAATATGTCTCTTGGAATAATTTGACGTTGCCTATTTTTTTTCTTATTTAAAGGTATTTCAGAACACACATATACATGAAATTATATTTAAAAAAATATTTGTATTAAATTTATTTTATTTTCTAAATTATTCTAGATAATGTACAATACACCAAAAACATGTAAATATATATAATAATAATATAAAATAAAATATAATAAATAAAATAAAGATGAAAATAGATCATATAAATTAGTAATGTTTGAACTTTTCATTCATGTTTGATTATTGACACATTTTATTTATAAAACTTTTCATGGACCCTCCTGGCAGAGTGCCACGGGACCCCTGGGGGTCCCTGGACCCCACTTTGAGAAACACTGCCTCAGAGAATCCATAATGTGATTATCATAATGCATCCGTCATTAAATATATTTAGATTATATATTTCAAAGCTTAGCCAGGATGTCAGCATAAAAGCTGCAGATAATGAATAAAACACATCAAATATGACCAAAAGTCAATTACAGCTAATCTCAAGAAGGCAAAGCAGAAAACATGAAGGTTTTCCCCCATAACGTCCATCCTGCACATTAATAATAAACAGGTTTTTAACATGTTCACACCAGATAAATGACAAAATAAATGTGCAGAACAGTTCCCATGGTCACCTTTTCTCCCACAACCAACACCAGAAACACCTCAGACTACAAAAGTAAACATGTTATTTTATTTGAAGTCACATTCTGATTGAAATCTGACAGAACAGAACAAAAAAAACAACAGAAAAATCAGCTGGTTCATGTCAAACCAAGTCCAGTATATTGATTACTTACCTGTATCAGGATACTTTAACATGCATTCTCTGTGGAATTGAAGACATTATTTTATGCATCAAGAATAACCAATAAGTAACACATGCAACAGACTTTCAACAAGGAACACAAATGTACTTTTTTGTCTGAAATGGTGCAAGAAGTGCTCGTCTCCGCCCAGCATCCAGCTCAAACCACTACGAACCTCTTTTTTATTCAGGATCAGCAACAGCAGCATGAACACACTTTACATTAACATACATTCATCTCTGATCATTCAAATCACATGCAATATTATTCATACTGTGGCCACTTGTAGTACTCGTGTTGCTCGTCTTTGCACTTGTTTGTTATTTGTCTGTATTTATTGCAAAGATTTAAGGACATTTCTGCCCATTTTTTACTTTTTCTATCATTTATATTTACACCTTTTGCTTCGGTTTCTGCTGCTGTGTCGAGTGAATTTCCCTGTTGTGGGATCAATAACATGTGATCTAATCAAATAATTCCCTTAATTTCTGCAATTAAAAATAAAAAATTGCACTTTTTTTTTTAAAGTGAATGAGCCTGAAAAATGTGAAGTCTGTGTGCAGAGGATATTTCACTCTTCATGTCACTGCAGGTTTCCTTGATCTTTACTTCCCGTCCTCATGTCAAAAAGATTTTATTGTAAGAATTAATTGGGAAAAAGCTGAAAGATTTGACTCGTACTTGGAGTTTGAATGAAGTTTCTCGTTGAAAGCATGAAGAAGCACTCGTTAGACTTTGAACCGATGCCGGACTCTCTGCTGCTGCTGCTGCCGTACTGGTCCAGAGTCTGTGTTTGTAGATCTGCTCTCTGATTCTGCCTCCTAAAGGTGAAACCTGATTACAGTCGTCATCTGAAGAACCTCCGAGTCAAAGCAAGGGCTGTTTAATCACTGAGTGTCTGGACCTCCTCCACCTCCATCTGCTTTAATGTGCTGGTCTGTGTTGGACTTCTAGAAGTTGTGAGTGTGTGTGTGTGTGTGTGTGTGTGAATATAAAAGCTCCTCCATCCTCGAAACCAAC
>CAFUXE010000586.1:162462-173653 GCA_903364295.1 Serranus cabrilla | reverse complement strand
CGTACACACACACACACACACACACACACGAATATATTATATATGGATCCATGTGTCCGTCTCTCTGTCTGTTCCTGTCTGTCCATGTGTGGGGGTCTTTCTTTGTGCTCGTTTTTTTGTGTGTGTGGTTTCACCATCTGACCCTCACGCAATTATACCCTCCAAATCACACCACACACACCGCCACACACACCTTCCTCCTTCGCCTATTGTTGTTGAAGGTGCGCGGCTCGACTCGTTGTGAGCAGCTTCGATCAGACGCTTCGTTCCGCCTCCAAACCTCCTCGTCTGATTAGAAAGAGCGGGAAGGAAGCGGGATTGCCAATCCCCAATGTTTTTCAAGCTAAATTGTGAAATCGAAGCTTGTTTCGTGAGAGATTGTTGCTGTTGTTGCTGCAGCCGGCCTTACTGTGCATGGAGAGCAGCACAAAGTGTGTAAAGATGTGTTAAACCGCTTAATATCACAGTTTGTCCAACAGTTTAAGCACTAAGGGAACTGAAGTTGTGTAGCTATTACCTGTTAGCATTCGGAGCTAGAAGCTTCATATGAGGCTGCAGAAATCATGATTATGTGCTTATAATGTGATCACACAGATCACAAACTGTCTTTTCTACCTGATTTTAATGTTTATGGATGCAGCATCTGGATAAACAGAAGTACATTTATGTTTATTATAACGTTATTTTGCAGGTATATTGTATTATCTGTATACATATTCCTATATTTAGTTTTCTGTCCGATCATCCCAAGTCCTTCATATATGAACCTTACAGACTAATATAAAGGATCTCTGTATTCCAGTAATTTCAGCTTATTGAAGCTGCTTCCTGTAAAGTCACCCAGCGACTCTCCCATCACACCACAACACAACTAAACTTTACAGTCGCTTTATAGATGAGACGGCAAATATGATACCTGGCTTTAAAAAAACAGGGAATGTCTTATGCAGCAGAAATATTCCCACTCTGGACTTCTACTCTGAGCTGAATGATGTGGATTTATTGCCTAAAGTTAACCGTTTCCTCTGAAGGAAGGAGGTTTATTTTGAAAAGCTACTATGCAACGTCCACCTGTGTCAGTATCACACAAAGCTTTGGTACCTGACAGGTTGAGATGAAGAGTTATAACACAAGATGCATGTATGAGGCTTTTTCTGAAAGGTCTCATGTTGTAGTTTTGTAAAGTGTGTCTGATTAGCGTGCGGCTAAAACAGCTTAAACTACAATAATCCTAATGAGCAGTGGCATCAAACCTGATTAAAAACAACCTTAAATATTCCTTCAAAATAAGAGCAACCTCTCCCTCTGTGTTGGAGCGGCCTGATCAGCACCCAGAGGTCATCGTTCAGGTCACACTCTGTCTTTCTCACTCTGCTGCTTCAAACAGGCGGAGGGCGCCTCCACCCTGCTGCACCCTGCTCTGCAGCGCCCCTTGGTGGCTGCAGATCAGACCTGTCTGTCTTCATGGGGCAAGTGAGGCACAGAAGCAACTTCAGAAGGATTTCAAAACAAAAGTCTGGAGGTGAAGTTACCTTCTAAAGCCTGTTTCTTTCTCTAATATGTCAGTTTTTATAAATATGGGGAATCCTGTCTTTTATAAAGTGATTTTAAGGCTTTTTAAATATCTTAATTTCTTGTCTTACATGAAGACGAGATAAATACAGATACAGCTATTCAATTATGTGAGTTTATGTGAGTAGTGTTTCCCAACCTGGGGGTCAGGGTCCACCAAGAGGTCGTAAAAACAAAGAATTAAAGGCCACATGATGGTTCACAGCATGAGAAAGAAAATATATATACATTTATATATATATACTTCTGCAGAAATTGTTTTCCCAGTAAAAAACAGTGTACAGTTTTACTTCCTTACATCTAAAATTCTTTAAATAAACCCATCCAAGAAGGAAAAAAACACTTAGTTTGGGGATTCGTACAACTCAAAGACGTATGCAACATGTGACGAGCAGCCGTCACTTTTAAAAAGGGTCACGAGCTGAAGAGGCTGAGAGCCGCAGCTGCAGCTCGGCACAGCTGCATGCAGGAACCTTCAGCTGCACCGCCGGTTTATCATAATGCAGGAATGTGGAAGTCATGTTTTCAAAAGAGACGGCAGAGAAATCTTCACCGGTGCAGATGAGCTCTGCAGGAGATTTGTCAACGATGGCAATTCCTCCCCGGAGCACTACAGACGCTCGTATGATGAACAGTATCTAAACTGTCCTCTGAGTTTTTATCCACACACACACACTCTGATTCTGGGCTGGGATCCAAGTACACTGGCCCAAATGAAACACATGCTCACACACACACACACTCACACACACACACAAAGTGGGGGGAGATCAATATGAAAGAGGAATCTATATGTCCCAAAGTTGAAGTTCAGCCTCTGTCTGACAGAACACACAAGTTCCTGTTGTAGTAAACTATTGTTTTGACAGGATGTCACTTCAGTTCTGCCGAGTGTGTGTGAGAGCGCCGAGCGCCGCGCGCCTCCTCTTTATCTCAGGCCTAAGGCTACTGTCACTGAGCCGGGGGGAGAGTGGGAGACCGAGGCAGACAGACAGAGGGAGAGAGAGAGAGAGAGAGGCAGGGGGGAGAGAGAGAGAGAGGCCGGGAAATAGGGAGGAAAAAGGGAGAGATAATTCACTTGTCAGCTGCCTGATGAAATGCCATTTTAACTGAAGCTGCTAATAGGAGCATTACGGGGGTTCAGCAAGCAGAGACAACTTGCTGATAGTCAAATGTGTGTGTGTGTGTGTGTGTGTGTGTGTGTGTGTTGCCAATACCAGCGTACTTTCCTCCTCCCTTTATATAAAATCTCTTCCTTCCAACACGTCTCTGACTCGGTCAGTGCAGACTTTTGTTTCCATCCATCACATTTATTGATGAACTCACCGTTGGACTTTTGTTGTCAAAATCATGTACGAGAAAAAATAAAGTGAAAAACAAAACAAGTAAAAACACACACGTTTTAGCAGACAGTATTTAACGTTAGATAACTTACATTACAGGAGCTTTAGTGTCATTGAACACAGGAATTGCAACAAAAACATTAATAAATGTATAAACAGATTAATTTATGTACAGAAAGAACAATAAATTAATGAGCTGGTGATAGTAAGAAGGCAAATATATATGTTTATTTATATACAAAACAAACAAAAAATAACTATTAAAGATATACAAGTCCAGCTAGTCAGTAGCTAACTATAATATTAATAATAATAATAATAGCTGTCTGGACAGAGAGAATAAATAGTATATAGAGTTAAATAAGTCTGTTATATACGGTAGAAACACTTGAATATTGGGTCATGAAACTCATTCATGAAAAACTTTTTACGTTCTAGTGTAAGTTTTAAAAGAAGTTTTACTACTGTAACTTTTAGATGAAATGTAACTTTGATTACATGTAATCAGCCGTCAAATTCAAGAAAAACATACAATGGTTGAAAGTTATTATGATGATAAAGAGCAACATTTTAACAAACATTAAAAGCACTTTTTGCATTTACATGTTTGTCACACAGTGTTTAGGTAGTAAATTAAAAAAAACTGTTGATCTGGAAGTCTTTGCAAGTTAGAAAAATAATGATAATAAACACAAACTTGTTAAAACGTCAGGAAATACTGGATTCCTGTCTTGGGAAAAATTTAGGTTACAAGCAGAAATTTGGTGCAAAGATAAAAACAAACTCTCACATATGGAAAAACTGATTTAATGTAATTCTTCTTTTTACCTAAACGACTCGATCGTCCTATCAGACATCAGTTGGATATCTGACTTCAATTCAAAGATGTAGTGAAACATCAGGATAACTTGTAGTGCAGCTCTCTGATTCACCTCCAACAAAGGAATATAATAATTACCTTTAATAGAATTGAATAGTTAACTTTTACAATGTTAAAGTGCCAAAAAACTGCAATCATCACACGGCAAAGAAACGCTGATTTATGGAGAATTCAGCCACATTTACACAAAGCTTTCTCCTCCTTCACACACACACACACTTCATACTCACATCACACTGTTACACACTGTATATATTCGGGAATTTTGCACTTCTGATTATGTTCTTTTTGACATAAATACACTTATTTTACTGCACTATGTTTGAGAAAAAACTTCTGGCCAATAATTGTAAATGAGCTCTAGAGACACAAAAACATCTCAGAATATTTAGATTAACTCATTTAACTTTCTAGTTTATTCCCCCTAAAAAAATTGTACTTTATTCCAAAGGTTGTCAAACGTTTCAGTCGAGAACCGCTTCCAAAATAAATAATAAATAGCTCATCTTTTCCACTTCTATAGTCTCAGTTAAGTGAAAAAATAGAATTTAAATGCATAAGAAAGATATCAGATCCTCAACATGTCATAATAAAGCATTTACATCATTTAAATTAGCTGCAACTAACAAAATATTAAAGGAAAATCAAGAAAAAATGGCTAATTTAAGCTTTTATGTCATGATCATTTAAATAAATAACTTTTCACTGCTTTAATTCAAAGTATTCCCTGTTATATGTAACAATAACTTTATATTAAAGGTCTTACTGTCGTATTATTTCACATTAAAAACATATTATTTTATTGTTTAGACTAAATATGAATTTTGTGTGTGTTTGTGTGTTGTTCCTGTAAACTGTGACGTCCCTCTGATGATTCTTCTTCGTGTGTTTTGGATCTTTGCCCACACAGTTTTGATGCTGCGTTAGATTTCATGCAGATACAGAGAAGCTTCTGCAGCATCATCACAGCAGCCAGTTACACTGTCCACCAGCATTACTGTTTTCAAAGGGACACACACACACACACACACACACCAACACACTCACACAGAGAAAGGGTTAAGAGAGCCCTGAGGCCAAGTGATTTACGCAAGAATGGGCTGAATAGTTACTGTCTCTCTCTGCATGTGTGTGTGTGTGTGTCTGTGAGAGTGTGTGTGTGTGTGTGTTTGTGTGTGTGTGGGCACTCGAGTATTTAAATAGAATACTCCAATACAAACTGCAGTACTCCTGTCTGGCTGCAGCATCTAAGTGATGTTGTGATCCTTTGCTTCTGCTTTTTTCTTCTTTATTTTTAGGCTGAAAACACACAAACAGGCTTTTAGATACATTAACATGCAGTTAAATACATATAAACAGTTTAATGCACAAACGCCTTGTACACATGATAGAAATTGTGACTTTTAAGATATTTTTTTTAATTAACAAATATATATTTTTTGCAATTTTAATGCTTGTTTTGTCATATTGAGTCTGATTTTATGTACCAAACACGCAAACATGATGCAGTAAGTTGTAGGAGTTTGAATTATATCTTTGCATGCAACATGAACAAAAAAATATGCTTTTCATAAGAATTTTTTTTTCTTCCTTGTATTAGACTGAAAACACATGCAGAGGCTTGCAGATACATTAACACACAGTTAAATACATATAAACAGTATAATGCAGAAACATCTTGTACACATAATGAAAATAATGTGTCACATGTGACCTTTAAGGCAATTTTTTTCACTTTTTTTTATATATTTCTTGCACTTTAATGCAATTTCAATTTGTCATATCCAGTCTAAATTTTTGTGTTAAATATGTGCAGACACAATACAAAAAAGTTTTAGGGGTTTAGATTATATTTTTGCATGCAACATAAAGTAAAAAACATGCTTTTCATAGCAATAAATATTTTTTTCTTCTTTCTATTAGACTGAAAACACATACAGAGGCTTACAGATAGATTAGCAGTATAATGCACTGACATCTAGCACATATAATAAAAATAATGTGTCACATGTGACCTTTAAGGCCTTTTTTTCAAAATTTTTATGCAATTTTAATGCATATTTTGTCATATCGAGTCTGAATTTATGTGTCAAACGTGCAAACACAATGCAGTAAGTTTTAGGGAGTTAAGTTATATTTTTGCATGCAACATACACAAAAAAAAAACAATTTCTCATAAGAATATCGATGAATCTTTGCTCTTTTTTCCCCTAATTTTGTCACAATTTTCATGCAACCAGAGATTCAAAGAGTCCAACTGCTTACTAAGCACGACTCCAAACTGACCTGATATCATCTATGAATACAGGACATTCACTGAGTTAAAAGGAAACATCCAGATGAGACAAACCCTCAGCAGCCAGTGAGACAGACACGTTTGCTTTGGTTTGGTGTGTAAAGAGCCTGAATGCCATCTAGTGGCTGCGGCGGGAGGCCGCGCTCAGTCTGCACACGGCTGCAGGATCAGAGGTCACAGACGGAGTCACTTCAATGTCAACAGCACCCCCTGCAGGGGGAAGCGTGCACTGTCCCGTTCAGACAGCAGAGCAGAGGTGTTTTCACTCTGACTCTGATGGAAAGGCTCATTTTTTAAACACAGATCGGGTTAATCTTTGCTGCATTAAGTAAACTTGTAACTAAACAATAGTGAAAAACTAATTTAACTAACTCTAATTCTTAAAGAAACGTTTTTTTAAATCATCAAATGTTCATTATTTTCTCTTTTTGAAGCCAGAAACTGCTTTTGTTGAGCTGCAATCCAGCAAACTTAAGTTCTGCACCCAGCATATATTGCAGCTGTGCAATTTATATAACATGTAATGAAAAAACATTGACAGAATATTGTGCAGTTTGTGCAGTTTAAAGTGATGCACCACTGGTTTATGTTAGATGTTTACCGTCCAGCTTACAGCTCGGTATATGTGGGAGTATTTAGCAACACAATTCAAACAATTTTATAAATGAAACAGCAAGAAAAACAAACATAAAACCATAAAAATCATCATAAAATGTATCAGAGTGATGCTAAACTTCAGCTATAACAAATATAAAGTGTGGCAGTGCAGAAATAACTGACCAGATGTCAATAAGCATTAACAAACCGAGTTAAATCAATGTTATTTTGCTGCCTTTTCATAATCTAGTATGGTGTATTTTAAAATATGCATGAATAAAAATATATGTTTTTATAATCTGTGCAGGGGAGAAGCTGGTCTAACTAGGAGGCCTTTCTGTTTGGGCTCCATCTTTATTTATTCCCTGATAGTTTGTGACTTTTCTGTAATTGTGACTCACTTTTTGTGACTGATGCACAAAAAACAGGAAATAACAACCAAAGGGCTTTTTTTTTTTTTTTCAGTTTCTTCCAAACAAACATTTGGAAGTGAAATGTAAATCTTCCTCTGGGTTCAAACAAGAAAAATCTACTATAACGTGTGCATGTATCAGCAGATACAGTATGTACATTATATTATATAAGCTTTAATGACGAGAATATACAGTCGGTTAGATCACACTGTATTGATGCACGTTAATTATCCTTTGAATATGGGAAATTATAGCTAATAAATGATCACTTAATAATGCAAAGACATGTCGCTTAGATAAACAAGCAGAGATTTGCTTTGATTAAATCTGTGGAATATAAAATCTGTCCTCACTTCATCTTATAGCCTCTCTTACCCTCAGGTGTGCATAAACTACAGGTGATTAACTTCTATTCATAATAGAAAAAAGTGGAAATGATCACATGTCGTAGTGGTAATCATTGTTTTTTTTAGTATTGCTGGCTTGATTAGATTTTGATTGCATGCACCTTTATTTATAACATCTATTTTCTCGTTAGAATATCAAATAAACTTTTCTTTTGTTGCCTTAATAGGATCTATTTTCATGTAAATAACAAGAGTTAATCACTGTTGACTGAACAGGAATCATCCATCTTTGCTCACTTTTTTAATCCTCAAGTGTGTATAAACTGCCGATAGAAAATAGGAGAAAAAAGGGGGAAATTATGACTTATTGTACCAGTATTGGTTATGAGAAGCAAAATTATTAGTTTTCAGTATTGTTCTCTTGATTAGATCTCTGATTGCACACAAAATAAACAAAAAAACGTCAACTTTCTAATTACAATATTGAACTTTTCATGTAAATAACAAGACTTCATCTCTGTTTACTGAGCAGAAATCCTCCTTTTCTGCTCACTACGTCTTTCTTATCCTTAAGTGTGCATAAACTGCAGGTTATGAACATCTTTATTTAAAATAAAAATTAGTTTTCGCATCAATATCGGTCATGAGAAGAAAGTAATTATTGTTTTTTGGTATCATTCCCTCGATTAGATCTTGGATTGCATGCGACATAAATACAAAAACATCCATTTTCTCATTGAAATGTTAAATTAATTTCTTGTTTTTTGCCTTAATAGGACCTATTTTTATGTAAATAGTAAGAGTTCATCACTGTTTACTGAGCAGAAATCCTCCATCTCTGCTCACTACATCTCTCTTATCCTCACATGCGCATAAACTGCAGGTTAGAATCTACTTTTTTTAAACTACAAATAAAGGAAATATCAGCTTATAAAAGATCCCCATCATGCATTCTTAATTCCTAAATTAAAAACTTAACTCCAGTAACTTCAGCACACAGTTCAGTAGATTGAGGGGCCACAGTAGGAACACAGTGAAGTGTGTTACTGTATCTCCTCTGCATTAATGTCCCGGCGGCCATCAACATTCAGCTGGCGAGCAGAAAACAGGGACAGTGGACGGGCCTTCAGTGTCTGACTGTGGAGGAGCGGGCACCGCGGAGACTGACATGACATGCACACACACACACACCTCCATGCACGCCTGAGTGTGTGTGTGTGCAAGGTGTCTGTCAGTGTGTGTGTGTGTGTGTGTGTGAGGAGCTGTGGATCTCCTAATTTAGCCTCTAGAGAGCTGAGACGTCGGGGTGTCAATCTCACTGCGCCGCTTTTTTCCCCACTTAACTTTTTAACCGAGTTTCCTCCTCTTTGCAATCCTCTGTATTTATAGCTGCCAAGCCTGGAGCAGCCACGTATGTCTCTATGTGTGAGTGTGTGTGTGTGCGGTATTTACCAACATTAAACTCTTTGTGCTGTGTGTGTGTGTGTGTGTGTGTGTGTGTGTAGCTGCACAGCTGTTGATATTGTGGGGTTAGGGGTTTGGTATTTCAGTCAATTTCCATAGAGACGAAAGATGAAGCGCAACGCGAGAGAGAGACAGAGGAAGTGTGGAAATCGCTGGAGGAAAAAGAGAGAGCAGAGGAAGAAAGAGAAGGAGGTGAAAGGGATGAGGAGGGAGGGGGAGGAGGGAGGGATGGATGGAGGGATGAGGCAGACTTCTGGCCGGGCGAGCTGCTCTGAGACTAATTAAGGTGAGGGCAGTGGCAGAGACGAGGTAATGATGAAGAAAAGGATTTACTCCCTCCATCCCTTCGTCTAAGACGCACACCACCACCTCTCCACCCGTCACTCAGCCCCTCACCCTCCCTCCCCCTCTCCTCCCTCATCCCCTGTCCATCTCCGCTTGTCTCTCACTGCTGCACTTCTACTTCCTGTCCTCGTTCCCTGAACCGCGTTAGAAAGACATGGACGCAGAATCTGAATACGTTCTGCAGGAAGCACAAATAATGCAGAAGAACCTGAAGCTGCTCACTGTCAAACATTATGTTTCACTCATCAAGATTTTAAAAAAAAACGCCTATTCTGTTAATGCACAGGACTCATTTCATTCCAGATACTATTATACTGGAAAAAGATCATTATGTGAGTGTAACTGAGTACATTTACTCAAGTACTCTACCTCAAAAATCATGTTTTTCATGTTAAATATCGACCTGAAAAGTAACTAAAGCTGGCAGCTAAATGTACAATATCAGCCTCAAATGTAGTGGAAGTATAAAGTTACATAAAATCGAAATACTCAAGCACAAGTACCTCAAAAGTATAATAAATACAATTTTACCTTGCCAACTAAGGTACTTGAGTATTTCCATTTTATACTTTTACTCCACTACATTTAGCTGACAGCTTCAGTTACTTTTCAGGTCGAGATTTAACATAAAAACATGATACATTTGAAGTGATTAGACTTTTTTTTAAACCTTATAACAGTTTATTAAGTACTTCAAATGAGTCTCTCCTCAAACTAATGAAAACACTTCCCACATAAATGCATTATTAATAATAATCTAAGAATATATATGATATATATAAAACAATCTGAGTGGGTCCATTCTGCATAAAGAGTACTTTTACTTTTGATACTTTAAGTACATTTTGATACTTTTGTACTTTTACTTCAGTAAGTTTTTAATGCAGGACTTTTACTTGTAGTGGAGTAATTTCACAGTGTGGTTTTAGTACTTTTACTGAAGTAAAGGATCTGAATACTTCATCCAGCTTTCTATGTCTTCTGGTATAAAGTGTTCCACCTCTCGTCTTCTATCCGAACACAGATCCAGATCCAGGATCATTTTGTTGGTTGAACAGATACAGATGATGAAAAAGTGCAAACATTCGACCTGAAGTGGAGATCTGTGAGATTTTAGAAGTAAAGTTAATGTCATGATAATACAAAAAAAGGGGGAAAACATGAAATTTCACTCTGAAATCTTTAAAACAAAAATGCTCTGGCACAACTGATATCATTCTCTCAGATTAAATTCAGATTAAAAAAGGAATAAAACCTGTTTAGGAATGTTAAAGGGACAGTTCACCCCACCTGTGGTGCTTCCTATCAGTCTACATTGTTTTGGTGTGCTGCCTTTTCTCCACTATAATAAAAACCAGTCCGCTCTTTGCTTCACTTGGTGTTTAAAGCACCAAAAAACATTTGAAATATTCAGAAGCCTCGTTGCAGAATTTTGGAGCAGCCAGACAAACTTTTTTCTTTCTAGTAGAGTTCCTACGTGAAGCTGCTCACAGCGAGGAAGAGGATTTCTTCTGGTAACACAAGTGAAGCTCCATCTGGTTCTTTTAGTTTGGTGACAAGGCAGACGTCGATCTATTATATTATATGTGTGTTTCTGATTTGGGGTGAACTTCTCTTTGAATACTTAGGAGGGTTTCCTATTGAATATTCTGCATGTTTAACCAGTTTTCTTAGTTGTCCTGGTGCTGTAGTGGTTCGGATGAACACTAGTCAGTGTGTTAGCAGCAGCAAGTGACCAAGACGAAAACCTTTAAGGTGAATTAAAGTCTAGAAACTTGAGAGTTTTGGCCTAAATGGACATGTAGACTGTGGTTTATAACATGTATAATTATTGAGGTATTTATAAAGATGTTTTCCAGAAAGCTGACCTGAATTAAATGAAACATGCTTTCAGAGAGTGATGCATTTAAGAGGCTAGTTTTAGGAAGTTGTGG
>CAFUXE010000586.1:137793-148318 GCA_903364295.1 Serranus cabrilla | reverse complement strand
TTTTTTAGACTCAATGCAGTATTACAAAGCACAACATCTTGATACTCAAATTATTTATTTTATCTTACACCCCTATTCACAATGATCTACTTGGCCTCATTCCTACAGTTTTTATTGGGGCAAAATTGTCTGCCAAATGTATACATTAAATGTCTTAAAACATCTTGATGCAAATCTGATAGAAGGCTCCAAGAAAAATATTAAATATTCACATTTTCGAAGCTGCAGACATTAAGTTTCTCACACTTTTGTTCCTGATAACCACAAAGCACAGGTGTAAACAATACAATTATTAAAGGTTGGATTCCCTCAGTTTCAGGGAGCATGCTGGCTCACTGGGACACCAGTTAATGTTATTAGACCCAGCTGTGCTTGTTCTGCTATGATTAGCTGTAAAAAGGCATTTTTAAGGGGCTAAAAGAATAGCAAACCCAGAAATGAGTGTCAGTGTGGTTCTAATCACACCATTTAATTCCAACAGTCCGTAAGAAAAACAATATTACAGCGTATATAAACATTAGGATCACTGCATCTCCTCGGGGTGCTTAAATTTCACTATGTTACATTCGACTCTGAGAAAACGCTGACATGATGCACCTCAAAGTCCAAAAACTCATAGGCAACTTTCCTCGACAACATTCTGCTATAATTTAACATTCTGTAAGCAAGAGTTAAATTTACACAAGATTCCTAGAAACGCAGTCGATTCTGACTCCTCTCTCTTCAAGGCAAAGCGGTGCTCGTATGTACACTCTGTCGTCTGGATGTTAGTGCGTGTAGCCGTTATGATGAACCGGAAGATCAGGAAGCAGATGATGTTGTTGTTGTTGTTTTACTGGGGGTAGGCCTCGATCACCATGGCATGACCCTGGAGAACACAAGAATACACACTTAGAAGAAGGTAAATTAAAACGGTCTCAACGAGAAAGAAAAAAGTATGGAAGCAATATCAGACGCTAGCAGATGTGGCTATGCTTTGTTTTTTACTTTATATTTTGCAGTGCACGGGCATTCATCAGTGGGCCAAAGCCTCCTGTTTTTCTGTTTTTCCATTAAAGATGAAGGGAATTTTGAAGCAAAACTTTTAAATGTTGCATAAAAAACATGCAAATTAAAGACGTTTCCATCAGCTGGTTTAGAGTGAATAAACAAAGCTGCAGTAACACACTTTGGTCAGAAGATGGCAGTGTGCTGCGATGCTATAAGCTGATCCATCAGTTAACAGTAAAAGAATTAGTGATGGAGCAAGAGAAAGAAAAAAACAAAACAAAAAGGAGGTTGCTTCATTCATGTCAGAGCAGAAACAGCTGATCAGTCATGTGAGTTAAATGTTCGCTACGTCAGAACTTAAAGAAGTGTTTCCATCTCCTGTTTAGCACATTGAATATTTTTTGAAAAAGACAAAAAACACTTCAAGCGAGTGTAAAAACCATTATCAGATTTTGGTGTTTCCATCAAGCTTTTACTCATGAGAATCTTCAAAATGCTCAGAGAAATTAGTTGATGTAAACACGACTTCAAAGATGTTTATTTTAATGAAGATAAGTAGACGATAAAACCAGTCTGTCGTGACCTGTATGACTTTTAATTACCTGTCCTCCTGCAGCACACGCCGCCACCAGTCCGTACTGTCCTCCCTCCTTCTGCAGCCGGTGTGCCACTGTGGTGACCAGTCTGCAGCCTGTGGCACCGAACGGGTGACCCAAAGACAGAGAGCCTCCCCACAGGTTGAACTTCTCCATGGGAGGAGTCCCCACCTACACACACACAGCAGACGTCTGGTCAGGTAGGATATTTACACAAGTGTTTCTTTGTGCAAATCAGAATTCAGCATGCAGAGAGATTGGTGCTATAAACAGACGTCCAAGGTTGAAGCTCGGGTGAATGATTGAAAAGTAA
Organism: Serranus cabrilla; assembly: GCA_903364295.1. Taxonomy (NCBI): domain Eukaryota; kingdom Metazoa; phylum Chordata; class Actinopteri; order Perciformes; family Serranidae; genus Serranus; species Serranus cabrilla. The sequence continues at coordinate 146,419 of CAFUXE010000586.1, read as the reverse complement.
TACTTTACTTGAAAATATATTAGGATTTCCTTACAAATTGGTTCATGAAATTATTACCTTTGCCAAGGAGGTTGTGTTTACCAGCCGGTTTGTGAGAAGCATGGCAGGAAAACTGGCTGCCTGATTTTAATGAAACTTGGTAGGAGGGTGTAGCTCGGGTCAAGGAAGAGCCCATTAAATTGCAGCATTTTGGATTCAAATCACAGGGAAGATACACAAATTATCTTTCACCTTTGTTAACTTTGCAAGGTAGGGCGTTCGTGCTGCATTCAGTTGTTGTGAGTAGATGAAAAAAAGTGTTTCAGGTCATATTTCATGGATCTGTTTTCTTTGCTCTTCATTTTCACAAAAATACTGGAAATACTGGAGCCAAATAATACAACATATACTCTTAGTAGTGTCCATGTTGTTATCTATGTTACTTAAAGCTACAAACACATTTGTATTTAGTGCCTAATTTGAATCTGGACTTTCTATAACATGTTTTTTGTGTATAAAATTGAGCAAAAAGATCTAATTTCTAATCAGGATAAGTTAATATTAGGTGTAAACTTTCAAACCAAGGGCTAATTTTTCACTCAACTCTTTTTATTACAGTACATTCATTTACATTTTTATCATATCACCTTGGCTTTAATCTACTCTATCACATAAGACCAGCAGTGCTCTTTACCTTTGATTTCCTCCCCAAGTACGTCTGGCCGAACCAGTCTGAGTCCAGAGCCTTCAGATTTGCCATTATCTGACCCTGGAATACACAGACGCAAACATCCACACAGTTACTATAGATACCAGACAGAAAACACATCGATTTGTTCTGAATCAGAGGTGCAGGATTCGAAGAAGAGCAGTCAGATCTTCTTTAACATTGATGCCCATTAATAACACAGGCCACAACTGGATTAAAGCAAACAGTCACTGAGGGTTTAATCATTTAAGAAATTAATATGTGGAACTTTAAATATATATCGGAGATCGACAGGATACATTCGCCCACAACTACATAAGCTAATGCAGCTTTTCTCAGACTTACTGCGAACGCCTCGTGGAACTCAAAGACGTCGATGTCGTTCATGGTCAGGCCGGCCCGCTCCAGGACCTTTGGTGTACCGTACGTTGGCCTGAAAGAGTTCAACAGGGCACCGTGTCAAACAGGAAACAGACAAACTGCTGGTTTTAAAATGAACAATTCACCTCTAAATTACAGTAGGTTAAAACTCACACAAGATTACCTATCAAACTTGTATTCAAAAAAACTTATTTTGCAAATGTTTGTTAGCTTTTTAACAAAATGTTTGTCAACTCACCCCAAAAGCAGCTGATCTTTGGGGTCCTGGGACACGTAGACAAAGTCTCTGCCAGGATGCAGATAAAATATGATCAGCACATCTCAGAAAGCATCACTGAGGGTAAACTGAGGCTGCTTTACCAAACACAGAGGGTGCACATACCTGAGGTAGGCTTTAGGCTTGTAACCCATAGCCAGAGCTTTCTCTTCAGACATGACGAGCACAGCAGAGGCACCGTCAGTCTGAGGACACACACAGACAGGCAGGTATTTTACTGTCAGGGCCGTTTACAGACAATAAGTGGACCAGAAATGTTTATTATAAAGAAGAAATAAGATAATAAAAAACTAAAACAAAGCCAAATTTGTTTTATCATGTCAGAGCTGAAGTTGTTTCTAAACTAGGACGTAAGAATCAAAGGACAAATGGTGTTGATGTGTGATGTGATGTGTGTTTACCAGGAAAGAGGAGTTGGCGGCGGTGACTGTGCCATGAGGTTTAATGAAGGCGGGCTTCAGTTTGCCCATTTGCTCCATGGAGGACGGGCGGATGCCGTTGTCCTTAGAAACAATATCACGACCTGGTGAGGACACGAGCAGAAAAATTACAAAAACAGATCAGAGTGCCACAATTTACTAATCCTTTTTGACATATATTCATTTTAAAATTGTACACAGAAACTTAATTTACTTCTGTTTTTGTAAATATACAATCTGAAATTGATGCATTCGATTCATTTTTGTTATTTTCTATTATTGTTATTAATTTAAATTCCAGTCAGTTTACGAGAACAGATATTAATAGATTGGGCTTAAATCGTTAAATCAGACACATTATTTGAACAAAAAAGAAACTCTAATTTGTAAAATACAACCATGTTATGAATTCCAGCAGCTGTGCCATGTTCTGGCTGTGTCTTACTTCTTAATCCCCTAAAGCTGCTCCCTCTCTTCACTTCCTGTTTAGCTCGCTTGACTACCACTGAATTCCTCTGACTTGTGGAGCCGGAGAGGATGGGCCTACTTTGAATGATTTCTCTAAAGATTGGAGCAGCTTTTACCTGGCACTTTAAAGGAGATGACGTCCTGCAGCAGACCTGCGTCCTGGGCCTTTTTGGCCAGCGAGTGCGATCGCAGAGCGAACTCATCCTGCTCCAGCCTGGTGACCCCGAACGCAGCAGCCAGACGATCAGCACTGTGACCCATCGTTTCAGCTGTGGAGAACTCGGCCACAGCTGGAAGCTACACACACAGAATTAAAGTTTACAGGAGGAAGTTTTGAACAGTAGGACAAAAGGTGCAAGAGAAGATCTTCTGAAGGCTGCAAATCAAATTTAACAAACAAATATAAACCTCTGGGGTGAGATGGGCCATCCGGATGCTACCAATCAGACTGAGCCTCTGTCCGAGGGTCTTGGCCCTGTTGAGGGACAACATGGTCTTCCTCATCTTCCGGCTGTGGCGGATGGGAACGTCGGACATGAACTCCACCCCTCCTGCCACGACAGCGTCACACTGGCCGGCAGCAATCAGACCCACAGCTGGAGAGAAAGACACAAAGTCACACAAAGAAAAATCAACCTAAAATGTATGTAGATCCTTTTTTTGTTCTTAATGTATGTGCCTTTTTATAATGACAAGAAGAAGCATCTGATGTCGGCCTCCTGCTGTGATCACGCTTCATTATTTCCTCTTCATCGTCATAAGACATTTCTAGGATCTCTTATCCTCAACATGCCCAGGTGTTATGTTTTAATCAGCCCTATAATAACCACATTAAACAACATTACTGTTTCTTTGCAGCTGTAACGAAATAATGCATAGTTCAGTTCATAGTTCAGTCACTAAAAGCCCAAAATAAAGTAAAAAACAACTTGTGCAAAATGGAAGAAAGTGGTGTAAAGACTTTTTCCCCTGACAAACCTGAAGTCATGGCCTGGTTGGAGGAGATGCAGGCCATGGTGACGGTGTGAGCCGGGATCTTGTCGGAGAAGCCTGCACCCAGTGCTGCCTGAAGGAAAAATTAACAGCAGGATAGAAGCTTAAAAATCCTGCTTTGGTTCACATTGTAATAAGAATCAAGGCTTAAAGAAAGTAAACGAAACAGCTCCAGATACTAGAATCATTTTGTGAGATAACATGCGTGTGTGTGTGTGTGTGATCGTACCTCTCTGGCTACGTTGCTGGTTTTGACCTCCTGAATGACCGTTCCATAGATGATGTAGTCTACAGCGTCTTTGGGTAAACTCGTCTTGTGCAGCAGACCCCTAGTGAAACCCAGACGGAACATATTTGTTCATAGTTTGGTATATTCCTGAGGTTTTTAGGGTTCTATTTTGCACACTGGTTCACAGTATTTTTCACAGAAATAACTTCTGTTTCTATTACTTGTGATAAAGTGACTGCATATGTAATTAACTTTGAAAAAACAGGAAGGAAACACTTACTGCAGAGCTGCTCTGGCCAAGTCATGAGGCATCAGGTCGGCATATCTGTAAACAAAAAAACAGAAAGGTTTTACCTTCAGGCTAAGATTATCTCTGCACGTGGTGACGACAGGTTCTCCTTCTTTCTACAGTTATGGCGGCCAGAGGATCCTGCCGGTGCACTGAGCTGAACGTACGTGGTTCCAGACAGCAGGAAAGGGGTCCGAACTCCTTCCACCAGCACGATGTTCTTCACACCAGGCCGGGCCAGTGTCTTCTTACTCTTTGTCTGAACTGAAAGAAGATTAAGAAGAGCGGTTAGACTCCGCAGTTGCTGAGGAATCACTGTGAGTACCACCTCAATATCAAATGAAACTTGGCGACCTTGACATGGCTGTCATCTTCATTTATATGTGAATGTTACTAATATAGTTACATGAAAGATTTTAGGTTTGTTTGTTCCTTTTGTTTGTCCCCATGTTTGCTCAAATGTTAGCTCAGATGCACCTTTCTTTGCACAGTCAAATAACTAAATAACTGACTCAAAGATGGCCTTTCTGTGAGAAATAACTTACCCTGAGCCTGAAGCTGGGCCGTCGTACTGAGAGAGCGAGCTCCTGAAATGCACAAAGAAAAACATGATCATCCTCAATTATATCACTTAAAATACATCTTGAATGATCAACTTTACAACAACATAAGCAGATCACAGTGTTGTAGCAGCCTGAATTGAAAGAACAAATGTCTGTATGTTAGGTTACAGTGCTCCAACACCATATTAATACTAATTTACTGTATGTATTCATAATCAAAAAATCTTTTAGCTATTGGTACTGTATCAATAATTCTCTAGATTAATATTTTTTCTGATTGCTTTATCATCTAGTTGGAATCTGTTAATAATAATATTAAAAAATATATATATATCTATATTAAAGAAAACTTACCCAAGCGCACTGCCCAGGAAGGGCTGACAGAGGAGCTCCGCATTGTGTTCAGCAACATGGAAGCCATTATGTTCTACAGAGAGAAACTTTAATTGTTACTGGCCCTGCATAACATTTTTAAAAGTTTAAATACTTTTCTCGGTTACCATAAGGTTTCCACATTAACTGGACAAACTACCACATAATGCAATAATTCATTAAGTAGAACACATTTATGTGAATGAGGGCTGGGAGGATGATATGTATTACAGGCATTACAAGGGGACAGTGCTGTCTGTTGGGTGACATAACTTAACTAGCTTCCCCAGTGACACAGATTTATCTTTGTGGGGTGAAGGTCAACTGTGAAGTGAATGTCTGACTCAAACTAGACATAATAAACAGTCATCGTTGAGTCCTAAGACCTGCTTGATTGTTTATTATTTGCTCATTTTGACATATGATTAAGCAGATTATGTAGTTTGATGCAGCAATGAACAAACAATTTACAAACCAATATGTCATGACATATGGAACAGAGACCATTTATTAATAGGGCACGTATGGCTCTTATTGTTTTTGGGGTGTAACATTTGTGAGAAACATTTTTTTCCTATTGGGATAACAGCTGAGTTGTGGATCCTAATCCTGTAATCCTCTGAAGACCACCAAAGAGCATAGGATAGAAAAAGTAACAAAAATGAAGCTTAAAATTGTGATATCCCTCAAAATCACTACATGTCTTATTTAATCATCGCCAAAAATAAACTTTTTGCGATAAAAAGATCCTCTTACAAACATTAAAAGGTTATTATAAAAATGTAAATAGTTCAATATGTACAGAGACCCAAATTTTTTCCCCAATATTCATGACACTTGCTGGCACTTGTATATATTGTTTGTTGTATATATACATTTCAGTGTGTTGTACATATAAATTCCAATTTAAAAAAATTATTTATCTGAGAACTGTAACTTTCTCGTTTGATCCTTTTTATGATTTATGCTATTATAACTGTTATTCTGCACAAAAGATATTTTTAGTTATTTCCACTTGTAGCAATAGTTTCAACCTGAAACGATTTGGGGTTCAGACGGTTAATATGCCTGTTAAAAGGACATTAGAAACTATATCAAACTCTGTTTTAATATGTGGGACAGTATGTGATATCACTGACGGTCACTCAGCCCAACCCCCGTACTACTCTGGCTATGACCCTTCACCTAGTTCCGATCCTGGAGAATGACAGAGACAGAAATTCAAGATCACGGGACACAAACAGGGTCAATGTTTCCATGAGTTGATTAAGTATTTGGTTCCTTACAGTTACACTTAAAAGAAGAACATAACTGAAAATATCTAAACAGAAAAACGATGCAGCTAGAAGCCATATGTAAGCTAGTAATGCTACGCGGCTACATGTTAGCTTCCATTCAGTTGTGGTCTATACCGCTATAGTTTGGGTGAATACACGCATTTACAGAGTTTTTTATCATGGGTTTTTTCTTTTTAAGTTATATTCTGAATGTTTGTAGCTTACCTGTTGGTGAGTTACGTCTCTGCTGACACCTCTTCCCTGTCAAACAGTCGGTCAGACTCAGCAGCAGCGCTTATTGGACTACGTTTTCAAGGACCCGCCGTTGTGTTAGCGGACCGAGATAATGCCTGAAAATAAAGCAAAACAAAAAAGCAGGAACAAAAATGCGTACCTGCCTATGTGTAAAATATATTTTTAATTATAAATAAACGATGATACCATCATCGTTAAAAACAATATTTTACTCAAATTATTGATAACGTTTTGTGTACAAGGACGTTTTATGATCCGGCAATATCACAACCTTGAGGTCCTTATCTTGTTTTCAACACTCTCTCGCGCCCTACCGGTCGGAGTATGTATTGCACCCTTGAGTGTATCAAGAGCACACCTTTTTGAGAAGTTACAGGTAGAGTTGTCAAGTGTTCGTGCAGCGACCAGAAAATATCCTACATTTTCCGGTAAGTGGCGCGAAATTTAAAGTCCAATTGAAATTGTATTGAAGACAATTTACATGGTTATGGCATTATTTGAGAAATTGGCCAATAATATAACGCTGTATGCATAATACATTTACTTTTAACCACTTTACTTTTGTCCTGATAGCCACTATTATCTGCATTTTGCTGCATTCTGCTAAGTGCTGTATAAATAAAATCATTATTATTACTAAAAGCTTCCTTGAGTGAAAATACAAAAGTACTAGCATCAAAATGTAGGCTACTTAATGTCCCAAAAATAAAATACTCATGGTTCAGAATGCCTCATTTCAGAATAATGTGTATGATGTGGACATGATATAAGTCTCAGCCTTGTATGGGATGGTGGATTTAATCATTAATCACTCTTGCGTCTTCCTTGTGTGAGAGCATTGTGGGTCCTCACCGTCTCTCTTTCTCTCTGCCACACGCAGTCAAGCTTTAAACATATTTCCTTTTTGTGTGTGTTGCAGCTCAGCTGGCAATAATCCTGTGTGTTGGGCCCTCACAGTTCCCTATATGCCCAAGTGTCCTTGAGCAAGGACACTGTTCAAGTGTATTTGTGCTATTTATGCTAATATTCTCCAGGGATAATGTTAAACTATTGGAAATTTGCATAATAAGATACTGGTAGCCCTCTGTCTGACATCCTCTCATCTTTTTCACTGTTCTCTCCATCTTGCTCGAACACACATCAGCTACGAGCTCAAGGATGATGTGGCAGTCATTCGATTCAATGATCCAAAAGCCACGGCGTGTGTGTGTGTGTGTGTGTGTGTGTGTATGTGTGTCTATGTGTGTGACACACTACATACATGTCAGAAAGGGAGATTATATTTGTGACAGTCTTGACTACCTGTCCCTGTCTCAGTCTCTCGCTGACAGATGTGACGTGATTAATCAGAGTGTGTGTGTGTTTGTGTGTCTGCAGGCAAACACACTATCACGGCACACAATGTTTGAGATTATGGAGGTGTTGAGGGAGATCTGGTCAAACAACGCTGTGAAAAGTGCCATCTTCATCTCCAGCAGCCTGGCTGCTTCATCGCCGGGACAGATATAAAGTAGGCCTATTAAGTATTTCCAACACTTGCTTCTGTGGTGCATGTGTGTGTGTGTGTGTGAGTGGACAAGACAGATACGTTGTGAAAACTGCTGCTTGTGTGAACTAAGATTTGACCTCTTAAATACAGATTTTGTGCTTTCTTCTGTAGGCTGCAATGGCCTGCTATTACAGAATCACCACAAGAAGCAAAAAAACGATCCTGGGGTCACCAGAGGTCACGCTGGGACTGCTGCCTGCAATAGGCGGCACTCAGAGGTTGGTGAAAATGGTATACATACACACTCATATCAGTTAGTCAGTTAACCCTCTGAACTCAAAGCTGTTTCAGGGTGTAGAAGTGGGAAGAGCTCAAAAATGTGTAGTGCTGAATATGTCATAAACCAAAAATGAAAGAAAAAAACAAGTTGAATTTCTGTGATAATTTTTTTAAATTGATATTTCATTGAATTTAACCTTTCCAAGAGCCCACAAGTGTCATTAATATTGGAAACACATATGCTGTAAATATTGAACTAATTTCATTGTGCAATCTCTACTTGCTTAATCTCCTGTCCCCTCCTCTCAGCTCTGTGTAAACAGATTTTCATTGAATATTTATCACGTGACCGTTCGTCTGAGCAGAATCAATCATGGCTTCACAGTGTCTCTGAGGAGCAGAATTTAATGTTTTTAACAGGATCTGGTTATTACAAACAGTTTGATTTTTTGAATCAGACATCTAGAATAAAGTGATTTTGAAACATCACAATTTTAAGCCTTTTTTTGGTTACTTTTTTAAAGCAGAAACGTTATCATATCATTTGATCCATTCAAGGACTGTCGGAAAGTTCCTGTTTTGACGATAATGCCTGTTTTCACGGCTTCTTTCTTCTGGGGTTCAGAGGGTTCATGTCTTGAAAGCGC
>CAFUXE010000586.1:90930-137557 GCA_903364295.1 Serranus cabrilla | reverse complement strand
GGCCAGGAGAATTGCTAACAAGCAGCTTCCCCTGAGTAAGTTTCCAGTCAGGAGGTGTTTCCTCACTGCTGTTTCCCAAAGCACATCTGATATTTAGAGAGTGGACATGCAGAAAACACAAAAGCATTAATTAATTAATTAATTCATATGCAAACTTTAAGAATCCTGGTCCTCTGGGTTCCTCCCACAGTCCAACAACATGTTGCTTAAGTTTCATTGGTGATTCTAAATTGCCCATAGGAGTGAATGAGAGCGTGAATGGTTTTTCGTTTGCCAAAATTTCACCTAACTGTGGTTTGGTTTATTAGCTCCCTTCCAGAAGACATAACATGGTTTTTACCAACAGATTCCACAGGTCTTCACTTTAAGACCCATTAAAGCCTCTGAAAGACAGAAAGTCTGCAGGGCCACCTGTCGGGTTGTTAGATCATTAAGGGGTTTTAAGTTTGGTGCATGTTTGTTAATTGTTATGTGTGTGTCTGGTGATGATGAATAACATGTTTGAGGCTGCCAGTAAAAAGGTCCAGAAACAGACTAAAAAATTCTTTATTTTGCAAAAATGTTGTTTTAGCCAAAGCAGTGGCTGGAAGCTACAATTTAAAAATTTAGCACTCTCAGAAAATATACTTTTCATCAGCTCATCATATATCTGGAACCCCTTAATCACATGTGCATCTGCTGGTGAAAGTCTTTTCTAAATGCTGCAGGTGTCGCTCGGTTGGTAAAGATGTTTTCTAAATGCTGCATGTGTTGTTGAATTGATGATGTTTTTCTAAATGTTGCACGTGTTGTTGAATTGATGAGGTTTTCTAAATGGTCTGCACAATTGTCAAATTGGTAATTTCATCTTTAACATCTAATGCAACATGAGAAATCCTTTAACAGTCAATAACTGGAATTTCCGAAATGTATGTGGCTCTTTCTTCATATCCTTAGTCCTTTTTTAGGCTTAACTGGACCTATTATTTTCAAGCAGCCACGAATATGATTTTTTGTCTCGTGGTGTGTTAAGAGTCAAGAAAACAAACGACTATGTGAACATTTGTCTCATTGTAATTTCATTTATTATTATGCATGGCTAAATCAAGCATATCTGAACAAGTGATCTGAGGTACATTTTGAGAACTCTATTTCTGAGGCAGTCAAATATTCCTATTATAACAAGGCAACACCTCTGTGTATCTGACTACAGACAGAAGGACGTCTCGTGTTACCCTTAAAGGGAATGTTAATAAAAATGTCACTGTCCCAAAGCACAAAATGGCCTTAATACAGAGCACTGTATGCTGTAACGGTTGGTTCAGTGAATCACTGATCAGTACCAAAAACTCAATAATTACTTTATTGGGTGCTTTTGACTTTCAGACTTTATGGAGTTCTTTTTTTTTCATTTAGCTTTAAACAACTAACTCCTAATAATTGTTATTTATGCCAATTCCAGGCCACTGCAGCTCAATGCACAGATGGAGAACAACAGGTGAAGAAGGCTGCGCAAGAGACTCAGGTAGGAAACAGTTTCAGTGTTACATCATTGTGGTTACATGTCCTACTGGTCAACACGAGAGGCTGTAAATCCCCTTATATTGCAAAAACCCATTTTAAACCTCACTTTTCTTTTTTTTAAACGTAGAATGAGGGCATGTTTCCCCTCATATCAGATTGTATGTGGGACCACAGCATGAAGGCCACACAAATCCATGTAGTGCTTAAAGCCTTCAGCTGTTGTATTGATGTAAGATGTCTTGTGATTTACTATCTGCCCCAAAGACAAATTTTAACGGTGCAATTGCATCATGTAGCTCTCTGTTGTATCCATTTGTTAGTAAACTAGTCCCAGTCTGTGATTCAGACAGGAAATATGCAGTCATTCTGTCAGAGAATCCCGGCATAAAAGCCAGTCAGTGTCAGTTCTGTAGTTCGGCCACAGGGTGGCGTGGTTTCCTTCAAGGAAGTCTCAGCTTCAGTCAGTGGGGCTCAGCAGCCGGCGGGTCACAGTGAAAGGCACATTCAGGCTGGCTCAGAAGCCAACAGGCACATTATCAAGACAGTGAGTGTGTGTGTGTGTGTGTGTGTGTGTGTGTGTGTTAGATCTTGGGCCTCCAGCCCTGTATGAACTGTGTGATCTTGGTGACATGCAGTCGGCTCAGGTGGAAGTCATGTGACAGGATGTCCTCAGTCAGCTGCACCAGGAGGCTGCCGTCGATTCGCTCCCTCTGGAACACGGACACCGCTGCCTCCGACAGGCCGATGAACCGCAAGCAGGCCGACACCTCCTCCAACGACAGCACAGACAGGTCAGCAGGAGGTCGCCAGGTGGGGTCAGGGGGCGGGGACAAGCCCTCAGTGGCCCCTGTGGACGCCCCACCTCCCTCTGCACCTCTGGAGGAATCTGTCGTGGGATTGGCGGCGGGCTCCGGTGAGGGGCAAGGTGACTGGCGGTTGAAGGGGTTCAACGCCCCGAAGGGTGCGAATCGACTCTGTGGAGGTGGCGGCCGCAGTCGGGGCCCGGAGGAGGTGAAGGAATCGACCCACGGCTCGGCCCAGGTGGCCTGTGCTGGCTGAGGATTGGCTGTGCTGTCTGCAGGGATGGCAGAGACCGGCTCGGGACTGGCTGGGTTGGGGGCCGGGCAGTCGGCCCAGGAGCACGGGTAACAGTAGAGGGAGGCATCCGGAGAGGGCGAGCAGCTGGGACGGAGCGGGAGGAAGTGATGTTAGATTCTAGTTTCAGTCAGCAGGACTCACGTTTATATAGTTATATTCCCATATCAACAAGCCATTTCCTGGAAAACATTTATTTCGTCATTTATAGATTTATTCTCTCTGTATTCTGGCTTTAATTTTTGAGCCCATGATTTTTGGTGAGGCACTCTGACTTTTACATCAGTGCTGTAGGTACAGAGAGTGCTCTGCACATCTGAGCCCTGCTTTTATTGTGAAAATGCTGTGGTTGAGTTTGGGATATCAAATGACAAGTTGAAATGCGTTTTAATGATACAATACATTTAGTAAATGGTGACACTGACTAGTCCTTTCCATGGGCTCATCTGTCCCCTTTAATCCCCCTGACAGCAGCAGTGGCAGCCTCCAGCTAATAAGACTAGTCACATTTCGTGCATTTCTTGAGGAAGTTGTTATTTCTCTCTGTTAACTTCCACATATCATCTGTTTTTAGAGGAACAAGGATGAGATTTGGTGGCGTGCTTTGACTAGGAAACAGTGTTTACATTAGCTCAGTTTGAGGTAAAGGACATTCATAGTCACGTGTGTTGAGGCCGAAGGCTGCCAATCCTTACAGTAATTACAGAAACAGTTCCAATTACATGTAAGAATGATTTGTTGCCTCTGAAAACTGAACATTCACGTTGTACCTGTCCTGAAGTCCAGAGGAGTAGAAGGAGAGGTTGGGTCTCGGGGAGGTCGAGGTTTTGGGGAAGCGAGGTGGGACAGGCGGGCTGGGGACCGGACTGGAGATGGAGCCTCCTTTAGAGCAGCGAGGGGGAACCGGAGGGGCAATCAAGTAGCGACACTCCTCTCTCACCTACACACCAACACACAAACACACACACAGACAAATGAGAGCAACAACAGCAGAAAAGTTAACTTCTCAAGAGGCTCTGTGGGAGTGTGTGTGTGTGTCTGCTGGCTTTCCTCAACGTGCTGCTTGGTAAATGTCAAACTTGGTGACCTTTACACCTCAAACAAACTCCCTCGCACACAGTAGCAAGCTCTTCGCACACACACACACACATACACACACATACACACACACTCTTGGCAGGCTAAATATCAGGGAGTGAAGAACGCTGTGTGTGACAGGGTATAATCCAGCAGCATAGCAGACATCAACACCCACACAAGCACCGCTGCTCGCTGCCGTCACTTTGAAAGAAAAAAGTTAATTAGACAAAACAAAACATGATAATTTCCACCTTACAAACACGCACCGAGCATGTTAATATATAAGCACTAACGCTGGGGAACTACCTAATAATTTAAAAATGAGAACAGCTCAGATACCAAAAGCATATATTTTCAACATGACAGCAACATTTGTTTTTTAGATTATTTCATGTTTACGAGTGCTGGTCGTCTCACAGAGGAACAAAGGAGCCTCAACATGAGAAGCATGAAGCGTTATGTTGTATTATTGATGTTGAGAACGAGCTTTGTCAGCGGACATACAACCCTGAAATTACAAGTTAAAAAAGAATAACTATTGCTAACACTTCAGCAATATGACCAACTATTTTACAACCTTCTTACATATTTTAAATGAAATATATTCCTGCCACCAAAGGATGTTCCACAGTAATATTACGACCACATGCTGTTTATGAAAGGCTGCACGTTTACTTCAGTGTAATCTTTGTCTTCAAAAAATGTTATATATTATAAGAAGGGATTAATTTTATGTTTTAGGTAATATTTGATCAACAAATTAGAATAGTTTTAGAAACATAAAAGTAATTTTCAAATACCTTTCATTCAAGTACTCTATATTTTATTCAGTAAGTCACAAATACACAAGCACCACTGGAGCTTAAGTTGTTGTTTGTAAAGATAATAATTATTCTATAGTAAATGAAGAAGAAGTTGGTTATTCTTAAAACAAAAGTCTCCGTCAGTATTATTCTCTACACAGGATTATTGAATTATTATATCCCAGCATACAGCACATGGTTACCTGCATCCTTGGCGATATCATGTGTATTCATGTGCTGTGGGCATACGGGCTGAGAGTTTACGGCAGCCTTTCCAGGAAGTCTGTGTGAGTGTGTGTGTGTGTGTGTAAATGTGACCAGTGAGGTTTAAAAGCTGTAATGTATGAATAATTCAAACCAGGCATCCTGACTTTTAACAACCGGATGCTGCTGTGGACAGATAAGAGGGATGAGAGACAGAAGGACGAAAAGAAGGACAGGAGGTGAAGACTGAAACTCACAGCATCAGATTTTGGCGGTACAGGTGGCGGGGTCGACACTCTTGTCACCACGGTACCGAGAGAACCGTCCAATGAGGAAGACGAATGAAAGGAGATGAGGTTAGGCTCCTTTCCCAAGCCCTCTGCGTTCTGATTGGTCCACAGTTCCTCGTAAGGGATTTCCTCAGTGGTCCTCATTTCAGCCTCAGTCCACTCGGGAGTCACGTACTCCCGCTCCTCACCTGACCCCTCCCCCAGCCGCTCTCCAAGAGAGTCCCTGCAGCGCTGTGATAGGCTGTCCGAAACCCCGCCCCCATACCCGCACATGGACAGGCGCTGCAGTGCCGGGGCCAAAGAGTCCTGACCCGACACACACATGCGAGAGCGCCGCGGGCTCACACACTCCTCCGTCATGCACTCCAGCTCCGGTCGGGTTTCTCGAACAGCTCGAGAGTAGGCGTCCGGGTCGAACGCGTGCCGCAATAAGAGGCTCTCCAGCGCCGACGTGTGAACGGAGGCCTCGGCCACGTTGAACCGGGGCATGCAGCGCAGCAGCAGGAAGTGTGAGGGGGAGACTTCCTGTCGGCGGAGGACCATGCAGAGCACCACCGTCTTACTGACAATGTTGAGCAGCTTGTAGCGGTGGCCCTCTCTGACCGCATGGCGGTCGTATGGGTTTCGTGGTGGTCGTGAAGGCACGGACACATTGACAGGAAGGCGAACCCTCTCGATGATGCTGCGTACCGTGTGCTCCCCTCCCAGCATGCCTTGCTCCAGAGGGGAGCGTGTGCAAAAGCGTCCGCGGCATCCAAAGGGTAGGCTGACGCTCTGGTTGGTGCGATGGTTCATACAGACCAGACAAGGTGTTTTACCTGGAGAGGCAGAGACACAGAGCTGGATCAGCCAGAGGTCAAAGAGAACCAGACACAATCTCTGCATTCAGCCCTGAACACAGACCCTCTGACTTTGGCATATTAAGTCAGTCATTAGAGTCCCTTCGTTATTTTCCTTGTTTTTAACAGCGTTCTGCTGATACAGTCACCAGATCAGAGTGAGACGATGCAGTCGGCACGTTCATGACCTGCTTTTATCCTCTTTTCAACACTTGTTGATTCCATCCAGTCATTGGACCTGCAGCTTGCATTTATTCCACTGTGCCCAATATTGTAATGTTAAGAAAAGTGGAAAATATTTTTTATCTTCCCCATGATTTGGTTCTTAATCTCACTAAGTTCCTGAAAATCAGGCCAGTAATCCTGTTGACAGATGGACAAATCAAGCCAACAACATGACCTCCTTAACGGATGTAAATACATTCGTATCCATATCCGAGGTGGAATGAACTTTTCATCCTGTATTGTATTGCCAATTATGTCATTGATTCCCTTTTCATACTCATGTCCATAAATAAACACTGAAACAGGACTCCTTAATACAACAGTTTGACCTTACGTACTTCGTGGAGTCTTTCCCAGGCGTCTCAACAGCGCCGTCAGTCCCGTCTTTTCCTTAGAGGGCGTGGCACAGAGAAGCTCCGCCTTCCCCATGAGTGACAGCTCATCTCCAGCCTGCAGAGTGAAGCTGTAGGGCTCACTGTCCTCACTGAACTCCCCTGAAACCACCTGCAGCATGCACATGTGCAGATTAGTGGATACAATATCGTCTGATAGAAACTTTAAGAATGATATTATCATGTTACTCAAACCTTGACACTAAAAGTGATCGTTTCCATTACGAAGACCCGGTCAGGGAAGATTCCAGCAACTTCCTCCACACTGGAAAAATACTGGACTGGATCCCTGACGTCTCGGTCTTCATCCAGCAACTTAAACTTCCCTACAGAGAGGAGGGCGAGGAGGCAGGAAGATGGATGGAGGAAGAAGAAGAAAAGTGGGGAAAGAAAGAGGAAAGAAGGAAGGAGGAGAGAATGCAGGAAGGAGAAACGAAAAGGAAGGAAAAAGACAAAAAAGTTGTTTTTGTTCAGTATTTCTTTTTTCTTTGTGAGTCCCTACAGTCTTACTTCAAACACACACACACACACACATATCTGCAGTAGACACTGTTTGGACGAGAAGAATACAAAGACACCTCCGTGACCTATGACCTGGCACCAGCTCTCGGCCAATCGACAGCCGACGGGGTTGGCATGGCAACCAATAAAGGACCCCCATTCTCACGCAGAGCAGAGACACATCACCATGGAGACACTCACACACACACTCACACACTTTCACCCTTTATTTTCCTTGCTCATCCCCTCCTGCGTCTGTAAATCTTTCACACTCAGTGCTGCAGTCCAGTTACTGTGTTCTTAAACTGTTTTTTTTTGGTTTGTGCCACTTTGTGATGCTGTGAAGAACCGTTTCAGGAATGCACAATAAGCTTGTTAAAATCACATTATCCTCTCTCCTTATTTCCCAGTTAATCGGATCGCATTTAACGACAACAACCCTTGAAGGATCCTCCTTTTCCTCACAGAGTCAAAGTGTTTGTGTATGTGAGAGAGAAGGAGACATGAGAAAGTTTTTTTTTGTCTCGGAGGCAGAGCAGAATACCAAACTCCACCATCCTCCTCGCCAGCACCTCCCTCCTTTTCTCTCCCCCTGTTTCTCCTCCACCCCCCACCTTCCAATTCAAACAGAGCCCCCAGGATAAGGAGCTTCCACCCAACGAACAATACCAGCAAGTGCTACTTTTCCACACAAACCTTCCTATAAAAGTGACGGACTGAGGAGAAGATTAAAATGAAACAGATTTCCCTCTAAACCAAACAAAACCACAGCTCCATCCTGGAAAAGTAAGACGATTATTTAACTAGAAGTGAGACTCCAAAGCTATTACTCTGTGATTAAAATGTCGTTCCAAGACATAAAAACAGAATCACTGAGGCTTTTCAATCCCAACACATACGGCTTTGGCCACATGTTCCACATTACGAGGGTGGCTGTGGCGCCACTTGCATCCCTGAAATCCATTCATTCAGCTTTTCTGTCCTTTACCCTTCAGTCATCCTTGCCTCTCTCACTGATGGACAGAGGAGGATACAGACGGATAGAGGAGGGAGCATCCTGTTGTGTATCCCCGGGGGGAAACCTATATTGCTCTCCTCCTAAGCTTATTTAGACTTCCTGTGTGAAGTCATCCCACAGACATTAGCTCATCGCTGGCAGTGGCCTCTGATTCAACAACAACTCACCTGTCATTTTCAAAGAAACACAAATCTTGTTGTTGGCTTTTTTTTTTTGTCTACCGGCTTCACAACTGAAGAACATGTTGGGTTGATGTAATGCAGCAGGACAACAACAGAAATGCCCACAATAAAACTTGCATTATTTCCCATTAAAACCATCTCAATGCTGTCCGGCCGTTTTATCGTATTTTGATGTTTCCATCAAGCTTTTCTCATGCAGATCTTCAAAATGTCATAGAAATGAGTGGATGGAAACACGACTACTGTCTTACAGACTTCTATACAATCCGACTTCTTCTGTAACCAGGGGAGTCGCCCCCTGCTTGCCTGTAGAAATAATACAGGTTCAACACACTCCTGCATTGGCTTCACTTTTTAGCCCCACTTGGAAAAAATAACAGCACCAAGACAGCTCCAGTTTACTCAGTACATCTTTGTTACACTTATACGTGTTGCACTATGAGCTGGTCGCATGCATCCGCTGTCACGTGCAAAGATGTCTAAAATGACAATGATCTCAGCGCCCCCCCTCCTCCTCCCACTCGAGTGTTCTTTCATTCTTCCGAAAAGGAGCCTGAGAGGCGGCAGCAGTGTGTGGTGACATCAGCACTCCATCGGTGGAGGAAACAATGAAGAGGAGGCATTAGGATCCAGTTACACAGCGAATAGTGTGACTGAACAATGGGATTGTGGAGATTGAGCTCCGGTGAGGTCATACTGACTAGACTCATTCAGCAGGAAGACAACAGGTCAATGGGCAGGAGGAGCCAGTGAAGGTCACATTTACAGGAGTTAATTGGATGTGTGAATGGCCATTTATAGTACATGCTAGATGATTATTATATAATTCCAGCTTTACTATGTGATTAAACTGACTTCTGCCAAATCACAGTTTAAAACTAATGTTCACATCTAGCTATATTGTAGTGAAGGTATTTTGTTAAAACTTCTATTCACCTTAAAGGGATAGTTCGGATTGTTTGAACCTAAATGAGCCTAAAGAGAAAGAGGTAACCTTTAAATGGAGGCCAGGACAGAGCACATATTATCGAAAAAACCCACATACAAGAAACTAAACTATCACTTTTAGTAACTTCCAAGTCGTTGAACTCATCTTACTCCAAACTGTTTGACAATATTATTCTGTTTCAGCATGTTCCAGGTCTGTTTTATGACTGTTTTCATGCACTTTTGCATGAAATGGAAATACCGTTGTTGTATGTTGGAACAAAGTTTGGCTGCACAGCATGAGTTTGTACTGACTGGCTAAAGATAAAGGCTGAAAAATGATGAATGGCCGGATTATTCTTAGTGTCTGATATGCATGCCTTTCGGGAAGAAGCAACCAGATGAGGGTTACAAGAACTCATAAAAAACATGTAAACTCTACAAAGAAAGTCAGTTGGACCCGAGACCCTGAAATGTGCAATACAAATGTTCCATTCCAGCATTATATTACAGTTTAAATGATAAATTGTGGCCAGTAAATAATGTGAAACTCATCTTTCTTGATTCAGGGAGTTTATATTTTCTTTTGTGTTATGTCCAACTTATATTGTCTGCCAAGTTCAAGATGAATCACAAGATACCAAGAATATGTTTTTCTGAGCTGGTCTAAGACAAATTCTTCTAAACAACGTTGGCATGGAAATACTGTGTTTGTTTTTGTTTGCTCAAAGAGACATTTTTTCTCAACAAAAATAGAGCAAGGGAAAAATGTTGACCTTGTGACAGGAGGAAATAATCAATTTAGAAGGAAATTTGTATTTTTAGTTTGAAGACAACGTTATGACTGACTTTTTTGCACGCTCGCGTAGAAATGCAATGTGTGTGCATGTGTGTGCTCACCCTGGTATTGCAGAGGGATGTCTATCTTGGGTCCAATTACGTAGTGTCCCTCCTCTAAGCTGTGGGCAGTCACTGTGGTCCACTGACGACACGAGTGCAGCAGCACCACATCCTCTTCTGACAGCCCCTCCACACATTCACCTGGAACACACACACATGGATACAGAGAGAAATGGATTAGGAATAAACAAATAGTCTGAAACAAAAGGTTTTTCATTTCTAAGGCCACACTAAGTAGCTCAGAAACCGAAAACACTCAAACACCCCCGACACAAAAACACACAACTGCATTCAGGGTTCAGTGTCCATAATTACCACTATCAGTGACGCTTCACCACCCCTAACCTACTCATCAGGATTCAGCTATGCAACTGGCAACCCATTATTACACAGCCCCCATACATACACACACACACACACACACACACACTGCTCTCCGGCTTTCACTGGAGCCATCATGTAGCACAACAGCATTGATTTCTGCTGATAGCACAGTGGTACAATTCAATCACATCACACACACACACACAGCTCACTCTCACAGACCCACACACAGATCACGTGGATGCATTTTTTTTTCTAGTTCCTGACAAATAGCTGTTACTACCAAGCCTTTTAACCTAACAATCGTGTTGATTGATGGCTAAATACACACTCAGGATAGATGGAAATATGACATTTTGCAGCATGTTAAAGGGTCAGCTCAACCACAGAAACACTCAATTCCCCCATTGTTCTTGGTGCTTATGGAGCCATGAGACATTTTGACTTTGTTTTTTAAGTTAAAAAAACAATCACTAAAACTACTTGACAACTTTTTCATACACAGCATTGTTGCTCAGAATTATGTTGCTGTCAACAGTTTTTCAAGTTACCTCTTCAGCAAGATGCTGGATACAAAAAGAGTCAGTAAAATAATTCTACTGCACTTTTATCTCCATTGCCAGCACCCACATTTTCAGTCTGATTTCTGTCTTATGTATCTAATCTTATGGAAACATAAGACAGTAATTTGGGTTTTTGCGATGTAGAGAAGTGTGTGGAAGTTTTAGTTAATATCCGTTGGATTTATTGCACATCTGAAGTACAAAATACTTAAAATGTTTCACAACTAAGTGGATTTTTGAGTAATTGAGAATCTGTACACACATGTAGGAATATCACGTAAAACAAATATAAAAGTAGTCCCGCCTTCAACAGTACACAACTCCAACCCTGATACCAAAGAAGTTTGGACGCTGTATAAAACCAATAAATCTGAATGCATTAAATTCAGAATTTAGAGTGTGCATTTTAAAATATACTGTCTTAGCAGAGTTTTCAATTAAGCAAGAAACTATTAAATGATCACAATTTGTTTTACTTAACCATGTCCCAACTTTTTTTTAAATGGGGCTGTATTATCAGCAACATGTACTTTGGCTATTAAGTATCAAAAGTGAAAGTACTCATTGAGCAGATAGCTCCTTTTAAAGAGGCATACCATAACAAAAATATTAAGTATTATAGTAAAAGTATTTAATGTTGTAGCTGGTGGATGCACAGATCAAGATCAAATGCAAAATCTTAATCTGTAAAGTGAATAGTAACTTGTAGCTGTGAAGTAAAAGTGCAGTATTTACCTTGGAAATGTGGTATAAAATGACATTAAACAGGAACAAAGTCAGTACAAGTAGACCCATGACACAGTTGGACTTAATTATGTTTACAGTATAAGTAAATGTGGGCTACCAGTACTGATTACAACCACAGTTAATTCCACTTCAGTTACATAAGAAAAAGTTGTTTCCATGTTATTTGGGTTATCTGGCACTAGACTGAGTAGGCTGAGAGTTGCCTATTCATGCAGCCTTATGTAGGCTATGGAGTATTTAATTAAACAGTCTGGAGGATTAATATTGTGGTCCCCCTCATGGGAGTTACACCCCCACAATCGGACTGCACTCCAGTCTCATGCAGATAAAACACAGTTGTTGTTTGTTGTTGTTGATATTAAATAGAGGGGGCAAACTTGCAGGAAATGCTGACATCATGCCCTGTTGTAAATAACTAACCACCATCTGCGTTGGCTGGTTGTGCAAACAAGCAGGCATCTGTGGGGTAACTACAGTGCAGTTAATAAACACCTACTAGTGCTCTTTCTCTCTCTTCTCTCTCTATACAATGCACGCGCACCACCAGAAGTAAGGTGCGTAATTTTCGGAGACCATGACACGGCTCGGGTGCGCGCTTTTTTTTTTCCATGAAGGAAAGTTGGAGGTTTTCCTCCTCGTTGCTGCTCGTTAGTATTCACCACATTCACCGACAGATTACAGCATTTACATATGAAAAGAATTGAGCAGCACTTCAGCAGCACAACAGACACTTTGTGGCTTTCCGGGCCTCGATGGACTGGAACAACTTTGGCCATGACACCCATCAACCGTTCCCAAAGTAAAGACACCAAATGTGGTGAAGCAGAGAATCATGTTGGCGGCAAAACATGAAACACAAAAATAGAAAATTTAACACTAATGTTACTCAATGCGTCTCTTGTGAAAGTCAGTAGTTTGGTGTGAACTAGAAAAGTCGGTGTCCGAGAATAAACGCTGCAGCTGCATCAAGGTAGCCAGATTTGATCAAAATAATAACGGAAATAAGGCGGCGAGGGTTTCAAAATAAGAGCACCAAATGTGCAGCTGGGCCTGTCAACGAAACGTGTCGATATATTCAATACCCAGTCCCCTAAAACAGCATAGTGGCTTCTCCAACAGATAGTCAACAATGTCCAAAATGTCACACAGGATAAACAAAACAGAATCCCCAGTTGATTGGATATGACAAATTTCAAAGCCTTACTGTCAAAATACAAAAAGATTCAACAGCGCAGCTCATTTTACAAGAAACTTAATTTAAGTATCTTAATTGAACCTGTCAGCCAAAATTCTGTCTGTCTGTCACTTGGAGAAAATGTTCAAATGAGACCAAGAACTAACTGAATAACTAACTAGTTAATTAATCTGAATAATAATTACATTTAAAATATCTGATGAATTGATTAAGTAAAGTACAGGCTCATCACAAGCAGAGAACATCCCTAATCTCCAAACTGTCATTTGGTATAAAATTACACCAGCTTTATCTTGGTAAACATGAAAAACTGTTAGCAGGTTATTGGAAAGATATTTAAGGAATTATGGGTGGATCAGCATTAACGTGAGGATACCGAAGTAGGGTAAAAATCAGAAATTACTCAGATTCATCAACTAACAAAACTTTAGAAAGTTAAGTTACAATCATTTGCCCAATGCTCCTTTTAAAGATACATTCTTTCTTTATATATATAAAGGAATTTAAAGCCCCTACTACCATTATTCTCAATTAAACCATGTATGCCATAACTATAGGGTAATTTAATTTGCTTCACCAATAGATTCACTTTGACAACATCTTTGCAAGATTATCTGAAAAATCTCCTGATAACCGATTACATTTACATGTTTATTGTAGTCGTAAATCTTAATATATCTCTAAAAATGTTTTTACTTATTCATGACGCTCAACGTTTAGGATTTATTTTGAAAACGCTGACCGGAAACGGTATTGTTTCCTCCCAATCTTGACCCGTTAAAACACTCAGATTGTCAGTAAATTGCTACACTTGTTCTCACATCCCATTTTCGTTATACTGACAATACTCCTTAGAAACTCACTTTTCTCGATTAAAGTTTAGTTGTTTTTTTAATCTTTTCCTGACCGATAAACCTTATTAATCGTAATTTATCATCATTGCTGTGACGGTTGAGTTAACTCTGGTAACGTGAAACGACGGAGCGTTAGAGTTAGCTAGCTAACAGTTGTCAAAAGAGCACAAAAAAGTTTTTAAAGGTGGCACCGGGGGTTGAGGCACCTGCTAACGGTTGTCTCTTACCGTGGGCCAGGCGGACCAGAGTGGGCAGACGGAACTTGCTGACCACCGCGTCCAACGGCAGCGCCAACGGGCTCCAAGTGATCTCCGACAGGCTCGCCGACAACTTCTCCATCCTCCCGGGTCATCACGCTACCGGAGATAATGGTGATGATAATGGCGAAGATAATGATGGTGGCGGTGATGACGATGAGGTGGAGGAAGGTGAGGGTGATGGTGGCGGTATTATGGCAAAGAGTTTCGCCATGTTTGACTGTAGGAAAAAAAAGAAGGGAGCGCAGTCACAGTCGGTGCGCACGAGCGGTGGGAGGGAGCGCGAGCCCTCTCTCCCCTCTCTGTCATTCAGTGTTTGTCCTGCACCACCACCACCCCCACACACACGGAGCGCAGGCAAAGTCAGCCAAACTTTGATTTTATAGAGTTTACCTTTATAATGAAGATCATATATCATGCGTAAATGTCAAGAAGCTTCCGGTCTTATCTTTCCATGCAGATTGTTGGATGACCTGCCCTCTGTCATCTTATTTTCCATCAATTATTACATCACTTTGTCCACAGAGGTTAATCTCAGCTGGTGTGTGGGTGGTAAGTGATAGATGCAGGCAGTGGCAGCTCTGGCTGTCTGGCGGGCAGGGGCAAAAAAAGTGAAAAGGGCACCAGCTTCATGGGGTGGGGCACAAGTGTGCAGAAAGTTTCCAGGCATTTAGGGCAGCCCATAAAACCACCTTAGTCATCACATTTCTTCAATGAAAGGGGCTTTCTAGAGGGCACTTTGTCATGTTTTATCCAGTTATGGGCACTTCATCACATTCTATTCGACAGGAAGGGCACCTTATACCCCCTTTCAACCAACGCAAACCTAGTTCTCTTGCTGGACTGGTGCTGGTTTGCAGTTGGTTCAGCTTGCGAACCGTCTCAGAGCCTGTTTGCTTTTCCACTGGCACGCGTGCCATGTCATCACGCCACTGTACATGCCTGTATACTCCTGGCTTTGCAAGTTTACATTGGCATCCAAAAATGACATGCTTGTCTTGATTGCTACGGACGGTCATTATGTTCTTATTAACACTGAACGTGTTAATAAGAAGATGAAGATGTTTGATTTTGTTTTATAAACATTCACCAGCACCCTAGAGCGCATTTCATCAGGTCTTATTCAACTGGAAGGGCACCCTGGATGTCACTTTAGTATGTGTTCTGTACCGTGAAGGCATCCGATAGGGCCCTTTTGCAGCTTTTTTCACCCCAAGCATGGTCAACAAGAAGCGTAGTCCACTAACAGTATGCATATGTTGCAATTGGTCAACTATAACAGTAAAATGTGACCACAGGTTAATGTTTTTTGCATGAATAATCCAGTGTTATGTACTTTATCAGATGATCTCATCACTATGACTGGATGTTACAATCCCTTAAGGACCATCAGTACTTAATCAGGCCATTCTGTGCCCAATAAGTACTTTTATTTACTTTTTCCTTGATGCACTTTGTGTATTGAAGCCTTGGCACTAAGAGCAGGAAGCAGCCATGACAGCTCCCCCAGACACTCAGACCAGACTTTTATTTAATGATGCACCACGGAAGAACACATTTATGAACGCCTACACACCAGACTAGTATCATCAATTGATTCATCTCATTCTCAAGAGAGTTGCTCCACAAAAAAACGACTGCATTTATGACATCATCAATAGACGTAGTTGTATTTCTCTATTTTTGGATGAGTTACACAACTAATGGGATGCTACAGAGATATGGTGTCTAACTAAAACTGATGAAACAAGACAACCTGCGTACAAGTTCAGAATATAGAATTGACAATGAACATTTGCTTTATGACAGGAGACGTACTGCATTGCAAGTGTGTTAGAAGCATTGACACTGCTCATATCACCACACCAATCACAAGCACACACACACACACAGCAGTGATGTTGCGGAAGTGGAATCTGTTTATCCACCTCTTCACTCAGCATTAAACTTCTCGCCCAAGGCATCTCACTCTCAGTTCAATGAACCAAACTGTAAACAGAAACTGATTCATTTGCGATCGATATTTCCCAACAAACCATTTGTGATGCTACAGTAAACCTCAGGGTGAACAGTTCAAAAGAATTATATAACATGTTAAATCATCGTACTATAGATTAACAGTCAAAATATCTATTCTTACAGTAATGGGGTTGAGTGTGCGGATGCAGGTTATCAGTTATCAAGTGGGCTCATTCATTCATAAATATTCACTTGAATTAGTGACATCTGGCTTCTCAGAATGACCGACCACACCCACTTGACACCAAATATAGTAGCGCTGTAATGGTGCTGAATTAGTTCACAATAAACTTTAAAGAATGGATATATTAATTTTACTGCAACCCTAAAAAGTGGATGTTGACCATTGAGTAGGACAAAAATCTGGTTAACTCAAACTGACCCAAATGTGAACTAATATCTGCTGATGTAGTTTTATAAAGTATAATGCAGCTCTTAACAGTACACCAGTAAACATCCCTGCAAAAGATGTATCTGTGTTAAAATGCACAAAATGTTCTTACTAATGTACCCATTTTCTGTGGATACACCATAATCTGCACAAACTGTTGCTCAGAAAAGAGCAACATAACTTGCTTACAACAATACAATATTTTGTTATTAGCCTTTTCTGTAAACAGACATTGCAAAGTTAAAAGAAATGTAACATCACGTTATAGTCACAGTAATAAAAAACAAACAAACAACGATGGGATTAAATTGTTGGATAGCGACTTTATTTGTTCCATATAAACAAAAATTCAAATATGAAGGTGGTCTAATAGTTGGGGCCTTATTTCACAGCAGGGTGAGGGGTGGTCAGCATGGTGGAAAACTCAATGGGCAGGCTCTGCAAAAAAAAGAAGACAAAAATTGCATGTTTAATGATAAAAAACAATGAGAGGGAGAAGTCACTAATTTATCCACTGTAATGAACTGATTAGCCATCTGTCAGTGACATCTAGAGGAAATTATATGTAGTTGCACAACATCCAATGTGATTCTCCAACAGATCCGGACAGAAAAAAGATCCACCAAATGTACATTTTCTCAGTTTTAATAACCATTGCCCAAACTTAATCCTCTAGTACAAAAAAACAAAATGTATAGCTACTTACTGTCCTTCACAGCCTTCTTGCCTGGAATAGAAAGAAACAGAGGTTATATTAGTCACATTAACCAAAACCACTGAGACTGCATTTAATATATATCCAATTACAGCTGCAACTATAGTTTCTGTACAACGTACATAAGTATAAACTATATTCAGACAGAGTACAGCTGCATTTGTTGATCCATGCAACTCACTTTGCACAAAGAGATACAAAGACTTAATCTCAATCTTTTCAAACTGCTGTGTCAACTACAATAGAGGATCAAAACTAGAGCAACTACATTACCCCATATTCTGTTTGCATTATGGAGTGCAGTTGCATCCTCAACATACTACACAAACCAGAAGTCTTAAAACTCACCTCCATAAGAAATTTTGTAGTACAGGTATGACATGATGCCAATGCCCACCCACATCTCCTGGTACGCCTTGGTGTAGTAAGGGCTCAGCTTGGACCACCAATTTGCAAATGCACGCCCAGCCATCTGCAGAAGGAAGCAACAGCATAGTCTCAGCACACTGCTAATGTACAGTCAGTACAATCGCACAACCTCAAATGACAACATTACAAATAGTTAATTTCAGTGCAGGAATGATTATCAGAATACCTAGCCATTAGTTGGGAGCATTCTCTATACAGAGAAAAACCATCACAAACGTAATTCACAAGTTGATGATGTCTTGCCCTTACCTGCAAGGACTTTAGTTATTTATAAGAGTGCATACTTCAAGCACACTTTTATTTCATTGTGCTGCATTAATGATGACTGAAGCCAAGCATTAGAAACTGTCTCTTTAATTCAGATGTGTAGAAATATAAAGTTTACTTGGTTGATTGAATGCTAAAGTGACCCTCAGCTGTGTCAGGCCTAACGTTAGCTCATGACTTTGGCCACCTACGAAATACTGACCAAAAGACGTAATGTTGCATCGTGTTACTTCTACAGTTATTACTGTAAGAGGGACAAGAGACATAGTTTTGTCATTGACATGTCCAATAACTTATCTTTACTGAAGATAGCGATACGTTAGCTAATGCTAAAAACTAGTTAGCATTATCACAATAACCTCGATTCTTTATCGGTAAGTAAGTCAGCGTTAGCATGACATATATGCGAGCATGTTAAACTACGGAAAGGACAATATACAAGCCATTTAAAGATATAACTGATCTATAATACGTGCATTTTACTTGATTAACAAACTACTTCAGTCAATGAATGGCTCTTAACTAGCGTATTAGCATCTTCCCTGTTGTAGAACCAGAAATAATGCTAACTAGCTTTAGCATGAAGCTAGCTGAGTACGCCTGCAAAAGTAGTGCACAACTACAGCAAGTAAAGACGATAGCTTCATTGTTAATTGCTGACGTGATGCAGTAATTGTTTTTCTTTTGTGAATATAATTACTTTGCTTAATAGATGTAAACTCTTCCCTTACCTTTCAGTTTGTCACGCTGCTGTGAGAAGGTCAGGACAGACGCTGCTGCTAAACGTCAAAGTCGTGGGGGAAGTCTTCTTCTACTCTAAATGGTGTAGTATCCTTTACGTATTTTGGTGTGCAGCGCCACCACATGGAGGTACACGGTTAACGCTTCTTGATACCTGTCCAGCTGTCTGTTGGCTCCACCTTGAGGACTTCACCATCAGTGTTAAACACATACAGAAGCTGAAATTATGTGCTGCAGACACCACATATTATGACATTTCCACTGTCTGTTTTTTATTCCAGCTAAGTCCGTGTCAAATTTGATATTGTTTAGTCATCGGAAAAAACGTTCAGTGTTTCATCTTGTTAGACATTTAGTTGCACATTGACTCCATGTCTGTGGGTAAACAATAACTGATCTCTTAAGGCGACAGTATACCCCCAAATCAAAAAACACAAATTTTTTCTCCTACCTGGAGTCCTATTTATCACCAGATTGTTTTAGTGTGAGTTGACGAATGTTGGCGATATTGGCCGTAAGTATATCTGTCTTCTCTTGAATAAAATGCAACTATATGAAAAAAAACAAACATAAAAAAAACTCAACAACTCTCTCCCCTTTTCAGAAATCATGCCCAGTTCCTCAAGATAATACACAGACCTTGTTGTGAGCTGTTTCATGCACGAACTTCACTAGAAAGACAACAGTTCCTACATGAAACTGCTCACAACAAGGTCTGTGGATCATCTCCAGTAATGGGGTTATGGTTTCTGTTACCCGGGTCATGTTACATAGTTTTGGGTTTTCCAGTTCAATCTAATATCCTGTTCTGCTTTTTGGCCCCCGTGCCACTGCCAGAGACAGAAGTGGGAATTTGAGGTGAGGGTGCAGCTGCTCCGTGGCACACAGACTGTCCACCAGCTCTGTCTGCTCACCATAGTGAAACAACAAATAAAGCTCTGGCACTGCTGTCAAGGGTAAAGATGGCAATGTGTCACATGTCCCACTGTTGGTGCACCCTTCTTCTCTTCAGGTGAATGGAAACTCCTCAAAAGTTTTCTATAACTCAATATGAAACTGATAGAGAGTGAAAGCAGAACTGTATATTGAATGACACCCAAAAGGAAACAAAAACTGTTTCATATTAATTAATCAAACCAAAAGTAATTCACAGTGTCCTTGTTTCTCAAATGTTACATTATTTCACTAGCTTACAAGCAGTGGTGGAAAGTACAAAAGTATCAGCATCAAATTGTACTTAAAGTATCAAAATTAAAAGTACTCGTTATGCAGAATGGACCCACTGATTGTTTTATATATTCTAAATATATTATACGATTGTTTTTATTGATGCATTTATGTATCAAAGTAGGGATAGCTTTAACTGCTTACTATACTTTTATGTGGTTACATTTATAAACATTTTGAATTGGTTGTATTTTCTTTATATGAAAAGTAACTAAAGCTGCCAGTTGAATGTAGTGGATTAAAAAGTTCAATATTTGCCTCGTAGAATTATAAAGTTACATAAAATGGAAATACTCAAGTAAAAGTAAAGTTGTACTTAAGCACAATACTTGAGTAAATGTACTTAGTTACTTTCCTCCACTGCTCACAAGCAAACAAGAAAAGGAAATTACGAGTAGAGACTCTTGTTGTTCCTGAAACAAGGACCAAACTAATGGACTCAGGGGTTTTTGAGTGTATGATCACTTCTCTGCCAGAGGATAATAAGTTTGTGTGAGAGCCTGCAGGAGTGATCTGCGCCTGCAGTGAGCGTGGGCGGGACTTTCCACTCCTGTTTGTCCACATGCTCCAGTAGGCAGCAGGCACCTTGTTTCATTTCTGAGCACCTAAGGCCAAGTCCTATTTGAAGGGACTCAACACTGTGAATCATTGCTGCCAATATGAAAGGACACAGCTGAGGACTTTTATTGTACACGGCACACAGTCTATTGTCATGTAATATGTACGTGTAATCTTCAGCGACTGCAGCCCTGCTACAGGTATGTTGGAGATTCGTGACCAGGACATTTATTTTTATATATCTACATTAGAGTGTGGGACTGGCTCTTTTCTTGCTCCCTGAGCTCTTTGTTTGAGTGTTTGCATGCATGTACTTGTATGTGTGTGTGTGGTAATGTAAGGGTGTGGATGGGTGCGTTGACTAATCATTCAGAGGAGGCGGCTAAATTAAATGTTGTGGAAGAAACACTGCAGTTAGGATTTGTCTTGAGTGGACAGTTTACTAATCCTTCTCTCCTGAACCTTCCTGAGGTTGACTCCCTGTGGTGGTCGGAGGCTTCATGGCTTCAGGTGGAGCAGAGGAAGACGATGGAGGCATTCCTTTGGACATCGACAACGTGCACATGCTCCTCCAAGGTCAGTCTATTCCTGTAGCTTTTATACATGTTGTGACGTGTGAGTGGAGAATCACAGCAGCGGCCAAGCTTGGAAAAGTGTTCAGGAGATTCTATTTCAATGTGTCTTACATCACTGTGATGTGAGATATAATATTTACTATGATTTAATGAGCTAAAGAAGTCGTGGTGGAAAAAAGGTAACTTATTGGTGAGAGAGGAGTTGCCAGAGTGCCCAGCACTTACACAGAGAATTTCTATTTTGCTATTTCTTAGACATCTTAGGACTTTTCTGGCATTTAAATAAGTCTCGCAAGTAGCTTGACGCCTGAGACATCCCAGTGTACAAAAAGCTAAATTACTGAGTGCAATGTTTCATCTTCTTTCTCTATTTCCACTGTTGAATCTGAGTAATCAGAAATAATACATAACATCTCCATTTCAACTTATTAAGTTTCCTCAGTCTCTGTCATTTCCACAGCAATAAGCTTGCATGTGAGTCCATTATTAACTTGATGAAACATTTAAAATCCTGGTTAAACTGGTCTTTAATTGCACCGTGTTGCATCAAGCTTGATGACCAATCAAACTGCTCTTGTTACTTCAGGCAGCAGAACGACTGTACAGTAAATCTGTAGTGATTAAGCCATTGAAAACGAAAGTTAAGTCCAACTGTAGCTTCATTAGTGTCCAAAATCATATGAATGTCATGGAATATAAGGGAAAAAGTCATTGACATGACATGATTGATCGTATTTTTTCATTTGCCTTAAAATGTAGTGAAGTAGAAGTAGAAAGTTACATGAATGGAAATACTCAAGTAAAGTAAAATTACCATACTTGAGTAAATGTACTTAGTTACATTTCACCACTGCTCTTACAACACAAAACTGTGTTTGCATAATATTTATTATAAACACGTGTAAAGATCTACGACTGTAATTTGACCTGAGAAAACATATCTGAACAGTGGCCTGAAGCAGAACATTATTATTATTATTATTAATGTGATGAAGCTTCTGTCGGCTGTTTGTACCTGGATGTCAGGTGACCCGGGTGGAGCCGAGTGATTAAAATGCTCAGGAGTTTCCTGCCTTGGCACGCTCTTAAACAAACAGCCGCCTCAGAGTATTATGATTCACGGCCAAATCTGAGATCTGCGAGTGTGCATTCATAAATCTGAAAGTGACTGTGAGCTTTTCTGATTGCCTCAGACAAAACATCAAGTTCCTTTAGTTGCTGCAGACTTTTTACTGCTTTAACAGCCTGTTTTGTGATCATAGGCATGTTAATTCTGCAGGAGAAGAGACTGAGAACACTTTAATTAAAGCAGTAAAAAACTTTAAATTTTTCTTCTATATTTAAATACACAGCAGACATCAAAGTTATGGTGATCACTGGCTCCACTCTTCGTTAAGCTTTCTGTTAATGTGATCGACAGTAAAAGGTTCATGTTTTGGCAACAGAAGCTTATAATCAGGTTCTCTCAAGAACCATATATGCCCAAATTCCCCTCACTGTGTGTGTGCACATGTCTGTCTGGGAGTTCATTATCACTGTGTGTGTCTATGTATATTTACTGTGTGTGTGTGAGCCTCAGTATCTATGTCTGTCTCTGTCTTGGAAGCCTTCCCATCCTGTAGCCAGATCCCAGCCTTACTTTAGCTTAGAGAGGAAGCCTGCCGCTCTGGGCCATGCCGTGCAGGATAAAGGCAGTTACTGGCTGGTTAAAGTCGAAGCTCCGCTCATTATAGATGGATTTATTCACTATTTATCATAAGCATGGAGGGTCGAAAAGTCCTTCAGTACTCCGGTGTCGGTGAGTAGTTTATAACCTACCTGCAGCTGAGATCAGGCTGCTCGCTGCTCTTAGGATATTTATGGATTATTATTAACTTTACAGCAGCATATAAAAGAGATTGAAGCTGCTTTGTATAATATACTGTCATGTATTTATGTGTTTTGTTTGCATTAGTTGGTGTTTTCAGTCTAGCTTGAGTTCACAGAATGAAATTGTAAATGAGTGGAACTTTTGATCTGGAGTGTATTTGTGTCTTTCTTTACAGGAAAAAAAGTGTTCATCATACAGCATTATGTCAGTCATGAGTGTTGTATTTAGTGTGTGCTACTTCCATCATCAAATCAGCTCCCAAAATCCTCAAGAATCTCACATCTTCAATATTATTTTCATTCAGATATATGTTTCCTATGTTAGTATATTTTTCAGCTGGTTTAGTGTCACTGCAGCACATGCTGTCCATGCTGCAGTGACACAGAGTCCTCAGTTACCATTTAAATACAGTTTGTTTTGAACATGCATAGATTAAAACATGTTTTTGTCTGTTTCATCGACAGTGGAGCATGAGCAGATTCAGAAAAGGACATTTACCAACTGGATAAATGCTCAACTTGCTAAGGTAAGTAGTGATATCAAATGTATTTGTGATTCTTATAAGTGGATACAAACCTTTGTTGCAAAAGAAGATACAAAGATAAAAAAAATTACACAAATATATATTTGTAAAAATCAAAAAGGTCCTGAGTAGTTTTAATGATTTATACGCAAAATTGTATCTATTTTATGCTTGGAAAAGCAGTATTTCTACTTGAAATACATTTTCAAAGAGCTGATATTTTTAATAAAGTACTGCTTCTTGAAAGATACCGGTTACATTCAGTTTTCAAAAAGGATGCTTCTTTTGAAGTAGTTTGAGCATATTAGTGATAGTGATTTTTTTTTAGAGAGAGGCTGGAGTGAAGATGCAGAAAGGGACTGATCGGAAAATGTTGGCCAAGATTGCAGCATCAGCTCACAAAGCAGGAAGGAAATCGATATATTTTTAATATACAGTTATATATAATACTCCATCTTTTGGGGTTTTATTTCCATGTAAGCTTAAGTTTAAGATATTTTATCTTCTGTATTTCCCAAACCGTACCTTTAATTTGGGAAATGTTGCCGTCAGAATGGAATCTGAAGTGCTGATTTATGTTTTGCTCAGAGTTTGTGTTTGAGAAATGTTTATATTTGAGAACTCTAACTCTAAAATAACATGACGTCATGCTGTGTTTGCTGTGTAAGTGACATAAAGCCGGCTGTAGACGTGCTGACTCATTGTTCAGTCAGTCAGGTGCAGTGAAGCAGCTCACCGTGGGTCCAGCTGGAAAGAGACCTTGAGCTGCTTGTAACACTCGCCTGGAGTATAAATAGTGTTTCAGTGAGGCAGAGCAGCACGTAACTTGAACCCCGGCACCTTCTCATAACCTCACGCCCATATGACTGCGCTCTGAAATCACTGGTTCACAACCTGCTGTCTGAGTCCACTGACAACCCCCAACAGGAGATCCTTCCTTTGTGTCTGGAGGAGAGTGTTAGCTGCTGTGACGTGACCTCAAACTCTGACCCTGAAACATTTGAATCAGAAACAGAAAACCAGCTCTGTGTAGCATTTAAAAAAACATGCAAAATAAATGTTGATATATAGTATTTTATAGTTTCCCTACAAAGTCGATCACATTTCCCATGAACTATTTTGCTTCTTGTTGCAGTTAATATGTTCTTACCTCAGCCTTTTACTTTTTTACCACATGACAGGAGAAAAGGCTGAACAATTTCCTGTTTTGTTGAAATGATTCAGCAAATTCCCCACCAAACATGACCCCGTGACCCAGGGTTATTAATGCACAGCTGTCTAACTTATTGTGATATTTTGCAAGGTCCCAAATGAATGTGGGGGAATGATAAACTGATGCTGTTATTGACTTTCTGCTCTGATCAGTTGTGACTGTCTTCATGGCTAAACTTCTGTGGGACAGTTTAATGCCTTTATAACAACTACTGCTACTTCCTGTTTTGATGTTTTTATGCAAATAATGAGGATAGTTTTCATGCACATGGCCTTTGTCACAATGCTAAGCTAACCCCTTCCCTGTAAGAGCAGGTTGGACAAACACATTGTAGTTAGCATGCTAAGCTAGAAACTAGATAGAGAGATAAAGTTTCTATCTATCTATCTATCTAGTTTCTAGCTTAGCATGCTAACGACTCAGTGCTAGCATTTCAGTTTGCATACTTCCATTATTTCCATTGCTGATGAAATAAACACTCAGAAAAACAATTTATTTAAATTCAAATTCATTTATTGACTATTTTTGAGCACCATACCATATTACCTGCTGGGTCCAAAATGCCAAACAGGAAGTAAAAGCATCCAATGGGATTTAACTAGAAGCATCTCGGACTGAACCATTTAGAGGGGAGTACAGTCTCAATATTTCAGGGATAGTCTTTTTAAAGTACCCTAAACTACCTATATGGGTAATATTTCAATGTTAGGATGATTAGATTAATGATTCGAAAATGTTTTTATTGTTTTTAAAAAGACATGTTGTTTCATTGCCTTAATTGATTATAAAAAAAAAAACGTTGGTTTGTGCGAAGGAGGAGCTTCCTGTTTGAAAGCACAGAGGTAGAAAACTACAGCTAGCTCATGGTTGGAGTTTGAAGTTTGGTCAGTTGAATTCAATTAAAGATGTCCAGCAAGCTTATTACCCAATAGCCCAAATGTTCCTTTAGTCGGCTCATTTTTATGTGACACATAAAACTTTCATCAGGTGAAGTTTATTTTGGCCTCCACCACTCAGCCAGTACGTCACAGCTTTCATCAAGTAAACACATTTTACTGTCATGTTTTTCTACAGAGCTGACTGACTCCTTTGTTTTGACTTATTAATAAGACTCGATTGTGTGCATTGTTACAGAGATGCCCTCCCTCGTTTGTGTCGGACCTCTTCTCTGACCTCAGAGATGGATCACAGCTGCTCGACCTGCTGGAGGTGATGAGTGGTCAACCTATGGTGAGTCACTCCAATGTGCTTCTCCTTCTCCTCCTACAGTTCAATCATTAATCAGCAGACAAGTGTTGAGAAGTTAAAAGCTTAAAAACAGCATGTTTTCTGTCATTTTTCTCCACAGAAAAGACAAAGGGGCCGTGGGGTTTTCCAGCAGAGGGCCAACATTGAGACCGCACTGAACTTTCTCAAGAAAAAATCTGTAAGTTTTCACAGAAAAAAGCAAATCATGATTTCTAAATCTACTTTATGAACATTTGCTCTGATGGGTTGGTTGGTGTAGGTCAAACTGGTGAACATAAACATCCCAGATATCATCGATGGACGGCCCTCCATCATCCTCGGACTCATATGGACCATCATCCTCCACTGTCATGTGAGTAAACTAATGCAAACTCATATTTACCTGCTGCTGTAAAATGGAAACAGGAGAAGAAGAGACGAAAGGAGCAGCATCTTGTGATGTATCGTAAAAACATGACGCTTTTTCTGACTAAAAGATTTTGTCAAATTTTACGAAACCATTTTAAAGATACTTCTAATTTGATATCCAATATGTTGTTTCACTTTCTGTGTTTCAGATTGAGGAGCTGGCCAACACGCTCTCCTACAGTTCTTGTCATTCCTCCCTCGACTCTCTGGCCAGTCTGGACTCCTGGTCCGGCAGCCCGGTCCCAGCCAGTCCAGTCCCTGCAGGCCGGACGTCACCTCTCCACAGACGCTTCCGGATATCCGCCAAGAAGGCGCTGCTCATGTGGGTCAGGGACCAATGCAATAAGTGAGTTATCCATGATGTGTTTGAAAGACAGGACGCAGGTGTTTAAGAGTGGTCGAGTGTAAGCTTTATGGGCATCACAGTGGCTTCCCACAGGAGGAATGACAGCTAGTAGCTACGTAGCATTTGCATGTTTTCCCTGTGTTTGCATGACTTAATTATCTTTTATCATCCCACAGTTTAAAGATATGTAAAACTGTTGAATAAGCTCTTGCTGCAGTACAAACTGGCTCAGACTTTACAGTGTGTCTTCTCTAAAGTGTCATTATTTTCCTTTTTGTTTATGTTGTCCATCTGTCTTTCTCTCTCCAGGGTCGGTTGCTCCGTCAGTGTGAAGAACTTTAAGTCGAGCTGGAGAAGTGGAGAGGCCTTCTTGGCCATCCTGTGTTCTCTCAGGCCACAGCTGGCCGATCTCTCACTGGTCCCGTCCAGAAGCAACGAGGAGAACCTGGAGGAGGCGTTCCACCTGGCTGAGAGGGAGCTGCACATCCCCCGCCTGCTGGAGCCCCACGGTCAGCCTTACTGAGTCGTACTGTGAAGTAGATCTAAATAGTGTTTCATGTATTTCCAAATAACAAGAAGGAAACGACAGAGAAAATGAGAGTTGAGTTGCTGACACACTGAACAACAATGAAGCCTTTATTTGTTTTGACCTGCACATTAGATGTTGATGTTAAAGACCCTGAGGAGAAGTCCATCATGACGTATGTGGCCCAGTTTCTGCAGTACTCCAATGACATGCCGGCTCCTGACGACCATCTGCAGGTAGACAATCAAACCAGCTTCTTCTAACCAGTGTCACTTTCTAAAGTCTCTCCATCCTTCCCTCTTTTGAGCTTGAACCCACAAACTTCTGCATGAACCTGATGGGTTTGCATTATTTCCCCTGTTCTCTTCTGGTGGCGGTGCAGCTGTTTCCTCTGGTCCAGCCCTTTTCTCTCTCACCTGTGAACCTGCCTGCTCACTTCACACCAGCAGTTGCTGTCTCACCGTTACGTCAGGTACACCCAGTAAAGAAGCCCTCTCTCCGTTGTCTCACCGCACTCTGTCATTTGCATTAATAATGCACATTTTATTGCATAACAATTCTTCTGTATATATGATGCATGTCTATTTCTGCAGAGGACGTTTTTCTCAAAAATCATTGCTCTCATATGCTGTGTTTCTACTGCATGTTACTGCTTCTCTCAACAAACACTGACTGCATGCACTTCATGAAAATGTACACCAAAACATTGTGGTTGCTGTTGATGTGTTTTGTGCAGGATGTCCCTGCAGACCAGTCAGACCTGCAGGTCAATCAGTGGTCTGCAGTGTTTGAACTCTAGTTTTGAACTAAAAAACTACCAGCTACTATCCACAAATGTTTCAAGTGGAAATGCTGCTTCAGAGCTGAAACATAGTTGGCTCTAAAACGTGTTCTTCAGCCGGGTTAATACAGAAGTGTAGTTACTGACAGTTTCAGTTTTAAAAATGCAGGTCTCTCCAAGGGAGCGAGCACTAGAGGTGACTTCCTGGCTGCAGCAAGCCTACGAGGAACTTTCAGACGCTTGGACGGCTTCAGAGAAGTCAAGCTTTGCAGAGAAGCATCAAGTAAGAACAAGAGAAGAACACAAAGATACAAGAACACAAATTGGAAAACAGTTTTTTGTTTTGTATTATTGTACAGTGACTATAAGTACCATTGTGTTTGGACCGTCAGGTGTTTCAGAACCTGTCTGGCTCCTTCTCTGAGCAGAGGAGACCCGTGATGACTCTCCTCGCCGCGATAAGACACTGCCCTGAGCTGGAGCAGGAGCAGCGTGCTCTCAGGACGGCGTGGGATGGTCTGGAAAAGGAGGTGAGTTTACTTACATGTTTTGGTGGGGTTTTTTTTGCTATTTAGTCCTAAACTTTAGTCTGGAAAAAGACTCCTTAGACGACATTACAATGACCAGGTTTTGTGTGCGTGTGTGTCGTTTCCCAGCTGCAGAGATGCAAAGCAGACCTGGACTCGAGCCTTCCTCCTCCTCTGGACTCGGTCGTCGTGTGGCTGCAGCGTGCAGAGGCAGCGCTGACAGAGGAGGGAGGGAAGGTGAAAGAGCATGCAGATGCTGCCAAAGAGGCCAGAGCTCAGCAGGACATTCAGAAGGTGAAGGAAACAAGAACATCGAACAGACAGCGCACAGTAACTATATATTGAGAGTTAAACCTAATTTGCTTCCTTTTTTCTCTCAGACTTTAATTAAGGAGATGAGCCACCATGTAAATATCATTGATACCTACCAAAACATGGATGACTCTGGGAACGAAGTAGTGCCCCTTGAAAAGTTTGACGAGATAAAAAGACGGTAGGTCACATGATTATTCAGCTTCTAAAATGATTAAACATTATGAAAATAGATATTCCCATATGTTTCTTTAAGTAACCCTTAAATTAATCTCTTCTATTTTAATTATCTGTAGTTTGGTTCCAATAAAATAACCAGGAAATAAGGCATTAACGCCTCCTTTGTTTGCAAACAGTTTGACCCATATCCGAGTCACAGCCAAGTATCAAGGGATCAAGTTGGAATACCAGGAATCTCGTCACACCGTGCTGGATCTCCTGGGCCGCATCAGTGTGAAGGTTGAGACCTGGAAAGCGCCCTTCAGTTCCCGTGAGACGGTTCACCTGCTCCTGCAGGACTGGCATGTAAGAATCAGAAAGAGCATATTGTAAAAGTATAATGTAAAAAATAAACATGATATAGAACTAAATAGCAAATGATTCAGGGAAAAATGTAATACTCTTGACATTTAGTTAAAAAATATTAGCATTTTTTAAAACTAGTCCTGAAAAACAAACAAACATAATCACTTCTGTTGGTTTGCTGTCTAGGAAACTGTGGAGCGCCGAGGCCTGCTTTTAATCCTGATGGATGCTCTCCAAACCCTGAAGGAGAAGATGGACGCTTACACCAGTAAAGCAGCACTAGGTAGGAGCTAAGTGTGCGCCTGTTATAGGACAAACACCTTGTTGTGAATTCTGTAGGTGACAGATTTATCTCTGCACTCTTTGATCCTCAGGTGAAGATTCCCAGCTTGTTACTCGTCAGGTGAAAGAAGCACATGGTGAAGCTGAAGTGGTCACACAGGCGGTGGCGGCTGTGAAAGGGACGATGGAGAGAGTGGTGTCTGCGTGGGACACCTACAACAAGTGCTTTACTTCTCTACAGACGTGGCTGGCACAGAAGACACAGGAGACACACGCCCAGTCTGCAACCGCAGTGACGCAGGTAATCTCTTATCTGGAATTCTGTCAATGAATAACTCAAAAGATTCCCTGAGCACTCTGACTGTGAAGAACAGTGTTTGAAAGAAGCTACAGTATCCGGTTATTGTTCACTTTTTTGGCTCGTAGGACATGAGTGAGTGGACGTCATGTCAAGCTAAGTTAAACGAGGCGGGGAACTTCCTCATTGAAGCGACAGAATCTTCGACCAGTCTTGTTCTGTCCGAGCAGCTCAGTAAGGTCAACATGCAGTGGGCTGACTGCATGAAGAGGACAATGTTTGTAAGTATGAATTCTTTCCACATGTCCACAGACAGCACAGAAAGACACAGTTTCATGAAGTTAATACACAGGATTCAAAATGTTCATAATTCAAACTCTATCTTGAAACATGTGGACATTCTTATCTTTCTTAGGGAGTGACATCAGAGCCCAGTGTTGGTCCCCCGTGTCTTCAAATGGTGCATTCACTGACCCAGGAGGCCAGTTTGCTCCTGAAGCAGCCGCTGGATGTGGCCTCAGTCCCGCTGAAGGCACACAGGCAGAAACTACAGGTCAGTCAAAAGTAATGAATGGATGAAAATGTGATTTCTGTGTGTTCCATGCCTGAGATACTGTGTCTTTTTTATCAGGTTCTGAGTAAAAAGTTGGCCGAGGTGGATCTTTCATCTCTCAGTCCATCCCCAGAATTACAAACAAGCCACACAGAGAAACTCCAGCAAACTCTCCCACAGGTACAAAACTCTCTGACTGATGGTGATCCATTTTAACAGGCCTCACTCCTTCAAGCCGAGCTTTATTAAAGCAGCGCCATTTCTGAATAAGCCTAGAAAGAGAAACCACATTATCCTAACATGTGTTATCGATATATTGTCCTCGGTAATGGTGCTGCTCTGCTGTGTAGTATAACAAACTAAGGATCAGGTTCAGTCCTGATTACTTGTTTCTGTATAAAGACTCTTGCTGAAGCAGAGAGGACCTGTGCAGAGCTGCAGCGGGCTGCTTCAATCCTGGAGGGCCGTCTGGCAGAGCTGGACCACTGGAGCACAGAGGCCCTGGACTGTCAGCAGCACCTGAAGGAGAAACAGCAGAGAGGACGCTCTGCATTGGAACCTACAGCCAAAGTCAGTAAAGGTTTTGCACCTCAACAAACTGCAGTTAAATGTTACAGTCCTGCAGGTCTCTCACATGGACATTCATGGATCTTAAGTACAGGATTT
Source organism: Serranus cabrilla (assembly GCA_903364295.1). Lineage (NCBI taxonomy): Eukaryota > Metazoa > Chordata > Actinopteri > Perciformes > Serranidae > Serranus > Serranus cabrilla. The sequence continues at coordinate 106,658 of CAFUXE010000586.1, read as the reverse complement.
GTATAGTTTGCTTTTTGCAACATTGGCAAAATGCATGCATGGATGTGGCTGCAGCTATTGCAGGCACTATAGTAGTTTGACACCTCTTTTCTGTTAATATTAAGTTGACTATGTTGCAAGATATGCATATAAGCTTACTGTGTAGAGACTCCGTATGGGCTAGGGAAAATAATGAAAAAGTAATATCTAATATAATCCTGTCTAGGTGCTGATCTCTCGAGGCTTGCAGCTGCAGAACCAGGTTGTAACTGAAGGACAGAATCTGCAGGAGTTTGTGACACGAGTCCAGAAAACGTCTCCTCTGCAGAGCCTCAGTACCTCCGGCACGCAGGACAGGATCTCAGAGGGAGTCTCCCGCTGCCAGGTGAGTTAAATCAGTGCATGGTTACTTTTTTTTAACTCCTTCAGCAGTTACTAATTTTTACTCTGTATGTGTTTTATTTTGTAGGAGATTCTTGGAATGTTTAGTTCTCTCGGGTTTCTTGGACTTGTTGAAGCAGCTCATCAGACACAGACACAGACAGGAGCAGGGTCACTGGTTGTGGCCAGAACCAAACGTGTAGACCAGATTGGGAATGTGACGCTGCAAATCCAGGACCCAAAGCAGGCTTCACTGGAGACAACAGGTCTCCAGGGTCGACCGAAAGACACATTACAACATGTCAAAATCCAAATGCTGCCTCAGCCTCATGTTCACTCTCCTCTTATTGTAAAAGAAGCTGAATCCGAGCCCAAGGTGCTTTCCACATCCCACACTCAAGCAAAGCCGAGTCAATGTGTTCAACCTGCTCTGACCCAAAGTCAAAGTCTGGTTCTGTCCAAACATGAGACAAGATCAGTCCCAGAGGGAAGCTCACCCGCCTCAACATCGACATCCAGAATAAAAGAGCAACAAAACACTGGACACAGTGATAAAACTTCCCCACAGCCACCAGTTATGGACCGCAGTGAAGTCCTTTCAAAAGCCCAGTCGATGGCGAGGAGCAGACTGGAGAAGGCCAGGTCTCGTCTGCAAGGACGCATCAAACAAGCCATCAAGTTATTTGGTGGCAAAGAGATTACAGAGTCGCAAGCCAAGAGGAAACAGGTACAGGTTTAAACTTTAAATCATGGAGAATAAGTAGAGTATCAGTATTCTTTAGTCAGTTTGTGCCAAAACAAAAAATCTACAAAAGTAAAGGAGTAAAAAGTGATTTAATATGATTAAGAATCCGTTTTTTTCTCAAAGTCTTGACTCCATCATTTGCCAATAATCAACTTTTGCACCTGCGACCATGAAACCAGCTTTCTGCACACTTCTTGCTTAGGAAATGCTTAAAAGAGAGAAAATGCTTTTTGTGCTGTTACACCCAGACCTTGGACACTCAAACTTTATCTCAGAATCAGGACACACGTTTCTAAAGGTCTGTGGTGTTCTGCTTTGCACAGCTGCCCGCTCCGTTTGTCCAGCTTCATGTCTTTTTTTGTCCAGAGAGCTTTAAAGATGCTGCAGCCTGCCTTCCTCGATGAGTTCCTGGGTGCTGTGGAGGGTTTAGGGGCCTTTTGCACCGAGCCCCAACTCCAGGACTTGGTGGTCCTGTCTGACTCAGTCAGAAAGCAGTGGGAGGTACGAAGAAGGAGGCTGAACACAGAAGACTTATACACCCTCTCAAATAACTCTAGTTTTACTGACAATATCTTATCTGGTCCCATGTAATTCACCTTTTTACTGGTAGCTCTAACAGCTGTGATATACCATGATAACCTGGCTCCACTTACATATTTTATTTAAACATTCCAGTTTGTGCTTGTTTGTGTCACACTCAGGATGTACGCAGAGAAATGGCCGCCTTTGTTCCCGTCTTGTTGTCTCAGATCCAGGAGGGAAAACAGTCATTTTCTGTTGTGCAATGTGAATCTCAAACTAACGCTCTGCATGAAGCCACTGACCAGCCTGACTCTGTGCTGCAGCAGCAGGTATTTGTCGTAACCCTGTGACTCTGCATTAACATCTGAACTGTGTGATGCTGGCAGCAGATCAGAAAGATGTTTGGTTTCAGTTTCTCAGAAGGTCGTGTTTCTCCCAGGACGTCATGAGCGGAGCTGCATCTGTCGGGGTTGAGTCACTCCAAGAGCTGTGTGAAACACTCACACCAGGAAAGTCCTCCTGCCAAGCTGCAGAGCAACTGAGGGAGTCGGATGAAGTGCAGGAAACACGACCCAGTGGCACAGATCTCCCATCTGACTGGTAAGATCACGCAAAGGAGACTGACATAAAATATTAGACGTGACTGCTTTAAGAAGGAAATACTGAGACGTATTTTCACGTCTGCTCTGAAGAAAAGGTAATGCATGTTCCTCCTTCAGTCTCTTTGGATTTGTGTTATGATTGAATCTAAACTGTCACCAGGGCTGTTAGAAATTGGATATTTATTGAAAGGTTTTTGAGAAAAATACCCTGAAAAGCACTAAGATTTGTCAATGCACTGCAGCTCTCTTGACCACAGCAAGTAAAAATATCGACTTTGACCAGGCTGAAAAAACTATTTTTACCTCTGCCAAGAAGTTCATGTCGTTGGCTTGATTTATTTGTCTGTTTACCAGCAAGATTATAGGAAAACAACCGGCCTGATTTCTTGTTGTGAAGTTGTTTGAGTGCTTGATTTTCACCAAACAGGGCCTTGTTATCCTGGAAAAGTCCTTAGATTTGCTCTCATAAAGTCCACCTGTAGTGCTAAAGGTATTTGGTACATGTAAACAACAGAAAAGTGTATTTTGGCCCCTAATTAGTTGGTAGAACATTGAACATTGGGAAGAACATCACATTTTAGTTGAAGAAAATACAGTTGGACAGACATAAAACAGTATTTTGCAACATTAAAGTTTAAAGCATATATAAACTATGTTTGTATAATTGAAGCAGACAGCTTATTTATTAACAATTGTCACTCTGTAATCCTTCAAGTCTATTAATCTTAATGAGCCTCCAGCAGCACCGAGTGGTTCTAGCTGACCTCCCCCTGTTAAACCTTTTTCTAACCCAGCAGGGGACGGCAGCTCCGGGGGAACGTCCCGCTGAGCGCGACTGGCGTGTTGGCCGACACTCAGCAGAGCAACAACCTCCCACGGGAACAAAGCGTGGACAGCCCGCAACAGGACCTCTCACCTGTGTGTGCTGCTGAGTCAGCGCAGCCTCACCGTGATTTCCTACACCTGCCAGTTCAGAGGGAGGAGGATCCAACAGCACAACGTGGAGGCTGCGGGTCGGGGAAGAATCTAAAATCCTCACTTCGAGCCAAAGAGCTGCTGCTGAAAGCTCGTTTACTGCACGTCACAGAGGGAGACCAGCAAACACAAGCTCATATACAGGTGTGGATATAGATTTCCTTATTGTTTTTCTTAATTTTTTTTTAGAGAAGAACTTTATTTTTGAACTTATAGATCATGCAATATAGAATAAAAGTGGCTAAAAAGTTCCTTTGTAGTGTTTTCAATGCACAATATGTAATTTTCTGCCTCTAAGGATCTGTAAAAAAATCAATAACAAAAAGTTATAAGGAAGTTTAGGATGTGAAGTTGCATTGGATCATGGGATTTGTTGTCTTTAACACTATTTCTGTCACTGCAGTCAGTTTCTCCCAATTCGGGTTCCTTCAGACTTTATTGTCCGGGAGGTTTTTACCCGGAGCCGAATTATCTGCAAAGGTCAGAACACTGAATAAAGTAGTTTCACATTATTTTACTCATCTCGTTTCTCTGACGCCTGATGACTTAAATCCTTCGTCTGGTTAAAATATGGAATTAAGATCTAACAATTTGTAACTTGTTGCTCAAAACCTGAAAGTTAGTTTATGAAAACTTCTGTCAGAGAACCACGACGCTGACAGATGTGAAAATAATAATCAACTAATTCCTATTTGCATTTTGACGTTTTGCGTGAGAAAAGCTGGATGGAAACACCAAAATTAGATAAAACTTTTGAAAATGTGCATAAAAGGCTGAGCTGACATGAACATTCGCATTTTCTTTAATGTGACATTTAAATAATCAAAATTTGCTTCAACTTGAATGGAAACTCGACTTCTGACAGGCAACATAATGAATTTTACTATAACTTGCAATTTAAATTAAAGATTAAGGTTGAAAGTTGCTGGAAACTTTTGGAATAATGTAAGTGGATAACGCAACATAAAATATATTAAACTGATCTATTAGTTTTAATGGACACGTGTTGCATATTGTCCCTTTAATTACCCTAAATTAATCTTATTTACTCTACACATTGCATTTAAAGTGGCCTTTCCTTAAGTCTCCGTGGTCAGAAAAAGCTCAGCAGTTCATTGGCTGTGTCTGACCCTAACGAGCCGCAGCACCAGCTGCAGGGCGCTAATCCTCAGTAATTGGATCGCCGCTCCCTCTCTTCCTCTTCTCTTCGCCTGTTACTGTTACTATGTGTCTCTCCCATCTTCCAGGCGGTCGTCAGTGCCGACACTGTGGAGGCGAAGCAGGAGGCGGAGAGGACCGTCATCCCGGAGGCAGCCGCCCCGCCGCCAGGAGAGCGCTGCTCCGAACAGGAAGTACTGGAGAGGTATGTGTGACTGTCTCAGGTCTGACTTTTCAGCTGTTTGAAGGAATGTGAGTTAAGTTATACCTGACAGATTATCAAAGCTAATCAAAAATTAAAATATATTCTTATCGGCTTCTGGATCTGCAGCATCCTTTGACGGTGACAGTTTTATGAGTGTTTTTAACAAATATGTGCAATTTAGCATGAGTACACTGCATGTTGTTGCCTTTATTATGCATTTTATCCCATTTAAAGGACAGAATTATCCCAAATATATAAAACATGTTATGCAATTTATGTTGTTGGGGTGAAAAAAAACAAGACAGCAGTGAGATGATCTTGATGTCACATTATGAAAAATGTTATGCCATATATAAGTTACACATTTTTACAATTGAAGAATACAAATTGCTTTGGGAAGACACCAGTGATAAATGGAAATGAAAATGTAAGAAATAGAAAGTTTAATTTGGTCTAACTTTCTCATCACAGCAACAGGGAACCACTGCAGACTATTTTATTGAAACATTGTGTAAATCTTTACCTGCAGGTACAGAGCGTCCTGCTCGGTGTTTCAGTCTCAACTCCAGAAGAACAAGCAACATTTAGAGGAGTTTATCTCAGACTCTGACACCGTCTCCACCCTGAGAAACCAAAAGGAGCAGCTACAGGCAAGTTAAAGCATATTTACACCATTTGAAAAGCATTCACCTTTTCAGATCACTCTTAAAGCCATGTCTGATTTTACCTTCTCTGATTCTTGTTGCATTTCTACAACCAAAACAATCATTCATCAAGATATCATCAAGAGTAGTAACTTGCTCAAGATTCACAATATGGATTTATCACTGATTGTTTTTGCCTGTGATTTTTCTCTCCTGAACAGACTTTAAAAGAGGAAACCGAGGCTCTGTGGTTTGAGTTTGAGCTCCAGTATGCTCAGCTATCACAGTTGTTCCCTGTGATGATCAGGGAAAACAAGGCTGAAGTGGAAAGAGAGCGAGAGCAGCTGATTCAGCAGTGGAGAGGACAACAAATGTGCCTACAGAGCAGGTAAACGTATTAATCTCTGAAGATATTTATCCTGCTTGGTGATCTTTCAGAAAAGTTAATTTATAGTAGAAACAGACAGACAGATACAGTTCATCAGGACTGGCCACATAATACAAGGATTATTGGTTTTAATCATTATATAATTATACAATATATCAAAGTGGTTTAAGGTTTCTACTGGAAAAACTTCACTTATATCATATCATAGATTATAATTAACATATTATTTCACAAGCACATCCACTTTAAGATCCAGTTAGCAGCCAATCAGGAGCTGTTCTAACAATTAACAGCTGCTTTTACTTTCCTCTTTGTCAGGATGACATCGTTAGAGAAAACTGCTGACCTCGTGGAGTCTGCAGAAGATCAGATGGTGCTGATCGAGGAAAAACTGGACCGGATCATCGGAGAGCCTGTGGACATCTCCTCCTTCACTTTGGCTGATCCTGGACTGATATCTGACTTAAAGGTACATCCATTTAACACTTTTTGATGTGGGGTTGTATGAGGTTTTTATCCACAATCAGTAGATTGCAGTCAACACACCCCCACTTAAAAAAACAAATTATTCCTTCAAATTCTGTATATAAAACATGCAAACATTATAATTATTCCCACTTGTTTTCCCAGGAGATGGACAACAGGCTGCAGTCTGAGATGAGAAAACTATCGGAACGAGAAGCTGAAGAGGAAAGACACACGTCCCCTTCATCCGTCTGCCAGGCTCTCCACAGCAGCGTCCATCATCTGGAGCGGCTCAGACAGCGGCTGGAGAAGCTTCAGTCGGCCGCGCAGGCTCTGCATCACTTCCTGGCCGCAGCGACGGAAGTCAAGGCTGAGATCCCAACCGTGCTGGCAGAGCAGGATGAGACGGACTGGGAGCAGGAGAGACGCTCTTGGCAGGCAGCGATGCAGCGGAGGCTGCAGACTGCAGCGGAGCGATCTGAGAGCGTTGACGGCACTTTAAAGGCAGCCGGGATGACTCTGACCGCGGATGGTGCAACCGTGACGTGCCAGGATGTGGTGACGTCATTGTCCCGGCAAGTTTTGGACGTGGAGAAAGAGCTGGTGAGAGGCAGGAAACGGGACAGAAAAGATGACATATTTCCAGTTGGAACGGAGCAAATGCAGGAGTTGAATCCCTTGGAGATACAGACGGGGGATGATTCAACACAGGAGCAGGGACGTCCCACTCCAAGTCCAACAGCAGAGGAGGCCAAAAGGAGAAAGCTGGAGGGAGATAACGAAGAGCACAAGGCTCCAACATGCAGGTCTGAATCCAACAACCAGAGAAGAAGAAGAAGCAGCCAGGTGAAGAAAGAGGGAGAGGAGAAGGGAAGTTTGATCCAGAGAAGAGTCGCCTTGTTAGCCGCTCTGAGAGAGATAAAGAGAACAGCGGAGCAGCTGAGGCTACAGGAGCCGACACTGCCGGCTCTGCAGCACAGGTACAACACTGTCTGTGCTCATCAACCAGTTATTCTCAGTATATGAAATATTACAGTATATAAAAAAGTTTTATACGTTACAGTTAATGCATACATTAAATATGTTGAAGAGGCAAAGAAAAACTACATAGAAATAGCTGATGTTCTCGCTAAATTACTTGATTGCTTATGGATTTCATATAGAGGCATCAGCTTTAAATTTCATATTCAGTAAAAAAACAAGTTGTAGCTGCTTTGCAGCTGCATGACAACATCATAATGGAAACATTTCAGATGTATTATGCATCATTTTATTGTTAAATCATTGCCTCACAGGTTTTTCAAGAATGCTAATCTTGAATAATAAATGGTTTTGCCTCAGAATATTAGTACGGCCCATTTAAATCTCTCTTCTGTGCATGAATGATTGTTTAATTTCCTGCAGGACTCGTACATTAACAGACCTGGAAAGTCGTCTTGCTGGCCTCCTCGCTGAGCTGCAGCTCATACAAGATGCATCTTCACAGTCAGGAGTCCCTGATGGGAGTCCAACCAGAGAGGAGGAGGAGGTCTGGGAGGAGGCGACGAAAGCTGTAGCTGAACGGTAAATAGAGCCGTTTCAATCCTTTGTGATTTATTTCCAAGTTAAATGATAGTGTGTGCTGAGTCTGATGCATGTGTGTGTGATGGATCACATACAGGCAGGAGCAGTGTTGCACGCTGACAGAGCTGCTGAAGAGGTTTCAGAGCGTCCGTGGGGAGCTGAGTGGGACGCTGCAGCGGGCGGAGAGCACCATCGGGGAGCAGGCCTCCTACATGGGGAGAGACAACCTGCAGAGGCTGCACACTAAGGTACAACACACTGTTTTATTAACTGAAATCAGTGGTTTTTAACACAATAAAAGGTAAACTGGTAAACGAGCGGCTCTGGTTCTTGTGTGTGGTTCCTCAGGTCCAGGACACTAAAGCAGAGCTGCAGGGTCTTGGTGACGGCATCGAGGACGTCCGCAGCGTCTGCAGGCAGCTTCACACTCACCTGCGTCAGATCCCAGAATGCACCTTCGTCCCGTATGAGGACGAAGCCGACGCTCTCATGGACCGCTGGCTGGACGTGAGTTCAGTCAATGAAAGTTTCAACCTGACATTTTTTACAAAAGCTTACACATTTATTTTATTATTTAAGTTGACTATATTATATTCTTTATTAAAAGCCTGTCGTTTTAATTGTATATAACATTTCTGTTATATAAAAGTTTAGTTTTGCACAATTATTCATTAATATTTAGCGTTTTTATTGAGTGTCCCTAATGCTGTATGCTGTATATTAGTTCTTTGTAGAATTGTTCACACACTGTTATCCTCGCTCTGCTGTCCTTGTGTGGTCCTTTTAAAAATATATTTGATAAATTTATTATGCAACAAACATTTAGTTAAACTTGTTATTATAATTCTTTTTTTGTTTTAAAATATATTAACAGAAACAAAACATTTTTAACTGGTATTTTTCTGCAGATTATTCTTTTTTTTTTTTTTACATACGTTCTACAACAAAAATAGTAGCTCCCCTTTTACTTAATGTGTTGCTCCTCTCATATTATGTAAACTGAGAGAAGCATCCTATAGTAAATCATTCCCATTGAAAATATCCAGTATCTTATGTTGAGTTTGGTTGTGTATTTTAAGCTAAGTGCTAAGAATTAATTGCAACTCAAATTCTTTGCAGATCTCAGAAAGAACAGATTCCCACCTGGAGAGCCTTCACCTCGGCCTGAACCTGTGGGACGGGGTGCTGCAGCTGGGGGCCGACGTGGAGAGTTGGACCGCCGACAAACTCTCAGTGATTGCTCAGAATCCGACCTTTCAGACAGAGGAAGACATCAGGGCCTTGGAGGTATAAGCGTCCTCTTGTGTGGTTCTTCTTACGGGAACTTAAAGGTTTCCTAAGCCTCGAAAGTTGCTTTAAATATTTATCATTTTCTTCCAACTTCATCCAGAAAGAGATTGTGACCCAAGAGGAGAATATAGAGCGTTTCCACCAAAGAGCCGCTGAGATCCAGGAGCTGCTTCAGAGCGCAGAGCCTCCTCTGGAGCTGCAGGTACAGCAGGAAGCTTCAGGGTTCAGGATGTAGCTGTTTCAGGCTGAAACGATGCGAACAGATCTTGCTTTATTCTGGTTCCTAGGTTGTGGAGACCCAGCTGAGGAAGAAGATGGAGCAGCTGAAGGAGCTCGTTTCTGAAGCGGAGGACGTTTACAGGCAGATGGTGGCTGCCAAGGGACACATCACTGCCAGGATGACCGAGTGCTTCGACTCCCTGCAGAAGATTCAGGACTCCCTGCTCACTCTCAGCGCTTCGGATGTGGCAACAGTCCTTGCAAAACTAAAGGTAGAACAGCTTTTAGTGTTTATGTTTATGCAAAGGGAACAAGGAAATGTGTCATTTGATGCTAAAATGATGCAAGTGAATGTAAAGAACTGTCAAAAAAGAAGATATAATTGTAAACATTCTACACATAGTGTCTCTAAAGTTTGGCAACAAAGCTAATGTTTGAGTTCACATTGATAGCTGTTGTTTTTATTTATTTACCCAAGTTACTTAAAGCACCGTTTTTATAAGCAGACTGCTGTTTTTAAGGATCCTTAAACAATAAAAAAGATACAATATGTACAGTAGATTAAACATACTACATTGTGGTAAAAAGCTTTGAATTGCTAATGGCTAACAGTAACTTTTTCTTCTCTTCAGCATCTACTGTTTGAGCTCCAGACGCAGGACGAGCAGGCGGCGAGTCTGCTGGAGGATCTGAACGTCATGGCCTCCATCGCGGGTCCAGTCAGCCTGCAGCGTCTGTCTGCGGATGGAGTTCAGCTGCAGGATAAAGTCATAGACACCCACCAGCTCTTCTCCGAGGTGGATCAACAGATGGAGAGGAATATCCAGGCTCTGGACAGGTGAGTGCATGTTTCAATTCTACTGTCATGCTTCGACAGTCTGTGGTTTAGACAGAAAAGGCTACTGATGTAAATTAGCTGCAAGCTACAATGCATCAAATGGCAACATTTATGTTTAATATTGTACCAAAAGATATCAGAGCTGCTGGGTCAGCATTTCTGGAGCTGTCTGCTACACAGCATATTTACTGAAGTGTGTGCATGTCAGAATATCACCAGACTTCTTCCTGAAACTCTGTAGCAAACACCTTCTGAGTACAAATTGTCCTCTGGATTCATGCAGCTCAAACTCTGGAGATAAAATAAGACACTGAGACGAGTTTTTCTTGTTTTCTGAAGTCTGAAAGAGCTTTTTTCCTCTCCTTAATCTGCAGTGTACTGTGCAAACTGTACATATGAGTCTGTTCTGTGCATGACTGCATTTATACTGACTGTGTGTTCAGGCTGCAGGGGGAGGGCGAGCAGTTGGAACAATGGTTGCAGGGTGTTGAGGAAAAAGCAGCGAAGGAGGAGGATCTTAGTCTGTTGCAAGAAGAAGCGCTCCAACAAAGGTAAACTGTTTTTTTTATTTCACAAATGTACTGTCCAGCTCTGTGTGGAAATCAGCAAATCCTGTACAAAATGTTATGTTTATTGATGTTATCAGGCAGCGTGCACTCTTTTATTTCTGTTTATTTAGTTTACAGCAGCTACAGGTGATTTTCTCATGTATGTTAACTGTTTTTAAAAGATAGAAAAATTAAGTTTTAATGTGTTCAGTTGGACCCATAAGGTCGTAGAAGGGAGTAACTAAAATCAGAAATCCAGCCGCAGTAGTTTGTTGCTGTGATTTTGATGAGTCAGCGCTGGAGGTTGTATAGCCTGTTATTGACTCGAGACGGCTGACTCATGCTTAACTGTTTGTTGGCCACAAAGGGCGGCAAAATTGTCCATCAAGATATAATTCACGACACAACTTCTTATTTATAGTTTCCAGTAATGGTGCAGGAGCCACGGATTTAAACATCCTTAAACACATTATTTCATTATGAAACTTTAGTTGAATTCTTTATTTTCTTTTGTTCTTGTGCACTCTGAAGAAGCATTTTGCTTTCTACTTATTCAATATGCTATTACATCCTTGGCACCCTATCTATCGCCAAGAAAACACGACTTCTGACCTGGAAAAGTTGGAAAAACAAGTTAACATCTCACAATAATTACATCTCCGAACACAATCAGCTCTGCAAAAAGAAAAAAAAAGACCAGTTTAATAGAATAGTGAGCTAATGCCACAACCCAAGTATGAATGAATGTGAGCTTGCAGCTGCAGTAACATGTTCAGTGTGTGAGCAGGGAAAATAATACTAAACCAAACCCTTCACACAGTGCTCACCTGAAATGCATCCAAACCCCAACAGATCACGCCCTTCAATTATATTAATATTATTTCTTTTCCTTTCACCTTCTCATTTTCTTCTTCTTTATAAACATATTTTTTCTTATTGTATTCAGATTGTTATTATTTTGTCATGCTACTTATGTGTGTCATTTTATGTTCTTGCCTTTGTATTTGTTTATAAGTCCATATTGTTAATTTAAATGCCAATATTTCCTCCTGCAGGGTGAAGACAGAGGCCCTCAGTCAGCTGGTGTCTTCCTTACAGAGCAGCTCACTTCAGCAGTGTGCTGTGGTGGAAAAGTGCAGTAAACTGCTGCAGCGATACCACGACTTTCAAACCAACACACTCCACGGCTCCACGGTGCAGCAGAGCTCTCTGAGCAGCGACGCCGAGCAGCTTCAGACTCTTTTAAATGAAGTCTCGGCTCTGCAGGACTCTGGATGCCGAGGTTTTCAAAGTGCTCAAGTAAGAAAGAATTAATGTATTTTAACCCTTGTGCCTCTCTTTATAAAGTCAGTCTCCTCCTTACTGCACAAAAATCATCAGAAAACTGCCCTAAAATTATTATAAATTAATACTATTTTCCACTTTCACTGAGTTAATTCTTTCACAGATTTGAGTTATTGTCATAAATACCAAATATTTTTTCCTTTTCAGAATTTTAACCCATCAAATGCCAGTTTAACATAATCTTTTAATCACTTACAGTAACATATTTACATATTTAGGGTCCGAGCATCGACCGCAAGGCAAGATTGCGAAAATGGCGCCACCTACAAATTTTCAACGGAGTGGCACCCTATGGGGAGCATTCACGTAAACGATTGAAATTTGGTACATATATGTATCATGGGGAGACGCACCAAAAAGCCTCTTGGACTCATACCCTAAACCCAACAGGAAGTCGGCCATCTTGACTTTAAAAGATAACACTTAAAAATAATGATTTCTTACCATTAATAAACAGTCAAATTCGATCAGTGTTTGGGTAAAATGATCACTTGCATGTCCAATTCTATTCTATATAAACAGCAAAAAAACTGTGATAATGGACTGTCGGACAATTGGGACTTCGGTCCAGTTGGACATTTTTCTGAATAACACCTGGTTGCACAAGTGACATAAAACACAATGCAAAAGTCACCACTGTCTGCACATTTCATTCTGACTACCTTACAACAAAAAGTAGACATTGTTGATTTCCTAGGATGGCGAAGACATGACCCTGCGCAAATCTACCCATCCGCCCATGACTTCCCCATCCTAGGAAAAAAATATTGAAAATATCATCTACTTTTTGTTCTGCTTCACACAGTAACATGTTCTGATACAAGTCAATTAATTCAGATCATGACTGATGCTAATGCATTATGAGACAGCTAGAATTACGCTCCTGTTTTCTTAGCAAACCCGTGGGCGTGGTACTGTGGCTCAAGGCTCCAATGACATAATAATAATAATAATATGTTTCTGACCTGATCTATAATAACACTTTGTTGCTACACAATTTTCTGTTTACTAACAGTAATGTTTGTTTTTTTTGTTTTTTTTATTAGCAACTATATTCAGTTTGATTCATTTTTATTTTTTGCATGCATTCATAAAATTGTGATCCAGGAACGAAAAATTAAGCCAAAAAATGTCCCTAGTGATAATTATTTATTACTTTGTTCTCATGGTGATTTAAATGGGAGTTGTTTCAGTCGTGTGTAATGGAATAAAAGGGCGTGTTCACACTGATCTGCTGTTTCTTTTCATCCACATTTGTTCCTACTTGCTCTTCAGAAAGGAGTGTCCGCTTGTTGTCGTTGAAAACATTTTGGAATGTCGGGTTTGAAGGCGCAGATTAAAAAAAGACAATCAGCCACTTCAGCTCCTGCAGAGACGGATTGGTTTGAATTGTAACTAACCTGTAAAAAAATATATATATTTCAGGCTGCGGTAAGTGCGACGGCAGAGGGGGAGACTCGCCTCGGAGAGCTCAGAGTAACTGGAGAGAGTCTGAGCCCAAGAATGTGTGATGAAGACCTGAAACAGAAGATTCAGGAAGCAGACGAGCCGCGGAGGGAACTCCTCCACTCAGCTCAGCCTCATCACAGGTGAGTGGAGCCAGATCAAACTTTTGAGACTCACTGCCTCATCTTGCAGCCTGATTGGGCTCAAGTGACGCACATGTGCATTTACTAACATTTTAGGGAAGTCCAAGCACATTATTCTTCCATGGTCAACACTTTCCTGCATCTGTGTTTGTACCGGCTGTGCTTTACCTGAGGGACTGCTTCTCCACAGCCTTATGCTGCCTCTGAAATTCCTCTACAGTCAGGTTCCTTCTGCCAAATGCTGATTCTTGTTTCATGCACAGAGGCTGGAGTTTGCTTAGTCCAAACCCTACACACCCATTTCAAAATCCCAGTGTCTCAGTGCTGCCTGAGCCTGTAAATCTGCCTCTTAAAGTGTCATCTCCAGCCTTACTTATGCACTTTAATCACAGTTAAACTGGTGATAATGAGCTCCAAAATCGACCTCTTGCATCTCAAACTTTGAAATACACATCATACACTGTCTGCATCAGACACCGACCTCAACTTTTAATTTGCTTCTCTTACAATTTTTCAATTGCTTCTTTCATCAATTAAAAACCTTTTTATGGAATAAATACTCCTTGATTTCCTTGCATTAACTAGCTCATTTTTGTGTTATCCAGCAGCCTTTTCATACAAGGTGCTGTGGTGGTGATTTTTGTCATCTGATCCTCCCTTGAGGTTGTTAAATGCTGCCCTCCCTACTACTATTTAGATGCCTTAGCACTAGGCAAGGCAAGGCAAGTTTATTTATAGAGCACAATTCATACACAAGGCAATTCAAAGTGCTTTTACAGAGACAGAAAAATGACAAAAAGGCACGTTGTCAGAGTTGAAACTTGTCTCACATCTTCTTCCAGATTTTAGCAGCATTAAACTGAAACGCAGCCTCACCGTGCACTAGCCTCCATCATGGTAAAAGCTTTAATAAATGGATTCTGAATGCTGATCCAGACCTCACCTCCTCCTACTGCAGGCTGGAGGAGCTGCAGCTCAGAGCTGCTCGGCTCCCCGCTCTGTTCCCGTGGCCCGGCTCGTCTGAGCGCAGACACACCTGCCGTCTGGCCCGTCAGCTGCAGGATGAGGCTGAATCCCTGCAAGATCCCGCCGCCTCTGAGCAGGAGAGCTGCTGGTCAGCAGCGATGGAGGAGCTGAAGGTAAAAGTGATAATCAGGTTTCATACTTCTGTTGTTTCCAGGGAGAACATGAAAAGATTGTGGAGTAGGATTAACTAATTTGGCAAAATATAAATTCTAAGAAGAAGTAAAAAAACAAAAATCCACTTATCTTTGCTAAGAAGGAAAATAATAATCTAATGAGGAATAAAAACTGTGATGCTGATCTTTAGTAAATGTGTTCGACTAGTTTCTTGTTAGTTGACAGAGTGAGCTTTAAGTCATGGATGAACAGGTGAAATAGTGACTTAAAACGTATAAATAAACAGTTAAAATAGCTAGAAGTAATGGCTAACAGGTTTGTAAAATGTTTGCTAAAAGTAAAGGATAAATAAGATGAATAAGACAGAAAAAGGTAAAGAAAAATGGTTGATAAATAATAAAATAGTTTGCTGAAAATAATGGATAAAGACATTAAATAACTAGTTTAAAGTAATGGATGAACAGGTGAAAAAGATGGCTAAAAGTCATGAGTTAACTGCTAAAAATAGCTTAAAGATAGATTGATTATTTTTGGCTTATTTGTTCAACTGTTAATCAAACACCTTTATCTAAACAGTTTAAATAGAGAGCAAAAAAAGTAATGGATATAAATTGTAATATTTAGGTAAAATGTATTGAAAAAATATTCAAATTGATATTAGTGGGAATGCATACTTAACAAAAAGACCTAAACATTGATAATTTAGTTTTATAGAAATATTCAAACAATATTCACTGTATGTAAAAGTGTGAACATCCCCATTAAAATCAGTTGAATTGAACACATTTGGAACATGAGAGGTTGGACTGATGAACATAAACTTACTATAAAATAATTATAAAAAGGGCACTTGATTTCTGTATCCATCGTGTGATTCTGACGGCTCCAAAGTTGAACGTGTTCTTCTTCGGCCCGTGCTGTGTTGTTCCAACTTTCATAAAAATCCAGCCAGTAGTTTCTTTTTTTTTTCTGTAATCCTGCTGACAGACAGACACACAAACAAACAAACAAACTTCTTGGCGGAGGTAATAAACTAAATGATAAATAAGCCCTCTGACTGTGTCCGAAAATGTCCACAGGGTGTGTGTTCCCGCCTGGAGGAAGGTGTGTGTAATGAGGAACATTTTGGCCGC
>CAFUXE010000586.1:63518-88268 GCA_903364295.1 Serranus cabrilla | reverse complement strand
AGCTGAAGGCACAGACAAGACTCACCGTGCCACAGCCCTGGTTGGATCCCCAGCGACAAACACTGACAGTTTCCCCCTTTCTGCTTCGGTAAATGCATCTCAGATTCTAACAGCACAATCTGACACATTTAACGCAGCCACAGATGCTAAAGAACGAGAGAAACGGTGTGATGACGTCAGTTTGACCCCCAAGAAAGTGTTTACAATAGTGTTAGACGTGGAGGTGCCAGAGGACAGTGTTGGAGCCGGCAGTCCAGATGTTTTCATCTGTTCACAGGGAGCAGAGCGTTGTGATGCAGCTCTTCCTGAAAAGAAATCTGGACTCTTTACATCATTAATGAATCCTGAACGGGATGACTTGAAAAGCAGTGAATTAAATGAGTCTCAAGTGAAAGAAAACCCCCTGGCTTTAGTAGAATCGGAAGAGTCTCCAAGTGCCAAATTATCATGCAAAGAAAGCTCAGGAAGCCCTGAATTAACGCACAATGAGCTGTTGAATTCCTCCAGATCGTTTGTTAATGCTGCCGAGTGTCAGCTCACCGGTGCACACGCAGCAGAAACAACATCTCCGGATGTCAAACGAGAGCAGGCGACAGATTTGTGTCACGCCGAAGAGCAAACAATGAGCTCAGTCTTGTGCACCGTGGAGGGAGAAGCCTTAACTGTAACACAGATACCTGCTGCTGACAGTAAACAGCTGACTGTTGCTGACTCTGCACCGCGCGCAGGTACAGGACAGCTGGAGGTGGCAGAGAGGGAAGACACGAGAGGAGGAAGTGACCCCGGACGCCCCGAGCTCAAAGTTTTAAAAGTGCCAAAAAGACGAGACAAAGCCGCGCTGCTGTTTGAAGAGAGAGAATGGAAGATACCTGCACCGCAGGAGGAGACAGAGACACAGGTAGATGTCACTTTAAAACTAATACATTCATCCTTCTTTTGCAGAGATAGTTTGGGGTTTTTGAAGTGCGGCTGTCTGAGGTTTCTATCCATAGTCAATGTTACCTACAGTAAATGGAGGTCGGCATGCTCTCAGTTTAGAGAAGCAGGAAGGAGGAAAACCGAGCAGTAAAACTTATTTTAGCCAGCTAAAAAATCATGCATAATATTTTGAATATTTTAACCACTCTTGCCGCCAGACAGCCTTTTCCGACAGGAACTGAAGCCTTTCTTTGCTTTCGTCAAAGCCACCAGACTCCATTGACAAAAACAGTCATTTTACCTCGTAGATCACAGGAGTTGCTGGTCATCCACTGCCTCACTGCTTCGTTAGTTTGTGTTACTGTACGACTTTGGTGTTGAAAAGGGTCAGTTTGGATAAACCAAAGTCACACAATAACACAAACAAACAAAAAAAATGGTAGACGAGCAGCTCTTATGTTCAGTGAGATTAAATTACTGATTTGTTAAAGGAATCTGGTGGATTTAAAAAGAGCACAGATTGACCGCTTACATCGCTTCAGTTTCCTGCTGGAAAGGGCTGATTGATGGATGGTTAAAGCAGTGAAAATATTAAAAATATAAACTATACTTGAACCGACATTGATTGTTTCTCAGCTGGACCTGAACCAGAGACGCTGTGACTTTATGATTAGAGAGCAGTAAACCTCCAGCTCGCCCCATAAAAGATCCTGCTGTATAACATGATAAAAAGATGAATTTTCAAAATGAATATTATTGGCTTTCCAGCTTTAAAACCATTACAGCTTTAACATGATGGAACTTGTTGACTGAGTGTGAATGCAGGCGAAGGGGACAAACCTCAGCTGGCAGGAGGCTCAGCTGCAGCAGCCAAACCCACAATCCTTTCTTTCCTAAATTATACTCATCAAACAGGGTCCTCTTTGACATTTAAAAAAAGCTTTCGTCTCTCCCAATCTTACCTGCATGTCAGAGAGAGAGAGTTCAGAGAAACTTTGGTTTTCTGACATTTTGCAGGTGTTTTATTATCCTAAATTGAATCCTAAATTTATCCTTAACTGACTTCCTTTTTGTATTTGGCATTTAAAGGTAAAACTTTTGCCAAAGTCCATCATACAGTTTTGACCTTCATTCATCAGGAGAAAATGTTTTATTTTTCTCATGAAAACTGAAGAAATCTTTGTTGCATATTTCCTTGTTTATTGCACAGAATAAACGACAAATTGCACAAAACAATATGATGTAAAACATGAAATTGAATGTTTAACAGTGAAAACAAGCCAAAGTTATGTACTAAAACATATTTAAAAACCTCCACAGACAGATAACAGATAATAAGCGAGACATGAGAGTAAAAAGGTGAAAGGAGAAAAACAAAGGAAAATCACTCAATTCACTACCAGGAAAAGAAAAAAAGCATGCCATAATATAGGCCCTTTTCTTTGGAAACCAAAGATTTTCCAAATTGGAGTAACATTCTCAGTAACATAAGCAGGTACAGGTCTCACCTGGTCACTTCCTGTTTGACCTGACGCCCTCTGGCAGGTCGAGGAAGGACAAATAGACTCCAGATCAGCCATCAGCACAGTAAACACTAACAAACACACTGAACCTCATGCTGCTACTTGCTATTTTACAGTTTACACATACTTCCATTTAATCCCAGTTTTTGCAGATTTTCTCCAGTAGGCTTGAATATCCTCCTATAATCTTGAATATATTTAACATTTTAGATTATTGTCTTTTTAGTGTGTTTATTGCCTTTAGCATATTTTCTTTTATTTCCTGTGAATTGTCTCTTAAAGCTATTAAATAAGTTGCAGCAAATTTTGTTGTATGCTGGTAAACGGTGACAATAAAAGCTTTCTATTATATCGTGATTCAGATTCCCAATAATACAGAAACAAAAAAAAACAAACTACTACAAACTCCATCTTTCAGACTGTAGTTGAAGGCACAAACAGCTTCTAAAAAGATTTTTTCACTTCCAGAGTTTTTCCCCTTAAACAGAATCAGACGTCCTCCTTTGTAGCAAATCAGAAACCTTCGTTCCTTTTTCAAACCCTGTTCCCGCTCCACCTGCTCCGGGGCACACCTTGGTCATGCCCAAAATATGTTAAAAGGCACCTCCCCTGTCTTTAATCCAGCAGCTGAGCAGTTTGTGTCATGTTCTGGTGTTTACCTTGTCTAACCAAGTTATAACAGACCACTTATTTCTTTCGAGAACCGAGGGAGGAAGCACATGAGATGAATCCTTCCCCCTCGGGGCAGACTGCTCCCTACTCAGGCACATTCTTCTGTTAACTGTACTGACTTGCTGAGCTACCGGCAACCTGGTAATATTTACCTCTGTGGAGCAGGGAGAGAACAGGAAGCTCTGTTATTATCTGTGGACAAACACGGGGAAGAAGCAGGCTAAAAATGTGACACCACCCCTGTCGTCTGTGTGCACAGTGTCAGATCCAGGACAGCATGGAGCCTGAGAGGACGGCGCCGGGATCAGCAGCCGCTCTGCAGGCCGGGCAGGCGGCAGGTGGATCCCCAGAGTCCTGCAAACACAAGTTCACCATGCAGGATGTGTTGGCTGAGATCCAGAGCTTGGTGGAAAGAAGCAACATTATAAATGTGAGTAGCTTGCCTTGATTTTTTTTTTAACTGCACCTCTCTGTGTTCGATCTACTGTAAGAAAACATGTTGCTGTGTGTAAGTGCAGACAGAATAAACTGTCTACTCTACACAGTATAAACAAAGTAATAACAACATATTCTTACCAGTTTAAACTACCTTCCAGAAATAAAAAATAATAAAATCTTGATCATTCACACTTGTAACCCTCAAAAATGGCTTAATAAACAATTATTAAAGTTACACATTCTTAAATGAACCCCAACAATAAAAATCCTTGTAAAAATCCCTTTTTTTTTAGTTTCATGGATGTTAAACTTGCAATGATCTTGCAAATAGTATTATTAGTAGTAGGTGTAATAGTTTATTTATTTTTAATTTTAGAAAACAATACATTTTGATTTTCTTAATATTGAAAGACCATTTTTAAAATTTTATGAATCTCATGCTTGCAAATCTTCCCAAGTTTGTACAGTCTGCAAAAATTACATATTGTATTTATAATATCTGTAACATTGAAAATATCAAATCTAAAGTATGAAAGGTTTTGGACTAATCGTTTAACACAAAACCTGACATAATGTCAGTAATATGCAAACAGTCTGAACTTTACAGTGTCAGTAAATTATGCACTGAGTGGAGAGTGAGGTAAAATAAGTTTTATTTATTCAATGTTTGTGGCACTGATGTGTTTCCTGTAGTTGCACACAGTACATTTAATGGAAAAGGACAAAAAGTCCTTATCTGTCAGACGGTGAGCAGATAAGAGCAGCAGTGTTTTGATTGATGTTTGTATATATTCCCTTGATGCTGCTGACAGGAAGCTCCACAGGATGGAGCCATGAGATACAATGACTTCCTGCAGGGTCATAAGTGGCTCTAATTACTCTCAGTTTACAGTCTGTGACTCAAAATGACACCGTTTGACTCTTTTTTTGATGCCAAGTGATATAATGTTTAATTTTGAAAGGACCATTCATCATGTAAACATGTACAACCTCGAAAAAGAAGAAAATATGGAAACCAAACAAACTGAGCTAAAATAAAAGAATGTAACTTTAGGGAATCTGTTCATCTCTTAGTGCTCTCTCTTCTTTTTAAGATGGAATTCGGTTTATATGTTTTGTAAACAGGAACACAGTTTATCCAAAAGTCAATCAACAGAAAAATTCATGTCAACTTCAAACTCATCCATCTCATCCAGTCAGACATCATTACTGTCTGTGGAATCAAGGGGCAGAATTTAAACTGCCTTTTGTTTTATGAATAGTGATGAACAGCATGATGTTAAGAATATATATGTAGGAATGTTATCAACCAGAATGAATCTAAAATAAAGTTGAATAAAGTTTTGTAGCTACAGCTACATGTGAAACTTGAAGATCTAAGTTGTGATATCTTGTCCTGAAAAATGCATTTCTTCTTGCAGAACGTCCAAAATGTCAAAACTTCAAACCAATTCAATGCGTTGATTTTTCTATAATGTTCCTAAAGATGTCTGTGTCTTCATGTGGTATATTGGAGGGAATTTTGGCCAGCTTTGTTAATTCTCAGGTTGTCAAAAATGGTAAGATGTAGCACCAAAAAAATTAAAATAAAATCTGCAACAACTTAAACCACAATTTCAAAATAGTCGGGATGCTGTGTAAGAAAAAAAAACAAAGCGTTACATACAGAAGGAGTGTATATTTTTTCAGTTTGAACATTTAATGTGTTTTTATCGTAGCGGACCCCACACATTGACTTGAATTGGTACCTGAAGTCGTCTCCTGGGGAACCAGAGATTCGGTTGGTGCGAACCGTCCAAAAAGTTCTGGCGTGTCGCTACCAACCAGCACGCCTCGACGTCACAGCGATGACCAAACAGCTGCAGGAGGCAGAGGTTCGTACTGTTCAAGCCTTTATCTTCATTCTTAAAAATGTGCATTTCTGTTTCACTAAAGCTTCATTTGGTGTAACTAACCTTATTTCCAATCTGAATGTCATCAGCTCATTGACTGTCATGACTGTCAGCCTCATACATTTAGGTTAGAAGGTGCATTCATCACTTACTACTGCAGAAGATATTTTGCAGTTTGATAGATTTAGGTGCCAAAACTATGTTATGTTTAGGGGGAAAACTACATGTTTAGTTTTTAAAAAGAAGATGAAAAGAACATAGTTTGGATTAAATGCTAACGTTGCATCAGGACACTTACACAATACATGCATGACACTTATATTATATATAAAAAAAGACTTAAATGAGTAGAGAATTACTTTTTGTTTTGCACTTTTATCCTCTGTTGGGTTGTGAACTCAGGTCTCCTGGCTTGAAGTCCAGTGTTTAAGGAGCTTTTTATAGCGCGTCACTTCCTCCTTTGCTCCAGTAATAATGAATACAACCACTAGAGGGCGCCACCTACCAATAGACGTTAATATAGCAGGACAAACTCCGTCTGAACCTACTAGAATTCGGAGCAGGCCCCTTCTTATCTGCGCTATAATTTGGTAACATTGAAACCTGGTTCTAAAAGAAGTAAAACATACAATAATGTAGAAAACTGTCAGATCATTTCACGTGATGTCTGTTCTGTCTGCTGCAGGACTTCAGGCGCTGTGTGCAGGAGCAAGTAGCAGATATGAAAAGCACGAGCGCTGCCAGGATTCGTGACCCAGATGCCTTGAAAAGAGTTGAGGGAGAGTGGAGCACGGCGCTGCTGGATGCTTCTGCCACAGTGCAGGTCAAAGCAGCGCAGCTGGATCAGGTCAAACAGTATCACAAACAGATGAAAATCACCAGAACTTTCCTGCGGGTTGTAGCAGCGGAGAAGGACAAGATGAGCTTGTGAGTAGTACTTTGACTTAAAAGTGAGATTTCACTTTAGTAGTGAGCTTTTCCTGATTCGCAGTCACTCATTCTTGTGTTGTTTTTTCAGAAGTACGTTGGGAAGCAGTGCTCTGCAAGCTGACAAACTTAACTCCCTCCTTCAAACTATGCTGCTGAAAAAAAGCATGATGGAAGAG
The DNA here is from genome assembly GCA_903364295.1 of Serranus cabrilla. Taxonomy (NCBI): domain Eukaryota; kingdom Metazoa; phylum Chordata; class Actinopteri; order Perciformes; family Serranidae; genus Serranus; species Serranus cabrilla. The sequence continues at coordinate 81,719 of CAFUXE010000586.1, read as the reverse complement.
CTCCTCCACTTCAGTAGCCAGTTGTCGGTCCACTTGAGCGACGCTGAGAGTTCAGGTGCTCTTCTCGCGCAGCTCGGAGACGTCCAGGAGGAATGGAGGCTTTTACAAGGAAGCATCAAAAGAGCTCTGCAGCACGCCGCGTGCTCCACCTCTCAATCCTCTCTGCTGATAAAAGAGGCCGAACTGCTCAAAGCCAAACTGGAAGCTCTTCAGAGCTCCGGCTCTCAAAGCCACGACAGCAAAAGCACTTTGGAATATGTTTGTCTGAGCACAGACCTGAAACTGTACAACCAGCTTTATCTGCACCTTCAGTCCCAGTCAGATGCTCTTGTGCATTTCTCTCTTGGTCAGAAAGAAAAAGACGAGATCAAACGTAGTCTTCAGGAACTTGGGTCCTTGCTAAACGCCACCAAGAGCAAGCTCGACACCTCCACACACAGCTCTTCAATAAAGATCAACAAGCAGTTACAAGACCTGATCACATGGGCCAAACAGGCAGAAAACCACATCTCTATTGGGAAAAAGTTGGCTCTTTTCCCTGAGGAGGCTCGCTTTCAGATTGTGGAGATGAAGAAATTCAAGACTGATATTTGGTTTAGAAGATCAAGGATGCAAGCAGAGGTCGAACAGATAAAAGACGTCGCTTCTGATATGGAAAAGGAGGAAAGCAATCAGGTGTTGAAGACCGTAGAAGACCTGTATGAAGCCATTTCTGACAGCTTGGATCATGTTCTTGACACCATGAATAAAAACCTGCAGGAGAGGGAGAAGCTGCTGTGTCAGCTTGCTAACATGGACGCCTGGCTCGCAGAGACGCACGCTGAAAGAGACCCCTGCCCGCATGTCGACAGTGTTTCAAAGGCTGACATCAGAAAGCTGGAGAGCGAGCTGAAAAGTCACAAATCAGCCACAGTGGAGATCGAGAGCCAACTTAAACAGGTGGAAGCAATGGCAGAGCGTTGCAGGGAAATCGCTGTGGGGTTGAGTCCAGGAGAGAGCCGCTACCTCGTCAACAGACTGTCAGGACTCTGGACAGAGTTGGACGGATTGCTCGCTCATGAGAAAGCAGCCAGCTGGGAGTTTGAGGAGCTGATTCACGAGCGACACACTTCAGATGAGGAGTTAGCGATGATCCAGGCTAACTTAAAGCAAATTTCCACTGATTTGAAGCAGCAGGAGTTCCCTTTAACACAGGAAACCCTCTCAGCAGTTGCACATTTGAAGCACATGTTAATGGAGCATCAGTGTCAAGTTCAAGAGCTCCAGCACTGCCAGGAGGCCAAGAGGAGCCCCCTGCTGTGCACCATCGGGGAGCTGCAGGACCAGTGCAAAGCTCTCAGTATTAATGCCTTTGAGCAAGACAAATATCTTCATCTGAGGACACAAATGGAGGAATCAAGAGACATTGCTAAAGAGCAAATCCAGCGTGCCAAAGATAAAACGATCAGTGTGGGTGACCGGTTCAGACTTTGCCAAACGCTCTTAGTTGAACTTCCTTTAGTGAAGACACAGTGTCAGGAAGCAGCAGACCAGCTGGAGGCCATAGCTCAGGAGCTGCACCCATCCGAGCTCAATTCAGAGCGGCAGAGGATTCGCCGCAGTGTGGAAACTTTAGTCTCCTGGGAGTATTCTGTCACAGCGGATATAAAAAACCTAGAGACCAAACTCCTGCACGGGTTTCAGTTTTCCTCTGAGCTTCCTGCCTTAATGGAGCTTTTCCGAAAAACGAGAGCAGAGCTGGAGGGAGCCGAGCCGGTAAATCCAGATGAAAAAGCGATAGATGTTGCACTAAGAAGGAACTGGGTTGTTTGGAGGAATATGGAGTCTTGGACGAGGGTGTTGGAAGGTCTGGGACGGAGAGAAAAAGTAAACCTGAAGAACTACAAAGGACTTTACCCTCTGAGGGATGCAACCATGCAAGAATGCCACTCACAAATGGTAAGATTACACCACAGATTACAGAGAATTCTTAACTTTGCAATTCATATTCTTGTGTATGCTTGACTGTGCAACATGTATCCAACAGGCGAGTTTATGCCAGGCGAGAGAATCCTTGAAAGATTACCAGTGGGCAGCTCAGGGAGCGATAGGCTTCCTCCATAACGCTGAAGCCACCTTCCTGTCAGCTCCTGGAGGGTTCCTGGACTGTACTGAGGAACAAAGGCAGACCCAGCAGGCTCTGGAAGCTCTCGAAGATGGATTTCAGGCTCATATCAGCCACCTGGTGGATCGGATGCCCCAACAACCGTGTCTGTCCCGCCCAAAGACGGAGCAGCTGCACATCAGCATCCTCGGTCAGTTGTTGGTGGGAAGAGCCATACTGGAGGCCCAGGCCCAGCTCAGACTGGAGTCCCTGCAGAGGTACTGGCTGGTATTACCTCATTTAAGCACTTATTATTGTGTATAATTTGAATAAGCTAAAGGACACATTTCTCACAGGTGCCAAATGAGTCAGCAGAGCCACAGGAAGTGCCATGAAGACATACGACAGCGTCTGTCAGCGTTTGAAGCAAAGCTTTCACAATGTGCTGCAGAGCAAGTGACATCGTATGGGAAATGTGTTGCCCAACTAAAAGGAGCCAAGGTAGGTTTGAAGCAGCAGTGTTTGTCTAATGTAGAAATACGTGTGTCTGCATTTATCAGATCTACATGAAAGTTTATAAAGTCTGCGGGTGCATCAAAGGAATGTTTCCTGATTTCTTTCTTGTATCTCTTCATAAAGCTTCTGATGGACGGTCTTCACAGCCTCGCTGGTAAGATTGAAGACCTGAGGGCTGGATGTCCGATGCAGGGCTGCGGGGTTGGAAAGGACGGCGAGCTGGGCGCCCTCTGGAGGCGCTGGGTGTCATTACGACGCGGCGTCGGCCTCCTGATGGCGCACACAGAGCAGAGGGGAGAGGAGTGGAAGGACATCACGACAAGTGTGAGCTTTACTCACAACAAATGCTTTTACAACAGTTTTATCTAGACATGACCTCATGTGCAGTAACATGCATACATTAATGTAACTTAAACATAATATCTATGTGTTATTGTAGATTTTTGCTGCCACATTTGACTGAAGCATTAGTGCCTTTCTCTTAGACTATTGCAGCATAACATGCAGTCAATGAAGGACTGAAGAAGTAACATACAGATGTATTAAAGATTACCCTCCGTGTCCTTCAGATGGAGCAGTGCTGCAGCTCTTTGGCCAGTCTTCAGGCTGAGGTACCCGACTCCTCCACCGTGAGCTTCACTGAAGAGGAACCCCTGCAGCTTCTGGCTCAGGCTGAGATGCACCAGGCCGGTCTGGAGCAGGAGCATCAGGCCTTGGCCTCCCTGGAGCATCGACTGGAGCACGCCCTGAGCTTATCCACTTCCCAGGAGCCCATCAGCCCAGGACCTGTTGGCAAAACACTGGTGAAGGTCCAAGAGAATGTCAGGAGGTGGGATTTATTTAATGTACAAGTGGAAAGTTAGTGCTCACTAGTGTCAGAGATGCTGAGGGTGATACTGTTCTCCACAGCTTGAAGGAGAGAAACCGGCTGGTTGTAGCTGCAGCCGAGGCGGAGGAGAAAGAGAGACAGCAAGTCCAAGAGGAGATCCAAGAGGTGGAGCAACACATGCTGGCTCTCCTTCCCTCAATGGAAGTCTGTTCAAATCCACAAAAACAACAGGTCTGTTTTTATGCTTCATAATCCAAGCTTATTTATTTATCAGTGATGAAATTGTGAAGTTTTAAGCTATAAGGTATAATTTTGTGTAATGCATGAATTTATTTTGATGGGATTTGCTTAGAAGCAGTACAGGATCAGTGAGAAATCTAAATTGATTTCTCTTTTGCAGCTGCAGACCACATTTAGCCTCAATAATTAGATTAAGTGGTCTTTTCAAGTCGACATTGGTCTGAACTGAAATCAGCAGTACAGTAAATGGTTTACTGACTGTCAACCCTCTAAGTTTGAGCGTCCTAAACTCGTGAGCGGCTGTTGTGGTCTTACCCTAAACCTTTAACTGGAAAATGAGTTAAACAAATTTGTAAAGAGTTAAACTTTTAACCCCACATTGCAGCTGCTCTGTCGCTCATATTACTTGTCCTTCTGATTTTTGTGCATTTCCACTCTGACAGGAGCTCCAAAAGGATTTGTCCTCTCAGAAAACCAAACTCAAGGGTATCATGGACGACGTGCAGAGCCGGTACGCTGAGGTACCAGCTGACATCAGCAGGAGGTTACAGGAAGTTCAGCTGTTGCTACAAACAGAAGAAGAGAAGGTAACAAGAAATCCTCAACGCCACATGTCCGCCAAAACCTCTTATATGTATTCTAAATGTGTGTGTGTGTGTGTGTGGTCTCTCTACAGCTCATGGAGAAGAGCAGCCCAGTGCGGAAGCTGGCTGGCAAAGTGGTGGAGCTGGGCTCAGGCCTGGAGAGAGTGAAAGTGTTACTGGAGCAAAAGAATCCAACAGTCAATGACGCTCAAAATGCACTTAAGGTGAGAGTTTGTGTTTGTTGGTGTGTCTGTGTGTGAATTCTACATAAACCCAGTGGAAAGTTTAAACATTTTTCTATAATAATTTGTTTAAAACGTACTTTATTTATCTTTTAACTCTGAAAAAAAACCTGAAATAAACACAATGAAACACAAAGACACATAAATAATACAATAATTAATGCATTTTTAAACTATTAAGATGTCAGAAGAAAATTTTCTCTAAGACAAGCAACCAACCAGTAAGAATTAGTAAGATGTGAATTAATAATTAATACAATTAACCAATAAAATAAGTATTATAATAAATAATAAATGTATTAAATAATAATTAAGGCAGTCAAACCAGGATTCTGAAATGTGCAGCTAAAAAGGAAAGTTTTGCAGACTATAAAAAGAAACTACAGTGTAGAAATCTTACAAAAACAACAACCTGACATCTCAACACAAAATGACAGATTATCAGTGTAAAGATGATTTCTTTCCAGTAGTATGAACCATTTCTGCTCACTTCTGACAAAACATAACCTGAAGCAGCCGTTTGCCTGAGAACTAATGACTGTGATTACACCGTCTCTACATTCTTCACATTGTCTGCTCTGCAGCGTGTGTGGGACGAGCTGGATGCGTGGCACAGCCACCTGATGCTCCTGGAGAGCGAGGTGCAGGATCTTGCAGAGGAGCATCCTGATCAGGCCCACCAGCTCATGGACCAGCTCACCCAGCCGCTGCAGCTCTACCAGGACGCAGCGCAGATGGCCGAGCAGCGCACCGCCTTCCTCAGCAAGGTCGGGAAAACCACCTTATATTTATACTAAGTCATGGAACAGGAACCATTGGTCGACTTACTATGTATCTTGTGGAAGTGGCTGCTGAAAATCTAATATTCTGTTTCTAAAAGTTGATTTTTTCCTTCTTGTATTTTCTATACTCCTCTGTCAGATCCCCGCCTGTCTTCAGGAGTTTGAAGACATCATGTACGGCGCCACCTGCTGGATAGACGAGGCCCGGTCGTGGCTCTGTGCTCCCTGCTCCTTCACAACAGCCAGAGGCCTCCACACGCATGCAAACTCCCTGCAGGTCAGTGAGACCAAATATTGTCATATAATGTGTTAAAAGTACTGTATAATATCATTAAATAGAACATATTGTTTTCTGCCACATACTGTGTTTATTTTTATTTCTTTTAACACTGTACCCATTCATTTTATTAATTCAAACCACAATATCTACAACAGTTTCAATCATTTCATGTTGATGATTAATTTAAAATCCTGATGCAGCTGGTCCTGGACGACTCTGAGAGGATCAGAAACGCCCTGCTGGACTTCAGGCCGGCCCTGGATGAGATCTCTGCTGTGTGTGACATCAGCTCCCACGAGGAGAGAGTGAACCAGACCGACCAGCAAGTCCACAAAATGCAGCAGCAGGTCCTGGAGCCGCTGGAGCAGCTCCTGCAGGCTTCTGTGGTGAGAATTTTAAAGAGAGGGATTTGCATTTCTTCTGATCAACAGACGGGTTTTGGGCAGTTATGTTCTTGTAGGTGTTGCATGTGAAACATGAAAACACTTCTTTTTAAAATTACAAGTCAAGTTGTTGATAAAAGTTGCTGTTAACTTTATTTTCAGGTGGTGGAGGCGATCGAAGCAGAGCTGAAGACGATGGAGAAGAACGTACCGAAGATCAGAACGATTTTATCCTCCGTGGACGACTCCAACATCACTCTGACGGAGCATCTTCACAGCCGACAGGTGATACGTCTTATTTTTTAATGTCACACAAATACTTTCAGCAGCAAAGGACAAATAGGACTTGGGAACAAGGACTGAAACACCTTAATGTTATTCCTATGGTAGATCATTTACTGTTTGTACATTATTTGTGCCTACATCTAGATGTAGAAGTGTCTGATTGACATCAGAGTGAGTTCATCATGTGACAGAATTGTTGTCTTAACCAGTTTGTTCTGTTCCAACCTGAAGGTGATCCTGGCCAACGTGCAGTCCATGCGCAGGACTCTGGAGGAGATGGAGAGATGCAGAGGAGAGCTTCACCTCCCACATGGAGCCGAGGAGAGCCTGCTGGTCTTCTCCAGAGCCAGACTGCTGCTGCAGCCGCTGGAGGAGCTGGAACAGCTCACGCAGCAACAAGCCCGGCTGCTGGAGGTACTGCATGAAGTCTGAATGCCACAAGCTAAGACACCTCCACCAAGGAGGTCATGTTTGTCTGTTTGTGTACAAAATAACTCAAAAAGTTCTGCACGGATTTGGATGAAATTTTCGGACAACTTGTGTATTGGGACAAGGAACAGGTGACTAGATTTTGGTGTTGATCGGTGATCCGGAACACCATCTGGAATTTATATTGTGAATTTATATTATTGCATCAGTGACCATATTGCCTTCACTAACTGCCGCCATCTAGTGAATGAAATATTTCAATGCCAGTGTGCTCCCAAAATACATGCTTTCAATATAATCCTTCAAGTGTGCAGTTTGGTATTGTGTAACTGACCCTCTCTCCGAGTGCTTTTCTAGTTTCTTCTGTTTCTGCAGAGAGATGTGAGATAAAAGAGACTTATTTTGCTGGTATAACTTCACATTGAACAGCAGTCAAGGGTGTTTCTTGTTAGCAACAGGGAACTGAAGCCAAAGTGTTTCTCTTTATCTAATGCTCAAGGTTGTTCTGTATCTTTGTCAGAGGAACCAGTGTGTTCATTTGTATGTTTTTCATCAACTTCTGTCACATTCTCTCTCTGTGTTTCTCTCTTTGACAAACATAGAACAAGATCAGAGAGGGAGGAGAAGAAGAAGAACAGCTGGACAGATCTCCACAAAGACTCTTAGCCCAGGTAATAATAATCAAAATGTTATTGAGGCAGAATTCATCATCAAAACCAATTAAACATTTCCCTTTTAATCATTTTTTGCTGACAATTTCCAGCAGTCCTCCACTTTTAATCAAACTGTTTTGGGAAATTAAGACTGGTTTCTGAATATTAAAAAGGTGTATTTTGAAGAACAAACATGATGTGTAATTGGTAATGTAAGTCAGGCTTGGTGATTTAATTTATTCCCACTGTTATCTGTAATTGGTTGAACCTGCCTGGAACAGTCCTGAACCCCTTAAACAAACAACAACCGTTCTTCTGGGCTGTGAGGCCGGATCAAACAAAATCATTTAACCTCATAGTTTGTTTTTTGGGGAATATTATCGTCTTACTGTGCATCAGGGCTGCACGATTTGGAAAAATTACCTAATTGCGATTGTTGCAAATTCGATAGGATTCACTGAATGAATTAAACACTTAGGCATTTCTGCAGCTCCACCATGATTTAGATGCTATTTTGATGCATATTTTTTGCCTTTATTAATTTGGATATTGCACTAGCTAGTATTGCAATTTCAATTAATTGCATTCAATTAATTGTGCAGCCCTACTGTGCAAAAACTACATATTTTATGTTTTGCATAAAGTCCAGCTTAGTAAGAAGAATTTTTGATGTATCTGGACAGTTTTCTGGATAAGAAAACATTCTAATTATTTGTTTATCATAAATCTTCCCCAAAAAATGAACATTCATATTAATCAAATGTGTGTTCACTAAATTAACATGCATTGCCCCCTTCAGACTCCATTAGTCAACACTTTTTCTTGTTATTATTGTATAGATTTCTGTCATTAAAGAGTGAAATTACTTATAAATTCAGTAAAATTGAATGGATTACTGCTGATGAAGTTCTGGTGGTATGAATCCAGAAAAAAGTTCAGGAGGAGATGAACAGCACATTAAGGAAAAGTTATGTTAATGAAAACTGAAAATGAAATCAGTTTTTTAATCTATTTTCCTTCAAACCACCCTTTTATTATATCATTCACCTCTATCACTAAAAGCAGGAGGCTTTTGAGGTGTCTAACTCAGAGGAAGAGGAGGATGAGGAGAACGAGAGTTGTCACTCGTCGTCCTCTGACACACTAACATGCAGTATTCCAGAGGTAAATCTGAAACACAGTCACCGCTCAGGAGAGCTTGTTTCTGGGCACCTCCTTTACTTTGGGTTTCATTTCAAAATATTCAGCGTAAAAACAAATTTTTTTAAGTAAAAATCACTAAATTTACACACACACAAACACACACAAACACACACAATATTTATTCTGTGTGTTTTGAGATGAAACTCAACAGTTCTTGGGCTCCTTCCTCTTGTTTTTTTCCTGCTTTTTCTACTTTGTGATTCACTTTATAATTTTCAGCTTTAATATGACTCCTCTTTCCTGTAATGTGGGTGATTATAGCAGATTTTTTGCATGTTTATGTGAAGCTGTGTCAGACAGGCCGTCCTGTGACGCTGTCAGAAGCAGCTGCCGAAAATATGTTCCTCCTCAGGACCCTGTCCTTTCACACACACACTGAAAATGGCGCTTGTGTTCATGGATACAATTTGCATTTTATATTAATATGATTCCTGTGTTAGGACCCAGAGGAAACACTCAACACTTCAGATGTGCAGAGCGAGCATGCTGCAGAAATTCAGCTGCTGCCAGAAGTGAAGGTAAACTACATTTCTCACTTCATTTGTTAAAGGAACATTTTGTGTGAAATCCTTAACTTTAAAGTCTTTATTTATCACACATATTGAAACTGTGATAACGACAAAGATTTTTCTAATTCAAAAATGTGTCCATCTTAATTAATCTCAATTATCTTTCAGGCATTGGAGAGTTTTGCGGCTCAGTCTTCCTCTGAAGTGGACACAGGCTCTGAAACTGTGCTTTTACCTCTGAAGCCTGTGCTGCGTGCAGAAGAGTCTGCAGAAAATGTTGAATGTGGATTAAAAACAATGGAGTCCAAAGCTGACAAAGCACTGCATCCTGAAACTGCGACAGCTGAGACCGCTCCAGCTGTTGAGGACAAGTTCACTGCTGCCGCCACACTGAACCAGCATGGATCACCACAACATGAAACCCTTGTCACCAGCCCGCGTGTGAAGTCCCTTCAGGCAGCAGCTGCAGTGGAAGACACGAGACTGATTCACGCAAGACCCATAACTCCGTTCACTGCTACGAGAGCACCTGATGAGTTTATAGAGGAAAGAGACGCAGCTCCTCATCCTGATCTGGTAAGTGTCTCAGAAAGAGAAGAGGTGCATATCAACGAGCCAATCACATCTATGACAGTGTATTAGTGTCATTTTATGTTTAAAAAAAATATTCAGAGAGAGAAAATAGAGAATATTTTTTAAAAATTCTCGTTAATTTACAAATCTGACATTAACGTGGGGAATTTGCAAGAAAAATACTCACCAAGTTATGAGAAAAAACTTGCAGTTGGATACAGCAGTCAGGAAATACTTTAAATCTTAGTCCAGAATCACCATATTATCATAAGCCTATGGACCTCTTCAAAGAAAATACACTGATTTGCATGAGGTAATTGTTTTTTCTTCTTCTTGTAAATTTACAACTTTAATCCTGGTAAGAAAAAAATAGTTATTTTCTCTGAATAAATCTCTGCTCCCCCAGCTCTGTATTATTATAATTTTTAAACCTAAAATGGCCTTAAGTCACTGTCGTAGATGCAAATCCTCGAACTGAAAAGAATAAAAGCTTACATTTTTTACATGTTAAGTGTTGCATTTATGGTGATTATAACAACCAACTGCCATCTAAAGTGATGTTTCTTCTAAGGGTTATTCAAATAATAAGTAAGGAAATCACAATGAATTTATTTTTTTGTATGTGTTTTCCTATGTTTTTATTCATCTCCAGGATACACTCGATGTGTTGATGGAGGAAAGTGAAATCAGCAGCAGTCACAACAGAGATTTGGTGGAAGAATCCCAACAACCACAGGAGTCCTCTGAGGAGCCGAGCAGGTGAGAGACGGGCTGACAGTCAGAGGAACTGATGATGTCTTTAAGTTTTAAAACATACATGCACATAGTAAACCATACAAAACCCTTTCCTGCCAGAGTCGGTTCTCGGCCGGTGCCCCAATTGCGAACCGGCTCTTTGGTTTTCCACTGCCAAAGAGCCGGACACCGGCCGGGAAAATGGTTAACCGCGAACCGCTTACGTCAGGGGTTGGGGGCTGGGTTATCGTTACCAACACGAGAAAACGAAAACGTTTATTATTAATTTTATTTGATATGTTTGAATGCAATGTTATTGATATGGCTAGCGTTAACGGGCCAGCGTTAACGGGTAACCGTTAGCGGGCAAGCGTTTGCGGTCTAACGTTAACGGGTAACTGTTAGCGGGCTAGCATTAGCGGGCTACAGTTGGCAGGCTACACGTTAGCGGGCTAATGTTAGCGGGCTACAGTTAGCAGGCTAGCATTAGCGGGCTAGCTTACTCAGTGTGTTCCCTTTGCTCTCCAGCCTGGCTGGACATGAAGAAGATGACGAGGAGAAGCTGAGGTGGAGTGGACTTTACAACCAGATCTCTCAAAAACTGACCACTTTGAAAAAAGTTAAGGAGGAGCATCAGATCAGCTCAGAGGATGGAGGGACTCATGAAAAGGTAGGAAAATATAGAAAAATTATAAGAGTGTTTCTGTGCTTAGGATGATTGACTCAGATTGTATAACAGAGTTGAGCATTGGAGGAGATGGATGAGGGCAAATTTATTTATATAATCATATAATTCAATAAATACATGTTGTTATTATTTCTTAAATTGCAATTTTTCAAATGACTACTTTTATTTATTTCAGCTTACTTATATTTCTTAATGTCACGTAACCATATTTATTCATGTGTTATGTGTTTGTTTATCTAATTTTGATAATGACATTCCATAGAGAAAGTACTGGTTGGAAATTTAGGAAAATTATTATCCTTAACGTGTTATCTGTCCTGAAAAAAAATTAACAAACACAGCAGTAGTTATATTTAATATTTAATATTTAATATTTTCTTATCATCTCTCCATGTATTCTTCCTGTTTTCCGTCACTCTCTGTGAACTTTAAACTACAACTTCCTCTTTTTGTTTAGGATCCAGAGAAGGAGCTGATATCCACCGGGTCTGCCTCTGCTGTTCTCCAGCGAACACATGCGTCCATCACCATGCTGAGACAAACAGTATGTCATTAATAACACATCTCATAATTTAAGCAAAACATTGTCTTGAGCGATGGTGATCACCAAGCGTTTGATTATTTCTCAGGTGAGCTCTCCAGGTGTACCTGAGGAGTTGTACGAGGCTGCACGGAAACTGCTCCTCTGCCTGGACGCTTTGACCGACCTGCTGCTGACTCCTGGTGAAGATGATCCCCAGCGCCGGCTGCTGCAGCAGGAGGTGAGTTACCAAAATATTACTTCAGCATGCAAAAAAAATTTCTAGCCTTGTATTATGTCAAATCTACTGTAAAATAAATAAGAGTAATTTTTCCAACAACAGTGTCATTTTTAAAATCCTTTATATCTTTTTTTAATTTTAATTTAATTTTATTTAAAATCACGTAGAATTACAGAGAGTTGTACAAACATTATTGTTTCAATAGTTTCCAGTGTGATCTATCTTTTCATTTTTACAGCATGTTATCAAAAAAAGCTAACAAACAAAATAGAAAATAACAACATGTGGTGCTTTTCTATTCATAAATAAACACATAGAAATACAAACATCTAAACACACAGGTGTTTATTACTTACATATATTGAATTAAACAAAGGAAGGGGCAGTATATGATTTCCACTTCTCTCAGAGTTCTTTAAATTTGGTTTATTTATGCATTTTCTTTAAATGTTGATCTCTTATTCAATCTTTTTTGCTTTTTTCTTGTCCCCGACTAAATCCCTGCGCAGTGTGTATCTGCTGAGCTGGTGACTCTGTCAGAGCTGTTGAGTAAAGTGCAGTCAGAGACCAAAACTGCACCTACGGGCCAAAAACCAGAAGCTCTCGGCTGTCTGACTTCCCTCCAGGATTGTCTCCACACGGCCCAGCTGGTCTTCACCTCATCCCACAACCAGCTCATCCAACACCTGGGACCCGCATACCAACACCAGGTTTGGAATACAAATCACTCTGATATATTTCATTAATATATTTTATAATTTCTTACAACAATAATTGCCATTAAAAAGTTTGTGGGCTAAAATGATTTTGAATAGCAGTGAAATTGTCTGAACCAGTCGTAGAAAAGCACTAAATTATGTTTACTGAACTGATTTTATGTTTTGTGTTTGTAAAACCTAAATATTCAAAGTAACTGTTACATGTGAAATAAATGTAGTGTAGTAAAAACTACATTGTTTCCCTCTGTATTTTAGGGGCATATATAAATAAACACCTAATTATTAAAAGTAATATAAAATGATCAATTCTGCTGCATGATGACAACTATCACTTTTGATACTTGAAATACATTTAGGTGAAAATTTGAATGAAATTAAATGAATGAATTGAAGTATTTGTCGTCACACAGGAGCTTCCCTCCAACCAGCCGTGTATTCTGGACCAGTTTGAACTGGGACAAAGTGAGCTGTTCCCCAACATAAAGGATGCTCCCAGTTTAGAGGTAAATAATTCTTTGCAGCTTTGTGTGTGTGTGTGCAGTAATTTCAGTCATTAAAGCCAAAACTGCTGCATTATTATTTCTGCTATTAATGACAAATTTAGTTTGAATCTAAGCGCAAAACCAAAGAAAACCCAGTAAAATATGGCTGTGACTAAACCCTCGGAAAAAGAAAAGAAACCAGAGATGCAGCAATCCTAATTAAACTGAAATCAAAGTCGAAGTGAAGCAGGATCTGAGTTTCAAAAGTTAATAATATTCTCCCTAAACTTCCTGTTTCTCTCAGCGGTGTGTGCTCGGCCGACATCTGAGGCAGAGTCCAGGGGAAAGAGCCGAGCTGCAGCAAGCTTCTCGGTCCTTGCTTCAGGGGATAACTCGCCTCCTGGAACTGGGTGAAGGATGCAGTACAGAGGGGCAGACGGGGCAGGTTCACAACCGCAGCCAACTTCAAGCCGTCCTCTGCAGACACGAGGTATCTCACTGCGCTCTCAGCAAGTTCCTCAACACAAAGGCAAAGATTTAAACCAGACACCTTCCCAAGAGCGAGCAGAAGCCTCTTGATGGTTTTCAAAGAGACGTCCAGAGCTCAAACAACTAGTTATTAGACTTCACATAAGAATATTCAGACCTCAGTCACAGCTAGCGTGTTTTAACGTCTCTATCTTTAATGATGTGAGACTTCCTGTGCAATTATTTCACTTCACTTCTGTCATCTCTCCTGGTGCTCCAGAAGCTCCTGCGGGTCCTCAGGTCTCAGCTGGCTTTCACGCAGCATCTGTTCCAGCGTGAGCCAGAAGCGCTGAGGTGTCAGGAGGACGAGCGGGTAAAGCTGGAAGTCAGAGCCAAAGCTTTGCAGCAACAGGCTCTGGAACAGGAAGTGGCTTCTCAAAGGAGGATCCAGGTTTGTACTGCACGTTTGCTGAGGGCCATATGAATTCATACATAAACAAATGTGAACCCTTGGAACATTTCGTGTGTTTGGTGTTTGTGTGGGGTTACGGTTGGACCTGCTGCAGGAGTCGACCCGGTGGGAGGATAATTGCGGTCGACTCGGCCGGCTGCTGGACGATGCTGAAGCCTTCATCAGCAGCGGGGAACCGGAGGGAGATGACGAGAAGTCAGCACAGCACCGACGAGACGTCTGCCAGGTAAACCCGCTCACTCTGCTCACAAACACACTGAATTTATTACTGATTTTCTACATTTCCCTGCGTGCTTCAAAACTCCTCTAGAGATCATGACTGTATATGTGTTTGGGAAGGTGAAGGGAGCAAAGTGAGGGCAAGGGAGGAAAGTTTTTTTTAGAAAAATCCATCATCACACTTATTTAAAACTCAACATGATGAGTTTATCTGGAACATGTGAAACAACCTGAAAAGATGCCCTTTAACTTTTTATTTTTATTTTGAGGAACACAAATAAAGTTTACTGTTGAGTTACTGTGCTGTAAAAATGTATCATCCCCTTCACGTTTCTCTTTCTGTTTTACTGTCTTTATGTCAGAGGCTGTTTTACATTGTAAAGCTTTTGATAATATACTTTTATCATATAATAATAATCGTCTTTATTTGCATATACACACACATTTCATGCATGAACTGCAGCACAAAGTGCTTTACAACAAATAAATTACAGGCACCAAGTACTTCAAGCATTCATTTGATGAAGTTGAAGTAAAAGAAATAGATAATAAAAAGTGCAGCAGAGCACCCTAATATTTGCAGCGTCTGTTCCCCGTGCTCACCTTTTTCTGCTCTGAAGCCACTGACTCAGGAGTCCTAATATCTCTACAAAAACAAATTCACAGACTGCAGTAACTCTTTTAATCCCCAGTTATTCCACATCAGTCGTCCATGCCGTCTCTTCAAACATTCATGAGGAATTGGCTTGTCAGGAGAATCTCACAGAGTTTGATGTAAACTCGTCCTAAGCACTCTCGCTTCTCCTTTTTCCCTCAGCAAACGCTGGTCCAGCTGGATGAGAGCAGAGCTGCTCTCGGGCTGCTCCTGGATCAGGGGAAGGTGCTGCAGACGGAGCCAGAGTTTTCTGCCACAGCCGCTCATGCAGGAGGCGCTCTGGAGCTGCGATGGCGGAGCGCCTACAGGCGGACGCAGCAGGAGAGCCAACGCTGCAGAGACATCCAGGACAGCCGGGCCAGGTGGGATCAACTCCCAGTTCATCTTCGGATTATATGTGTCTCTACAGCAGAAGGATTTATTATCCAGCACTGTAGGCCAGACGTTTTAACGATTATCTGAGCAGTTTGACACATTTTATTGTCTGGAACTGGACAGTGATCAGTGATTTTATTAAAAGTGAATGAGTAAAAAATAGTGTGCCAAGGAGCTTTTAAGGGAAATAAAACAAAACAGCTAGGCATCTATGTGAAATGTTATGCCATGGTTATTTTTATTTTTTACCTTTAAACTTATGACGCTTTAAGCATCTAAAAAGTAAATTACCACGCCAGTTATCTCACAATCTGTGTCTTATTTAAGGAATATATTTTGAAGATGTACTGATATTAATTTGTATGTATATTAAGATATACAACAGGCATATTTTGGGATTTAATGTGACCTAGAAATCTTAGGGGATTTGAAATAATCAGTGTTTTTCATGTTTTATTTCATGAGGATCAGTCCTGTTCTTAAAGTATATTTTACCAATAAAAAGAGATCCTGTGAGGATCAGCAGGCAGCTTTAGTTATATCTGAGGATACAGTCGGCTCTTAGGGTTTAGTCAGTAAATTTGAGTGAAAGACAGACATGAGAGATTAATTTAGGAATGAAAGTCCTCAGTTTATAACAATCTATTGTTCACACACTCTAATATACTCCTAAGTGTAGCAGTGCTGGACCCGTGCCTGAGTCCTGAACTCGCTCTTTGTTAAGGAGCCGTCACGTTCTGCCCCACTGGATGAGATATCTGTTTTTTCTTCCTCCCCACAGATTCCAGGCTGACTTTGCCTCGGTCAGTGAGTGGCTGGTCGGTGCCAAAAAACTCCAGAAGACTTGGTCAAACCTGGCCGACACCTCTGACCTGAACCAGGAGAGTGTTACCAGCAATCTGATCAAGCTGCTGGTAAAGCTTCCTGTCTACTCAGTATATTTCTATATCATGAGAGAATGATGATTGTCAACTGTATGACCTTTTAGCCCATAAAAAACAAAGTTTTCTCAGATGTTTTAGTGATTCCAATCCCTTTATAGAAGCATTAATCTGCAGGTTAAACATGGAAAAGTGCTATTAAAAGGGGGATATATCATATTTCTGCTCAAAATATGGACAAAAATCTTACTAGCTATGGATGCACAGGTTAAAGCTGATATTTAATCTCCATTAGCAGGTTAAAAAGCATCAATAACACATGATAGAAATGTTTTCTGACGCTGGCAGGACTTCTCCATGGAGACTGAAGCCGTGTCGGTGCAGAGGGCGTCTGCGTCCAGAGAAGCCGCTCAGCTGCTCCACCTGAGGGAGGCGGACAGTCCCGGGCTGAGAGCTCAGCTCGCTCAGCTGGAGGTCAGCTGGAGCCAGCTGACCTCTGACCTGACCAAGATACAAGAGCAGCTGCAGCAGGTACAGAATTTACAAAGAGTTTCCGCCCTCTGTTAGAGAAAAATGAAAGAAATAAACGGTCACGATGATCTCCAGCCTTCACATCAAATGTTCTATAAATTTTAAACATAATTTTTTCCATTAAAATCGAATGACCTACATTACACGAAAGTGCTGTTTGTTTTCAAAAATAATTAGGTATTAGGTTTCTCCTCCAAAGAAGGGGAGTGTTGACCCTGTTGAATTCAGCTTTTGGGTGATTGAGGGCCGGGGTTTGGGGAGGACATAGAAAGGAGGTGAAGGACACTTAGTTCTTCCTCACCATTTATCACCAGTGAATGGAACCAGATATTCTACATTATAACTATTATAACCACAGTTCTGCTGCCAGGTTTGTCTTGCAGAAGGTTAATTTTGACGTCTTACACTTTGGTGATCCCCTCAGAGGAGGACGGAAAGATCAAAAGTCAGACTGTAACAGAACCATTTTTTACTGAGATAATTGATGTGAAGATAAAATCCCTTTCCTCTCCGTTGTCTTGTGTCTGTTAGAAGCTGCTGGCAGCGTGGCCGCCGGTGCAGCTGCTGTCTGACCTGCAGGACTGGCTGAAGCAGCTGGAGGCGCGGCTGAACCAGGAGGAAGAAGCTGCGCTCAAGGCCAAAGACGCTGCTCAGATCAGTGAAATCCTGCAGCACCACCAGGTACAGAAACCTCCACCAACACCTGAACACCTTTTTCTGTGCATTTATTTCAAGAGCTGTTCTATAAGATTGTTTAATTTCAGTGTCAGTGCTTTTAAATAAAAACTAAATTCAGAGAAAAAAAAACATTTTTATGGCTGATAACTCCAATACTTGGCAGCTCACACCCAAACAAGCTAGACTGATAGATTACTGGCTACTGCTGAGAAGGAAAAATATGTTTTTTTAAATTTTGGTGGTGAACTTTCCCTTTAAAGCTTGATTTTTTATCTAAATATCTTTATTTTCTTTGGGATTTGCAACTAAATTTGGACTGAATTTGCTTCAAAATCCTAAATTGAAAGGCAGTTAAAGCACTTCTAAACATTCACAGGGCAAAATAATAGTAAGGAATATATGTATAAGCACGTTATAAATATGTTTCTGGTCTGACAACTGAAATAAAAAGATATATAAGTAAAAATGTATTTGTCATAGTATGCAAACACGAGAATTCTTGAACCTCCTGCGGCCTCCTCTGTTTGTGTTTTGTATTGATTTCTGTCTGTTCTGTCTCAGGTGTTGAAGGCAGGTATGGACAGCGGGCAGCTCCTCCTTGAGTTCCTGTGCCAGTCTGGGCCTCAGGTGTTGGGAGAGGACGTCCGTGCTCTCCGCTCCAAGCGCACAGTGTTTGCAGAGAAACTTGGCGCCCTCAGGCAGCAGTGGCTGCACCTTCAGAGGGAGCTGGAGAGCCAGGTCTGTTCTGCAGCTGCCAATATGCAGTCAAACACATAGATGTGGATGTTTTATACATTAGAGGAAATGCTGACCAGCTAATATGTGAAATGCATGTGTTAAATGTAGTGAAAGATACCTGATCTCACAAAGAAAATAGTTTGGTTGAGAGCTCAGATCTGGACCTGGATGCATGTTTCCATTCAGCAAAGTCAAAGAATCCAAAGTT